>JAPQVY010000089.1:26516917-26899417 GCA_028535165.1 Quercus tomentella | reverse complement strand
TAGAACTTTGAAATGAAGAACTCCGTAATCTTGCAACCTTATCTTTAACCATACTTGAATTTATCCTAGTTATTCTAATTATTGTGGACACTTAAACATGTAGATGCTGTGAACAATTCTTAACTTATTGCAAAAAAAAAGTACATTTTGGCAAAGGAGGCTTAAGTTTTCAGCTGCCTCACCTAGTTCAATCCTGAAGCTGTGAATTTGTGTCTAACCATTAAGAATATTACTACTGGTTAGATTTATTATTGCAACACCACTTCATAAGAATGACATTCAATTTTCCATGCAGTTGCACCTGTTCCACAAGCACGAAAGGCATCCTTGGCTCGATTTTTGGAGAAGCGCAAGGAAAGGTCAGTTATTGTAATAGCGCTCTCTCTCCCCGCGTGTGTGTGTGTGTGGGTGGGTGACCAAAAGAGAACATGTTTTAGCATTTTTAGTTCTACCTTAGCCTTTGAAACAATTTAGATAGTAATTTATAAATATAAACCTTCTTATGTAAGTTAAGACATGATTGATTGTGTTTGCTATCTACCTATTTGCCTGTTGAAGGAGCCATCTTTAAACACTATTGTGAGGTTCTGTGTTGAATTGGATTTGGTTTAAAAGATGTTTGGGGCTATACAACTTTCGAGAGTATATATAATTATTGCTTGCTGCCAGCAAACTTGATTGTAGATTCAATAGTTCACAAAGGCTGGTTCTTTGCCTGGATTTTAAAATTTGATTTCATATTGGCACCTTAATTCATGATTGAAGTATACAAGCAAGCATACTTATTATTCAACAGTCTTTTAACTCAGGCATCAAATAATATCTGGGGCATTAGAAAGCTGTTACTGATTTAAGGCCTTTCTTCATGGATGCAGGGTAATGAATTTAGGGCCATATAACCTCAACAAGAAATCTCCTGAATGCACTGCCCAAGAATCCAATGGTGCAAATTTCTGTGCCAGTCCTGCTGCAGGTGCTGGTTCTCTCTTGGAAAGCAAGGAGGGTAGCCACGATGTATGAGAGGTCCAATTAGGAAAGGATTATTGCAGATTTATGTAGTAAGTTAAAGATGTAAGCAGGCGGATTATATTTTCTCTCGAAACAACTGTAATCCTGACTTTAATTTGAAACTTAACTAAGTTTCTATATATATAGTTGGTGTAGGGCCTTTTCTTATTATTTCGGATGCAATCATATTGTTGCTTCCGACATCTCGATGTTTAAGTCCACTCTGCAAGTATTCAACTATATTGTTACATTGTGAAATTATTGCCTAGTGTAAGGATTATATTTACTATTTCTTCCAGCTCATGTTCTCGATCAATGTTAGTCTAGTTTAGGTATAAGCTCTCCCTTATATTTTTTGATAGATATGATAGTATTTAAGCCTTCAGTATTTGCTCCATAATAATTGTTCTTTAACAGCTAATTGGAACCATAGGTTCTTAAGAACCTCACCTATAAATTGGGTGTGATTAAAGAATCGATGTTAGAACCAATGTGGGTCTAGACTCAAGTGGGGTTTGAAAGCTCATCCTCAAGTGAGAAAATATCTTCTTTACTGAGTGGAAATAATTTTTATAAGAGGATAAGGTTGGGTTCTAATGGTTTTTACTTAATCTATTGGGTACAACACAGTTGTAACGTTTTTTGGGTACAACATGTTCTTTTGCTCTCAGCTTACTTGATCTATTATAAAATTATTGTGAAGTTTTGTTGGGTTCCTAAAAGGACTTAAATATCAAATACTCCATTTCCAATTGTTCAGTTACATTTCATATTTATCAATTTTGGAACATTAATATACCAAATATTTTAAATATCTAGAACTTTTTTCATTTTCTTTATCCCTTCTCAAGGAGCTGGAACAGAATCTAACTGAATGGTCATTTATATTATTTTAAATTTAAATACGAGTTTATTTATATTATTTTAAATTTAAATACGAGTTTAAAAAGTCAATTATGTAGCATATGAGGTGTATTTATATGGGATATCTTTTGCATTTAACCCTATTTTTATTTGTGCATCTTATCAAATGCAAAGAAACTCCTTATGGTATAAGTCATTATCAAATACACTCATTACTCATGCTACGAAATTGACTAAGAAGTTTTGGGTTTTTTAAATAGTGTAATTGACCATTTATTTAGAGTTTAATCACTTTTATTGGACGAAAAATGACCGTGTAAGTATCACGTAAATCAAAACACATGCAAAGTAACTTATTATCATGTAACATGCATGTTCAAATGGTTATTCATTTATTTATTTTCAATAAAAGTCACAAAAGTCTAATAGAATGATCAATTATTATTTTAAATTTAAATACAAGTTTAAAAAGTTAATTTTGTAGCACATGAGGTGTATTTATATGGGATATCTTTGCATTTAACCCTATATTTATTTGTGTATTTTATGGGCTAAATGCAAAGAGACTCCTTATGGTATAAGTCATAATCAAATACAATCATTACTCATGCTACGAAATTGACTAGTAAGTCCAGGGTATTTAAAATAATGCAATTGACCATTTTGTTAGACTTCAATAATTATTGAATGAAAAATGACCATGTAAGTATCACGTGAGCCAAAACACATGCAAAGTAACTAATTCCCATGTAATACATGTTCACATGGTTATTTTTTTTTCCAATAAAAGTGATAAAAGTCTAACAGTATGGTCAGTTATATTATTTTAAATTTAAATACGATTTTAAAAAGTCAGTTTTGTAGCACAAGAGGTGTATTTATATGAAATATCTTTGCATTTAACCCTATTTTTATAATGCTATGGAAGAAGTAATTGGGGTATTCCTTATCACCAAAGAATAAAATAAGAGCCTTATAAATAGGTGTTATTACAAAAGGTTTAGTAATTTTGGCTCAAGGGTACTCCCATATCGGGAGTGGATAAAACTCTAAAAGAATATGAAATGAATTTTTTTGAAAAGTAATTTTTGTGTGTGTGTTATTGGATGTATTGAGACTTTGGGATTGTGAGTTTGAGTGCAAAGTTTGTAAGAGTTTTGTATGTGTGTGAGGTTTGTGAATGTTTGTGTGAGTTCGTGAATTTATGAGCTAAATTTGTGAGGTTGAATTAAGAGTTTCTATAAACCATATTATGGATAATTGGGGGGAAGAGAAATTTGAATTTTGGATCTCATAGAAAGACCAGAAGCTGCCAACAAATTGAGTTACAAGGCTCTTAGCGTTATTCTCTTAATTATGTGAGTTTATAGAGGGAGCATAATCGGTGGCAGACTTTTGAGGACTTGAACAATTCAGAAGATCAGTTGCTTGCTTTTTTTTAGTAGTTCTCTATTTGACTGGTTTCGGATTTGGGGACTCACATCTTGTGATTCTCCCCATTTGTTCCTTAGTTCTCTCCTCTCTTTTTTTTTTTTTTTTTTTTTTTTTCATAATTAATTTTCTTATTTGCTCTTTCTTTCTTTTTCATCTACTACTTGACTGTTTTGTACTTCTTTTGCATAAAGTAGTGTTTTTTTAAGAGAGAGAGAGAGAGAGAGAGAGAGATATATATATATATATATATTTATATATTTCTTACTTATCAAAAAAAAAAGTGGTTTTTTTTTATTTTTTATTTTTATTATTATTATTGTTGTGTGAATACATTTTTGCTAACCCTAAATCACAAACAATAAATACAACTTATGATATGTTTTTCATGATCAAAATTCACTATTTTTCATAGTATATTGAGAAGATCTAGTTATATATAATGATGATTTAATTTCTTTTAAATGTAAGGAAAAATTACACTTTACCACCCTAAACTATACCTCATGTTACACTTTGCACCTTAAAACTTTTTGAATGCACTTTTTGCACCCTAAACTATGACTCTTGTTATATTTTGCACCTCGATATTAAGTTTGCTGTTAATTTGGATGGAAAAATATGACATGTAAAAAAACCTAATTGCCCCTCTTCTTAATACTTTAAAAACAAAAGACAAATTACATTTTTCCACCCTAAACTATACTCCTTAATACACTTTGCACCCTAAACTTTGAATTTTCATCCAAGTTAATGGCAAACTTAATGGCAGAGTGCAAAGTGTAACAAAAATCATATTTTAAGGTGCAAAACATGCATTTGAAAAGTTTAAGATGCAAAGTGTAACATGAGGTATAGTTTAGATGGTAAAGTGTAATTTCCCTTAAATTTAAATGTGCACAGTATCACTTCAAGTAAAATTTCATTTTAATTGATAAAAAATAATACTTAATCTTAAATAAGTTGATAGTACATATATGGCCTGTTTGGAAGTTTAGAGAGGGAGTAGAGGGGAGGAGAGTATTGGGGAGGAGAGTAGAGGGGAATGGTTATCCTCTACCTTGTTTGGATGTTTTAAAAATTAGGATGGAGAGGAGATGAAATGATTTAAATAGACAAATTTACCCCTATTTGAAAATGGACTTGCAACATTGATCTATGATTAATTTATCAATTTTGTAAAGTCTTGAACCTAATTATCATTCGTCCAAATCTTAGAATATGTTAGTGAATTTTTTTTTTTTTTGGTGAAGCATAAATAAAATTAAAAAAATAAAACAAAATAAAATATATACCTAAAAACTAAAAAAAGAGTAAAAATCCAAACCCAACACGATGAATCAAAGCGATTTCTTGAAGCGAAGACGGCACAATCTCACTGTCGAAGATCAATTCCCCAAGGTTCCTGGTAGTCTGTGCCCACATAATCCTCCTCTGCTACGGTTACGAAAGTTGATCGGAGCCTCCACCGGCTCTTGCCGAAGTCGACACCGACACTAACGACGCCATGTTCTCCAGACAAATTCAACCAGAATCTCAGAATCAAAACACCTTTTACACAAAAGCACAAATCTAAAACAGCAAAGCTTCAATCAAAGCAAACAAAAATAGTGCGAAGAGAAACTGCTTCTTTGCTTACCAGATGGTTGAGAGAGAAAGAGAGAGCGATGGCTAAGCTTCTGAATCTAACATCTGCAACAGCACAAAGAGAATCAGTGAAAAGGTGATGAAGCTGAGAAAGCTAAACAAAAATGAGATTCTTTTTTTTTTTTTTTTTTTTCATTCACCTTAAATTTTCTCAGGAAACAAATAAAGATTATTTATATAATCGGTTTGTAATTTTATTAATTTAGAAAGGGTAAATTGAGGAATTCATTTGGTCAATAATTTATCTACTCTACTCTCCCTCTAAATCTCTTCACTTTGGGGAAATTAAAAATGAGGAGTTAGAGGTAATTGAAACCCCTCTAAACCCCTCCAAACCCCTCCAAACCCCTCCCTCTCATTTTTAAAAAAAAAAACTTCTAAACAAGGTAATTGAATTACTCTCCCTCCCTTTACTCTATTCTCCCTCCTTTTTTAAAGACCATTAGATTCTTATATATTAAAAAACTAGATAACTAGGATCCTAATATTCTATTTCGCTCCACAGCCTTCAAAATTCTAACGAATATAAGAATGTTTAATCTAATGAATATCTTGAATTATTATGATAATAATCCATTAATAAGATGGTGTTAAGATTGATCATGAAACATCTTATCCTAATTTTAGGATGACATAATATGAGACTATCACCTTGTTCCAAACAAAGCAAACATCATTATCCTATTTATTTCTTCATCTTTCATTTCACTTTGACCCTACATTTGAAAACATTCCACAAAGTGAAAGGAATAGGGTACCAAAATTAAAAAAGAAAATAGTCTCATTTATTTTTCCTCCATTTCCTTCCTTCTGTTGCTTGTAAAACTAAATTCAAATGGCTAATGAGAATAAAAATTTGTGGTTGTAATATGCAGACATTGAAAGATGAATCTCAAATCATAGAAAAAAAAATCATGAAGTCTATAAACAAGTTTCACGTGCTCACAGGGAGCTATAGATGACAACAAATAAGGAGTGGCTGTCCTTTCCCGAACGTGAAAGGTTGAAATCAAACCATTTATTATTAAATTTCATTTCCAGGCTGTTTACTTTGGTCCCCGTCGGCACCAACAATAGAAGAAAGAAAAAAGAAAAAAATCTCCAAGTTGGTACTTGGTACAACGTCGATCAGTCACGTTTTTTTAATTGAATGTTTTTTTTTGATGCCGTGTGGGTCCCTCTTGTATTAACATAACGTGTATTTTTGTCAAAGATTTTTATGAGATAGCTACCAATCAACGAAGCCTTTCTTTTTCTTTCTTTCTTTTTTATTTTTATAAAAATTTTTAGTGACGTCTAGCCTGTCACCACCAACGCAAATGGGGTCACTTTAGAGGCCTACATGTATCATGAATGGGGTGAGTTTTCTCCTTCTTGCTGAATGAAGATTTGTGGTTGGACTTTTGGATCACAACCTCTAAAAAAGAAGGGATAAGTCTCAGACTTTCGGTTAGAAATTGGAATCAAGAAGTTATCCGGTTGGGAATACAAGTGAGAGTGACATTGAATAAGAATGTAAATAGAGAGCGGTTAATATAATATAATTTACTTAAAATTTATAAGATTTTTGGGTTAAATAGTATTTTTATATGTTATCTATACTATTATTTAAGGGACTTCTCTTATTTGGAATTTTCGTTTTTTTGGTTAAAAAATATCCCTACACCTTTATATTTATGTAGAAACAAAACTAAAGGACAATCTGATAAAAATATAACTCTAACTCTCACTAAAATATTACCTAAAAAATAGGTTTACTTTTCTATTGATTTTCAAATTGTTTTATCCATTTATAAATTAGATTTTCAAAATAAAAATTATATATAAAAAATAAAGACATTTTTTTTTTTTTTTGGCTATAAAATAGGAGCACTAAGCTCCATGTTTTCACTAAACCAAAAAATAAAAAGTCTCATCGCACGCACGAAACACGTGTAATGATGCTAGTATTAATTACTCAGTTAAAGGCTCTTCAAGGTATAACCTCTCTAATTCATATAATATTTTAAAGCAACTATCCCATCGTCCTTATGTGTTAAATTAAAATAATCAAAATAATAGAACGAGTCATTAATGCCAATATAAATTTTTATGGACTTGGCTTGACAATCTTTTTATGGACTCAATCTTTCAATACTCGAGGTTTAGCTCAATCAAGGCTTTCAAATCCAAACACATTAAAAAGATTTGAGAATGATGTTGTTTGAATAATATTCTAAAGAAAATATCACGTCATCCTCATGTGTTAAATTAAAATAGTAAAAATGATAGCAAAATAGTTAACGTTGTTAAATAGGTGTTGCAAGGTGTCTAGCACATCCCTTGCATAAATAAATCCCCTATAATGATTAGTAGACACTTTATTGCCTGATTAAGTATCGGAGACCACAAATGCTCTAAGAGCATTTGTAACAGTGGAGCTAAATAGCTATAATGCTATTTTAGCTCCACAAAAATACCAAAAAGGGCCACGCAACAAAGGAGGCAAAGCTATTATTTTTAGATGAACCGCTACAATATAGATGTGTACTGTAGCATTCATCTAAAAAAATATATAATTTTTTATTCAGCACTCCGATTAAAATAATGTTTGGCTGTTTATTTTTTCTCATTCTTTTATTCTTCATCTCACCGTCCTCTCTCTCATCACTCTCAAGCTCCCATCTCTCCATCTCACCTCTCTGAAACTATCGGTTCACTCTCACCATCTCACCATCTCTCAAGCTGACCGGCGCCGGATCCGGTTCACTCTCACCATCTCACCATCTCTCAAGCTAACCGACGCCGTCCCAGCCGAAGCTCTACCCACCGCCGTCCCAGCCGAAGCTCGACCCACCGCCGATCGCCTCAGACCTCGCCGTCCCAGCCGATCCACTTCAGGTCAGTGAATTTTTTCATCTTTCTTTTTTTTTTTTTGATGAATTAGTGAATTTTTTCATTTGGGTGTTCGTTGTTTTGGCTTAATTTTTCTGGGTTTGTGTCATCATTTATGGTGTTATTTTGTGGTGAAAAATGGTGTGTTGTCGGGTTAGTGAATTGTTTCATTTTTTTTTTTTTTTGATGAATTAGTGAATTTTTTCATTTGGGTGTTCGTTGTTTTGGCTTAATTTTTTTGGGTTTGTGTCATGGTGTTATTTTGTGGTGAAAAATGGTGTGTTGTCGGCTAAACTTGGTGTTTTGTGAAAAATATAGGTATGTGATATGGTGTGTTGGCAGTTGGCACTATTTTGGATTGTTTGCAATGATGTTGAACTGTGTGAGGAATGTGATTTTTGATTTGGCACTATGGGATTTTTTTTGCTGTTTTTGCTGGGTATAACATCTGAATGGACAGATTGTATTTGTATTGGAATGGACAGAATGTATTTGTATTGGAATGTATTGCTGGGTTTACATTTTTTGTTGTCTCTGTAATTTGTTGTGTTGCACAAAACCACAAAGAGAAGCACACAAAGGATTTCTTGTGGTCATTTTAATGAGATTAAGCTACATGTCAAATTGAGTATTTATGCATAATCATGTACTTGGGGTTAAAAAAATCACTTGTTAATACTAGACGATTATTTGCTATCATGTGGTGGCGGCGGCGACGGAAGAGTCAGTGACGGCGGTAAAAGAGTCGTCGGTGGCGGTGGTGGTGGCGGCGACGACGGCAGCGGCGGTGGTGGCAGTAACGGTGGCGGTTGAAGGTGGTTGTGATTGTTGTTTATTGTATAGGATATATTATTTTATTGTAGTGGATATATTATTTTATTGTGATGTTTATATTATTT
Source organism: Quercus tomentella (assembly GCA_028535165.1). NCBI lineage: Eukaryota > Viridiplantae > Streptophyta > Magnoliopsida > Fagales > Fagaceae > Quercus > Quercus tomentella. Next base: position 26,890,694 of record JAPQVY010000089.1, on the reverse strand, counting down.
TATTGTGTTAAAAACTAAAATAGATCCACTGCTGCAATATGTATGTAGCTAAAATAGATAAAGTAACTTTTGGTGGAGCTAAAAAGCTAAATTTTTAGCTTCACTGCTGTGAATGCTCTTAGCCCTTAGCCCTTGGTTTGCAATAAAATAAAATTAAAAAAAAAAAAAATAGAATTACATAATCAACCACGTAGAAAACCCAATGATTGGTGGCAATTCTACTCACTAGTCCAATTTAAGATTTTGCTAAGGAATTGGTCCATTATCTAGTATCAATACCCATAAAATTTAAATTTAAAAAAAAAAAAAAAAAAAAAGCCATTAAGGAATCTTAGATTGAAGCTCTAACGATTTCATTTTAACCCAAACTTTAGGATGGTTAAATATAATAATTATAAAGTTTGTAGACTAAATTATGTTACGGTCAATTTAGTCCCTTTTTTTTTTTTTTTGGATAATCTGCAATTTGTATTACTCAAAAACGACTTACAAAAAGGACAATCCACCTGACAAGCAGAAAGTAAAAAGGGGGGTGGATTGCCATTATTGAAACAAAAGGAAACATTAGGATTTAAAGCAAACTTAGCAACTTTTTGAGCTGCGACATTGCAGTTTCTCTTAACCCAACTAAAGGAACAATTAGAAAAGGATTCAGCTAAACATAAAGAGTTATCTAGCACGGTTTTGATTGACCAATCAGCATATGTAGCTTTAGCAGATAAGGAGTCGAAACAAATTTTAGCGTCACCCTCAACAATAATTTGGGACCATGCTTCTGATTTTGCTAACTGGGCAGCCCAAAGAATTGATGATGCTTCAACTAGTAGGGGTGAGCAACTATTTTGCAACTTAGCCCAGACCTTGATCACATCACCACTGTTGTTTCAAGCAACTACCGCTAGAGCTACCTTGGTAGTTGATATGGCAGCATCAACATTAAGCTTGACCCAATCCGTAGGTGGGGGAACCCAACTTGCAAACGATGGGGGTGGAGGGAGGCGAGTAGATTGGTTTGTTAGGGTTGAAAACTCCATAAACCTGTAGTGAATTTGATGAATGGAACCATAAATATCAGCTGGGCCTCCATTGTGCAGGACTTGATTACATAGGCACCATATTCTAAAAGCCATATTTAGGGAGACTAACCAGATTTCATTGACAGAACATGATGAGTTTGGAGGGTTTAGGACTAACTTGACAATGTCCTCATTGGAACTGATCCAAAATTCATCTGTCCTAAAACCCCAACAGGCTGAGTGCTAGATAGCTTTGGCGACAAGGCATTTGAAAAAAAATGTGGCATGTGGTTTTAACCTCTTCCCCGCAGAGAACACACTTGGAATCTGTTACTTCTAATCTACTCAACATATTTTCTTTTGCAAGGACATTTACACCAATTCTCCATAAGAACATCCTAATTCTTTCGGGTGCATTCATCTTCCAAATATTCTTCCAAGGAGTTTGGGATTGGAGTGTGCTGGTATGTTGTATGACTGAGTGATAGGCAGATTTAACAGTGAAGGCTCATTTGGAGTAGAGAACCCAAATAAGCTTGCCTTCATTGGATCTTATAGGAAGAGGGATTGATAGAATGGCTTGGACATCTTCTGGGTCAAACAACTCATGGACTAAAGCTGTGTTCCAGGCATGCTGCCCTTCTAAAATGAGTTGGGATACCATAATAGGAAGATATGAGAGTTGCTGAATTTAGTCCCTTCTATATACGATGCATCTACTTTTTATATGTGATAAGCGAATTAGAAAGTATTCTCTACAATTTTTTCCCTTCAACATAGACCAACTTTTACTAATTAGTACAACATTCATGCCCTTTACATTAGAACAAATAACATTTACTTTTTCAGATACTATTGATGGATGATATTACAAGGTTTATCGCCTTAGTTCCTACATTTTCCTCTCAAGATCCAAGAAACTATAAAATCTTCCTAAATCCCTTTCTTTTATCTTCAGGATAGGGTGTTTGGCATGGCTGTCTTTGTCTGTATACGAGTAGATCTCCCTTTTTGAGTCTCATTTTAGCTCAGAATAGCACCATGAACATGTACTGATCAGCATACTAGAAATGCCACCAAAACTGTTATGATGGATTCTGGACCAGCTTTGGATGGGTAGCAGCATAAATGGAAGAATTTACATCAGGTTTTAGGTGGGACAGAAGGTGCTGAACATCCGGACATAAACTTTCTGATGCTCTCCCACAGAGAGCCAGTGCCTCTGGTCGAGGCTTGCTGTTGGCTTGCACAGGCCCTCCCTGCCCTTCATAATGGATAACATGATGGCTGAAAAATGAATTGGTTATGCAATATGTAAGTACTCAGGAAATAGAAAGAATGTAATTTTAATCTTGTTCCACAGAACTGAAGAAGCACAAAAAACTAACACTTACAGGAAGTCAATGAGATCTGCTATTTCCGACGCTTCAACAGGAATTGATGGTTGTGAATTCCTCCCAAACACATCAACCATTACACTTAAAAGTAATGAGAGAGTCTGAAAGATTTGTGTCAAAAACATAAAAGATAAGAAATCAAACACACGTAAAAGATAAGAAATCAAGCATTCTTCAATATATATGACCCAAATACACACATTGATTGCAACAGTTTTTAAGATAATCTAAAAAGTTCACTCAAAGAAACGTTACACAACACTAAGAATGGTGAAAAATATTGGGCAGGAGAAAAGTGGGTCTATTGCTTGGACACATTAGTTAGATATTATGAATACTTGATTCATATCAGGAGCTGTCATTGGTGAGGGGAATAATTAACAGACCTAAAAAAATACGTAAACTAAATGTTCTGAAATCTTCATCCAATGTGCTCTAACTTAATTTCACCAAATCAGACTACAAATAAATCTTTTTTTTTTTTTTTTGATAAGTCAGATTACACATAAATCTTAACTGATAACTGGCCAAAGAGTTACGTGTGAAGGTGTAATTTTTTACTTTCATTTTATTAATCAATGCCAGGGGAGCCAGCAACTCCCTATGGTAGAGACTCATCCTATCTTTCTCATCTGATGATTCTTTAACATGATTATAGTCCCCAGTGTTTCTGTACAAGGTTTTTGGTTTGAATTGTTGCAATCCCTACCTGTGACCTGTTATAGTTTATGATTCAGTATTTTGGTTCTTTCCGTTCTGCTTGTGTTTTAGGGTCCATGTCTTAACATGGGCAAGTATTAGTGGGTGTGTTAACATATCTACTGTGGGTCCTGCTCCCATCAGTTTAAGCTTATTGGACAATTGGTTATCCAATATGGCATAATAAAAGGACAATCTTGTACTTTGATTTTTTAACTAACTAGTCACTAACCTGTGCAATGCACGGGAAATGTATTAAGTATGATATATGATTTAATCTTGGTTTATTTTACTACAATTGCAGATATTGAATTTGTAAATAACACTATATAGATAAAACATATATTAAACAGTTATATGTTATAAGATGAAGAAAAAAATGTCTTGTATAGTTATTATTATTATTATTTACAATGCACAAATATGGAACATAAAAAATATATAATTTATTATAGGGTTTTACTAACGTATGCCATAAGGACATATGTTAGTAAACCATTTTAGTAAATTTTTTATGGAAAAATGAAAAAATAACTAACTAATTTGACAGTTTTTTCAATTTTCCATAAAAAGTTTCCTATTATGGATGGTTAATGTTTGTCTTAAGGGCATACATTAACCAGACCCTTTATTATAAACTAACATAATTTGTTAACACACCTGAATTGAATATGTTCCCCAATATATAGCTCTTGATCTTTTTTAATTAATTAATTTTTTTAAATTGATAAGTGCAGCTCATGAATCTTGATAAAATAAAATCTACAAATTAGGAATTAACACAGTAAAAAAGTTTTATATCCCTAAATTTATTGTTTAATGAGTGTCTACTGTAGTAACCTGTTGCAATACTTGTCAATAAAAGCACAAACCCCTTAATCCCACACCATCATTTGATTTGAAAATTTTGTTAAAATCCATAATTCATAACCCAGAACTCATAAATTCCCAATTTAAATAAATAAATAAAAACAAACAATAAAAAATAAAATAAAAATAAAAAAAGCATCAAACATATCAAATTCTATACCCATTTAACAAAATCTACTTCATATTGAATATTTTCTAATTATTTTCTATAATATCCAACAACAAAACCTTAAAATAACCCAACTTAAAATTTGGAATGATGAATCCTATTAGTGGATAGCAATAACCACAAAGGCACAAAGATTATTCCTTCTGACTGCCTATTACAGAGGCTAAATGACTATAGTAGATTTTTGTATATAGAGCTAAACTAAATGACTGGATCAATAAAACATTTTCACCAAAAAGAGAGAGAGCAAAATAAAAAACATTTTATTTAGACAATTCAAAGAAAGCTTTTAAGAACCTGAGACTAAGAACTTAATCTCTACAGAATAACATAACTTTCACCTAATATGACAGGTAACATAGTTGGGTTTATGGTTTACACATTGATTATTTGTAAGACATGGAGCATGCACTGTTGTGCGTGCTTGTTAGACATTGGGCATGCTCTGTCATGTATTCTATAATCGATTAGTAATGTGAGTCAAACTCGAATTCAAGCTAATGAGACCTGCAAAAATATACATGGTAAAAATTCCAGATTCTAGAATAGGAACAAAACAATCAGGTATTTTGTCAACCAATTTTAATGCATGCAACATAGTCTCATTAATTAAGTCCACACCAAAATAATAAAGAAATTTTTCTAGAGGGGTGATTGGCAGAGAGAGACAAACAAATCAAAGCTTCAAAAAAACAAAATAGCCAAGCACTTAATTAAAAGGTGAAATCAAGGTGACCTAATTTTGCTTTGATTGGGTTAGACAGAGGTCAAGAAAAACAGCTGCAAAGAGGAGATTGAAGGTTGATCAGAATTAGAGAGGAATACAATGAGAAAGGGTGAAAAAGAAGGGGAAAAAGAAAGAGAGAGAGAGAGGAAAAGCAAGCATGCCTCAAAGAACAGTACCAAAACCACCACACGGTAAACAAAAAAGACCAATGGTTGAAGCTGTAGGAAGCAATTGTTAAAGCAATTTGAAAGTCGGTGGCCTCCTCTATATAAAAAGCATAACATGGACAGCACACCTGGCACAATCTCTTTCGATATGGCGGGTTTAAATTCAAGGATGCTGGAAGTGGACATGTTGAAGATTTCAAGAGTGACTCTATCACAGTTTGGTTTTGCGTGTGGGGTTTTAGGGTTTTAGAGTCCTGTAGAGTTAAAAAAATAAAAAAATAAAAAATAAAAAATAAAAATGATGTGTAAAATTGTGAGGTTGCTAAAGCTTATGTGGCAAAATATTAGAAGGTCAACAAATAGTCAAATGTCTTCAGTTATAGTATATATAGATGACATGCAAAGGAGTCAGGCTCTCTCACTGGCAGATTCTCTATTTCTATATTGGGTGGTGCAGTACACTGTACACTGGTAACATCCCTCACAGCCACTGATCCTCTCAGTTATTAATTAACTCAGCCCAATCATCTGTCAGGAAAAGCGAGATAGAAAAGAAGAGGATGGATTCAAGTTTATTATTTTATATATTTCTGGTGGAGAGGATTTCCCTCAGAGTTCTAACCAATGACGAATTGTTTTAAAAAGACAACTACAAAACCAGCCAAGCTTCACAATATAGAAATTTAGGTGATGAAGAAAAATATTATATTATGATTGGTTCACCAATAGAGAAATCAATGCATTTGTAAGAACTTTGTGATCCTACTAACAATATGGAAAGGGTATTAAATATATCAGTCATAGGAAAGAAAAAGAATGACTGCATTGCTAAGGATGGAATGTTTATCAAACCAGAGGAAAAGGGAAACCAAAAAAGATTGTACTCTAGAATTTTATAAAAGACACACTATTGCTAGGCACGCTCTACTTACATGATACTGCACACGTAAAAAAAACCTATAAGAAAAGTTTCCTTGAGCATTGTCATAAAGTCTTGATGTTCTCCTTACTTACAAGGATAAAGTTTTAGTTATAAAATCTTAGGTCAGTAATGAATCCTCAATAGATAGTTAGGGTTGGCGACATGTATTCTTTTCCACCATTCAATCCCATCCAAAATCATACTATAGTACTTGTCATTTCTTACTACTTCTACTAGTTTCGTTTTGGGTCTTCTACTTTTCATTCGCTCAACCTGGAGCAAACCATTTTTCCTCACTAAGGAACTTTTTTGCACATAACAAAATCATCTCAAGTGACTATCCATCATCTATTTATCAATAGATGCCAACCCTATCTTTAGACGAATTTGTTCATTTCATATCCTTCTTTTCCTTCTATTTCTACTTATCCATCTTAACATTCTCTTTTTTTCTTTTTTTTTGATAGGTAATCAAAGATTTATTTCATAAAAAGGACATCATGTTCACGATGGTGAACACTCAAAACTTAAAACGAATACAAGTACCTTAGGAAGAGATACGAATAGAAAGAAGAAATTCAGAAATGGAAATACATTATGCAAAACCCCAAATTTTACCCCACTGAAATAAGGTCCCAACTAGAATAGGCTTCAAAAGATCTATTGATCTCACAATATCTTCAAAAGTATGATTATTATGCTCTCGCCAAATTAACCACATCAAACAAGCTGGAAATATATTCCAAATCTTAACATCTTAACATTCTCATTTTCACTACACTCATTTTATGTACATATTGCTTCATGATAGCCCAACATGCAATACCAAATAGCATAACTAGTCTTATAGTAGTCTTGTAGAACTTTATCTTTAACTTAATAGGTACTGTACAATCACACAAAACTACTAATGCACTTCTCCACATCATCAACCCTACTCTTATCATGTGATTCACATCATTTTCAATCACTCCATTCATTTTTTCCAAGATATATATATATATATATTTTGATAAGTAACATAAAAATATAAAAAAAAAAACACACACACACACACAGAGAGCCCAGTACATAGGAAATGTACAAAAAGAAAACATCAAGAAACCAGATTACAATGATCTAGCAACACAGGAAGGGAAAAACAAGAAAAAATGGTAAAACAAGACACCATTCGAGAAGAGAAAAAAAGAAGAAAGACTTAAGCTCAATAATGGACCATTCACGACCCTCAAAGCTTCTAGAACTCCGCTCCTGCTAGATACACCACATCAAGCAATGCGGCACAAACCTCCAAATAACTATATTACGACGACGCCTGAAATTGCATGTCCAACAATCCAACAAATCCACTACCCTTTGAGGCATCACCCAACAAATACCAAACAAGCAAAAGATCATACTCCACATCTCATAAGCTATAGGACAGTGAAGGAGGAGATGAACTATAGATTCCCCACACCTTTTGCACATAAAACACCACTCAAGGACAACAACATGCCTCTTCTGAAGGTTATCTATAGTTAGAATCTTGCCTAAAGCCGCAGTCCAAGAGAAAAAGGCTACCCAAGGAGGAACCTTCAATTGCCACACCATTTTCCAAGGGAAAGAAATGCCAGTAGAAGGGGAAATAGAATGATAATACCCACTCACCTTGAAACCTCGATTGCTGGCTGGCTTCCAACAAAGATTGTCAGAAAACACTCACTCTTTGGTATCTCTTAATCATTAAGTTTTACATCCCCTCCTTTTGTGTTTCTCCTTGTACTAAACATATACTTCATGTACTCTATTTTAGACATATTGAACCTAAAACCTTTAAATTCTAAAGCATCCCTTTAGATTTCCAACTTGGTGTTAATTAAATTTCTAGTTTCATCCACTAACGCTATATCATTTGCAAAAAGCATACACCCAAGGACGTCATCTTTTCGTCGACACCTCCCCCAAACTGGATAGGAGAGCATATACCCCCTTTTACACTTACTTCCCTAAACTATGAGAGTGCACACTTACCCCCCTAAATTATTACCCGTGTAACAATTTGCACCCCATCCCATGGGTAATGGTTTAGGGAAGTAAGACTGCATTCTCATAGTTTAGGGGAGCAAGTGTAAAAAGGGTATAGTTTAGGGGGCAAAAGTGTAATTTCCCCCTAAAATTAATGTGTAAGATTAATCATTTAGCACTGGGTGATACCAAAGGTTGATTCACTGTAACAAGAGTTCATAGACATTTGGAATCAATACCCACAAGCTATAGAAAGATATCATTTTCTGATTCCAGTCAATTGTTTACTTTTTTTTGCATTAATCTCATCGCCAATACTATTTTTTCACTTTCATACCATAAGATTACCTCACAGCTACGTAAAATACTCAGATGTACACTTAAACAGAGCCTAATCCTGCCCAATCAAATCTGTTAGGCCTCTACCTTCTCATGACTCTTCTTTTCATATAGAATTTCCTTCTTTGCAGCACTAAACTCTACATAGTACCTTCACACTATTAGACTAGAATGGCATGTATTGTCTAATCATGCTCAATAATGAGCAAGTGTAAGCACTGCACAAAGAAAGTTACATTAGTCTACCAAGCAGTCTTCAGTATCTTCGTGAATATATAGAGGAACTGGACTTCTAAAGAAAGTTTACAATCCATACATATTCTTTTTAATAAAATATTATTACTAATAAAAAAATTAACACATTATCTTGTGGGTCCCCGTCTATGAAAGCATTTTTCACTTAGCTCTATCTAGACTAGTACCTAGGAATAACAAATTGGAATCAAGTCCAATTTAGCATATGAATTGGTTCTTTCCTAATCTACGTAATGTTTTTGCTATTAACTTAAAACTGTAACAGCCAATGGTAGGATTCATATTTTACCGGTGAAAACCAACTTAAATCACCATTGGTTGTAAGTTGTAACCTCTCATATGATTACCAGAAAACGTATGTTTCATTCTTTATTGCTTCTTTTTTCCCGTGCTTTGCCCTGCCCTTATTAAAAATTTTCAGAACACACATTAGGCTACACTAGGAAAAAGAAAGTAGACAGGAATGATATACAGAAGGTAGGAAAAAATAGGACAAGAAATTTGAGAAGGGGTGCTGCTAACCAGAGGGAAATATTCAGGGAATAGTATCAGTTGATCAATTTCAAGTACTCCATATGCTTTTTCAATGTCCAACTTGCAAAGGATTCCAAGAATATGGCTTCTTATTGTACTATCTACACACTCATTAGCAATGAGCACCGAGTCTAAAATCTGCCTTCCTCCCACAAACAAATTCTGAGATTTAAAGACAAGATTATTCAATACCCCTCTCATTCTTTTCATCGACACCTTAGATAGAATTTTATACACTTCCCATAATAGGTCAAAAGTCTCTAATATTACAACTTTTACAAACAGGATTTGTGGGTCAATCACCTATTCCCACTAAGAACCCTTAGCTAGAATTTTACAAATTTCCAAACAAGATTTGTGGGTCAGTTGCCTATTCCCACTAAGAACCCCACTCTTCACATTACACAGTTTCTTGGTTACAGTTAGCTAAGTAATTTCTTACAAGTAAGGGGGAAAATGGGAGGACCTATGACAAGTGGGATTTTGAAAAGTCCCTGTTAATGTGGTGGCTCTTGCATTCTATGCAACCAAAAACTAGTAGTGGATACCTAGTACTGTAAACAACCAAGGAGATTTGGAATGCTTTGGCTCAAACATATGCTCACAAAAGGAAATCTAGCACTGTAATATCATTTGAAGTGTCACATTCACAAGAAAAACAGTGGGCTTGGCCTCTGACTACGTTTTTTTTTTTTTTTTTTTTTTTTTTTTTGATATGTAAAGAAATTTTTTTTTTGAAAAAGGCTACTTCCTACAAAAAAGATGAAGCAGCAAGAAAAATATGTCTAAGTATTTCAGAAGCACACTCCATAGCTTTTGGCAAGAATTTTGGACTGTTATCAGAATTTCCAATTTGAGTGTGCTGTTGACCAAGAGAATATACTTAAATTCTTAGCTAGGCTAAACCCTGAGTATGAACCTATTCATATACAGCTGTTGAGAAAGGAACCACATCCTCCTTTTCAGGAGATTTTTGCCTATGTCTAGAGAGATGAAATTCGCAAGGGTATTATACACCACAATGGTTCTTAGGAGAAATCTATGTTGGTCACTTTATCTTCTACGGATACTAAAGGAATTCCAGGCAGTTTTCTTGTTATTAAAGAAAAGGACAAGTTGTTCTGTGATCACTACGACAAACCTAGGTACATGAGACTTATTGGAATCTTTGAGGTCACCCAACCAGAGGCAAAGGTGGTTGCTCAGGAAGGGTTTCCCCTCCTCATGCTAATCATACTGATATTATTGATTCAATATCTTAAACCTCATCTCCAGCTTTGCTAGAGCCACACTCTCAATCTTTTTGACAGAAATCGAAACTACTATACTATTTAGGACCCAATTGGAATCGTCCATCAGTGCAACCTCCTCTCTCACTCACTCAAGTAACTTGGCTACATTCCTCAAATACATCTATATTAGCATTGATTCACCGTGGATCATCAATTCTAGAGTATCTGACCATATGACTAATATATTTAACTTTTTTTTCATCTTCCACTTTTTCAGGTAGAGAAAAAGTTAAAATTGCATATGAGACTCTTCTATCTTAGGCGAAGGTCTTATTCATGCTACAGCATCTTTTGTCTCTTAGTCAAATCACTAAAGACCTTAATTGCAGTGTAATACTTTGCCAATTTCCTCAACAATTTATGCTCTATTAGCCAAATCACTAAAGACCTTAATTATAGTGTAATAATGTTCTCCATTTTGTATTTTCTAGGATCTCAACACAGGGAGGATGATTGGTAATTATAGAGCACAAGATGATCTTTATATTCTAGATTCCTCCATACCACGGGCATTTCAGTCTTGGCCTTCAGATTCCTCCACTGAGCAAACATTGTTGTGACATTGGAGATTAGGCCATCCACCCTTTCCACTATTACCTTCTTCTTCTTTTTTTTACTTTTTTCTCCTCCCACACCCCCCCCCCCTCCTTTTTATATTCTTAGTTAAATATTTCCAGTGTTCATTGTGAAAATTGTGAACTTGCCAAACATCATCATGCTTCTTCCTCTCACCTTCTAATTAGAGTAAGAATAATTTTACTATTGTTTATAATTGAATTACTGATGTTTTAGGGCCCTCTAGTGTGGAATCTTTGCCTGGGTTTTGTTGGTTTTTCACGTTTATTAATGATTACTAGCCACTACTTGGGTGTCTTTCATAAAATGATGTAAATTCAATTTGGTACAATGGTGAAAATTGTTCAATTCGATAATGGGGGACAATATCTTAATGGGATCAAAATGCAGCTGTTGAACATAAAAATCATCATATCTTTTTTTTTTGATAAGTAACATAAAGATTTTATTAAAAAAATAACACAGCCCAGTACATAGGAAATGTACTAAAGGGGCAAATCATCATATCTTAGATATTGCACATTCATTATTGCTTGCTATGAATGTTCCAAAATCTTACTAGATTGTTGTCATTCTCACAACAACATATCTTATTAATGGCAAGCCATCATGAGTCCTAAATTTCAAGACTCCTATAAAGGAAGTATCACTTCCCTCTTCTTCAAACCTCTTTCATCTCAATCGTGTATTTGGTTGTACCTGTTTTGTCCATATTCATCACCCAGAAGGTGGTGGGTTGGATCCTCCTGCACTAACTGTATCTTTCTAGGCTAATCCATCTCCCTTCTCGTAAATATTTTCTCCACGGATGTCACTCTCTTTGAGTCTTATGCTTATTTTTCTGGTTCAAACACTCCTCTTCACAAGGAGAATTAGTAAAGATGAACCTTAATCCCAGTCTAGTGTGCTGCCTGCGATTACTCCATCATCTGAAATGAAGAACCACTCCAACAGCCATCCCAACAGACTTCTGTGGTGGAAAAGAAGTAGCACTCTTGAGTGGAGGAGGATTTCCTCTCACTAGGAATGTTACTTTGAAGTATTCCAAGAGATAAAAAGAGAAGATCACTGTACCAATTCCATGTCAATCGAGCTCCTTATGTTCAGGTGATATCTCTAATCCCATTCCTACTCACAATCATGATAAGAAAGAAGATTTAAATGTTCCTATTGCCCTTTGTAAGGGAATTAGATCTTGTACTCAATATCCAATATCAAATTACATCTCTTATTAAAAAAATTCACCTACTTATCATTCATTTATGTCTCAGCTGTCTTCTGTTCTGATTACTCAGTGTGTACATGATGCTCCTATTGATCCTAAATGGAAAGATGCCACAATTGAGGAAATGACAGCATTACACAAAAACAAGACTTCAGAACTAGTTGAGTTGCCTAAAGAGAAAAGGACAGTTGGCTGCAAGTGGGTGTATAATGTTAAGCGCAAGTTAGAAGAGTCCGTAGAAAGATACAAGGCTAGATTGGTTGCAAATGGGTTCACTCATACCTACAGGATTGACTATCAAGAGATATTTGCTAAATGGCTAAGAAATTCATGTGTCCTTCTATCATTAGCAGTTAGTTTGAAATCCATACATCTTCTTCAATCATTAGAAGCTAATGCGAATTGGACTTTGAATTAGCTTGATGTTAAAAGAAAAAAAAGAGCTCTCTATAATGATTTAGAAGAGGAGGTTCATATGAATGTTCCTCCAGGTTTTAGAAATCCCTAAACTTAAGGAAGGTATGCAAATTGAATAAATCATTTATATGGATTGAAGCAATCTGCTAGAGCATGATTTAAACAATTTAGCTGAGCCATGTATGCTTATGGAGATAGACAGGCTCAGAGTGATCACACTATGTTTATTAAGCACTCGCCTCAGGGTTAGATTATTTCTTATTGTTTAGGTCAATGGTATATTTTATTAACAGGTGATGATCCTGAGGAAGTACAAAGATTGAAAGAATATTTAGCTAGTGAATTAGAAATAAAAGACCTTGGAGATTTGAAGTATTTTCTAGAGACTAAAGTAGCAAAATCCAAGTTAAATATATTTATATTTTAGCACAAACATGTTCCTGATTTCTTAGAAGAAACAGGAATGCTTGGCTACAAGGCCTGTGATACCCTAATAGAGCCAAATCACATATTGGATGAAGATCTAGGGGCTGTACCAGCTGATGAAAGAAGATACAGCACCTAGTTGGAAGACAGATTTATTCTCACATTATCTAATTTTGTGAGTTTTGCCCTTTGTGAGGGCATACTTGTAATTTCCATATTATCTAATTAAGTATAATAAAACTTGTTTTAGGGTAGTTATAAAAAATAAAAAATAAAACTAACACAATTTTCTTCAAAACCAACAGAATTCACTTAAATAAAATAATGAATAAAATCTTAACATTCACAAATGGTGACTGGAACAGTGACGCATTTATTTTTAACTTTGGTCAACTGGATGCTGGTCCCAGGAAACATTGCAAATCCCTGGAAATTCAATCCTGTGGCACTTATATCTTAGTTTTAACGACTGAAAAAGACAGCAAGCTTTTGGTATGGGTTCATTATATCTGAATGACATCAGAAGAAATAAATAAATGAACAGAATAAAAGTTACAAGTGGTTGTCCAGGGCAGAATGGGGATACTGAGTTCATCACAGCCACTAAGAAAGCATTCAAATAAGCAACAGGAATGAATTTGTGACTTTCTGTACCTTATTGAAGAGAGTGTGAGCATTGGCAAGCCTTGGGAGCAATGGACCCATTATACGGAAAGCTATTCTCAACATTGCAACTGATGTCACTGGCCTGAGATGTTTAATGATGACATGAGTCCCTTCTAGCCATTCCTGTGGAAGGTTACTGAAAAAAGAATGAAGAAGGGCAACTATATTACCTGAAAAAGAACAGGATCAGACTTCCAGTCAGGATGCATGACATAAAAGATCATATACACAGTTGAATTCAGTATTAACAGAAACAGAAAGGCTTGAAGGGCAACTATATTTCTTCAAATACAAAATCATCCTGCTCTTGAACTAGTTATCACAAATTTCCTAATTAGCTTTCTAAAATACTTTACATTCATCTACAAATTTTCTTTCATACCACAGCTAAAAGCTTCCATAATGAACCCTTGTAGGTCTTTGTTCACATAATCAAAATTTTTTACCACCAACCATAAGAGAAAGTGAAAGCTACAATACCTTGTATGTTATTGAGAAGATCCTTCAACTATGAATTATCATTTGCACACATCAGATTTTGCCAACATTATGTATCTTCTCAGACAGTTTTACTTGCTCTTCAAGTCATTTAGTCAGATGCAATATGTAGGTTTAAGAATTCTAAAAATTCCTTTAGAAGAAGATTGTTCTTTCCTACCATTAACAATTGACATGAAGCTTACGCTAAAGCAGAATTGGTGCTTCCTTTACTACCCTAGATTTGCATCTTGTTATTGTTAAATGGGTGATAGAAGTGAGGCAAAAGAAATAGCCAATGGCAACTGAAGAGAGGAAGACCACCAAAAAAAAAAAAAAAACACAGATCCACAGAAAATATTTGTCACCATTGCTCAAATGCCCTAATTGGACTTGGAAATAAGAACTATAAGCTCCTTGAGTTCCTATTCAAACCAATCAGACATTACAAAACCAAGCATATAAAGGTTGGTTATCATTCATCAGCAAAAGCTCCTAAACGGCTGAAAATTATAATCCTTACATACATGAAAAGAAGTTATATATGGTCCATCGTTCCTCATGGCTTAATGTGGTGTCTTTGGAGGGAGAGAAATAGTTGTTGTTTTGAAGATATTGAGAGATCTATTCCGGACCTCAAGCTTTTCTTTTTTAGAACTTTGTTGGATTGGTTGTTTGCTTTGCAAAACAAACCTTTCCCTTCTTTTTTTGTCTTCCTAGATTCTTGCAATTTTTGTTTTTGATTTGTTGTCCCCTTGTTCACTCCCTGTGTACTAGGGTGTTTCCTTTTTGATATCAATATATCTTATTACTTATCAAAAAAAAATGAAAAGAAGTTATAGCAATAGAAACAAAAAGAAGCTTTAGCATCGTCCATTGACATGAATCACAGCTCATAAGAATGTAACTCACAGCTATTCTATAAGTTTACTTGTCAAGTAAATAGAGATTAACAGTAAGGACCAAGTGGATATAATCTTATTCCTCTGAGGAACCTGCTTTGATGGGCCAACATTAGATAGAGCTAACACACCTGAGCCATCAATATGATGGCGGCACTAAAAATTGACAATGGGTTTGGAAATAAAATTTAAAAAGTAGTATCAAAGTGAATTTTCAAAATGCAAATTTTTGTGTGAAGAAAAAACTTATATTTTTCATGCAGTGGCACATATGTACACACATGCATATATATATAATTTTTTTTTTTTTTTTTGATAGGTAAGGAAAATTGTATTTAGAGAAGACTACTTCATCAAAAAAATATGTACAAACAGCATAAAATAAAAATAAAATAAAATAAAAAAAAAAAAAAAAACAATGTACAAGAAGAAAGTGAGTCTAAAAAGAGTGGAATGGATTCCCTATAAGTAAAACCCCACACACGAGACCAATCAAACAGGTCCCTGCAAATAAAGCTAGGAGCTGATCCCCGGTAAGCTCCATATCCTCAAATATACAACATTACAACTATTATGCTCCTGCCAAATAATCCACATCACACAAGACAATATTTTGCACAATGAAAATCACTTGAGACTTCATTGTCCAATGATCAATAAAGAATAATTGAAAATATAATTGGAATAATTATAAATCTCATGCAAAGAAATATAATGTGGTTTATCAGTAAACAGCCACCATATATATTATAGCATACCAATGGCTGTTGAGGTATTGTCTTGAGCAGCCCATGATGGATCCAACAAAGCATAGCCAACAGCAGAGTCTAGTTCTCCCAGTGACCTTTTGCCATCAGTGAGCCACCAACTCTCTTTTATTATACGTGATGTCTCTATATAAAGTTGCACGTGGAAATCAGGAGGAAGCTGAGCCAGTAGGAGACCACAAGCTTGGATCAATAAGCAAGATAGTTGTTGGCACGTATAACCACTTCGAGAAACAATGTTAGAGGTATTTATTCCTGAAACCGATGTAGTTGATCTGCCAGCACTCAAGGAATCTGTGCTTCCTCCTGAAGGGGATGTTGGCAATACGGAAGCTTGCCCAACACCATTTGAAGCTCCATGCAGACCATTGCTGGATTGAATTAATGTTGGTTGTATATTGACAACTATCTGGACCAATGAAGACACAATCTGGAATGCAGACACAGGGAGAGAGAGTAATTCTATGACAGCTGTTTCAAGGACCAGTTGAGTGTAGGTGCCAGGATCCTGAATTTGATAAAATGCTTTCTGGCCCTCAGAAGCATTTCCCAGCCCAGACTGAGATGTTGCTGGAGTCTTATTAAGTGGAGCACGCAATGAATTACTTAAATGTTCTCCCATTGATCCAGATTTCGAGTTGTTATGTAATGGCGGTATAACATTATTCACAAGTCCCAATAAGAGAGTAGCAAAATAGTCCATAGGTGGGCACACAGGATTTGATGAAGTGATGTGCTGTGCGAATGACTCAGAAAAAGATATCTGAAAATAATTTCGAGCCAATGAGAAAGTTGTAGGAGAACTTATATTTGTAATGATCAAAAAGAAATAGAAGGAAGTATCATTACCTTGCTGAGATCAAGAACCTTCAATATCCGGACTATGAGCTTTGCAGGAAGATGACCATAGAAATACGCAAGTATATCACGAACAAATGTAAATTTTAGCGGGTGGTAAGCAAGAAATGGAGAATACATGGCAAGAAGCCTGTCAGCTGGATCTATGGCATCATTCTCGATAAGTCTATAAACAATTAAGGGGATGACTGGAAGCAAACGCGCTGCAACATCATCAAAGAATGTGGGATACCTGTGAAGCTTATTTCAAGCAATGTCAGTGAATATACAACCATTAAAATAGATAAGATTGTAGCAAAAGATTGGTAACAATGCCCTTTAAGATGCCTTCGGAATAACACCATCATAGAGTACATAATTGATTAATATTGATACGATGAAGTAATAAATTATTTTACATGAAACATGAGAAACTAAAAAGGTACTCTATGCCACTCAAACAGGTTGCATCAAGGACCACAATGATCCTCTGAATAGAAGTAGCAAATTCTGTTTTACACCTCTTAAGCAAAGAGATTTCAGAAAGCATATACAAGTTTAAGTTACTAATTTGACTGGCAGAATGATGGACCACAAAAGTAACCATGATGGTTATTATAGCCACCTTGGTGGTTCTGTTCTACTTGGCCCCTGTATATGCTAATCACAATTCTGGCTGGAACATAATCTTGTAGTTTTAATACTGACAAGAAGAGGATCCGTAATTAGTAAACTTCAAAAATTTTAGTTTGATAGGCAGTTATCTTGCACAAATATAACTAAGATACCAAAACTGACACAGCATTGACAAGCTGATGGATTTACACAGGCAGCTGCAGTGCAGCAGAAGACAAGAAGAAAAACTTAACAGTGTGATGTAGTGATAGGAAAGTTTTTTTTTTTGATAAGTAAGAATGATATATATACGAAAGGCTACTCTATGCTAGAAAAACAAAGAGCAAACCCAAGAAATACAAGGAGAAGGAAACAGAGAAAAAACATAAGAAGAGAAAAACCAAACAACAAATTAATTACAAAGAGAAAGAGAACTAAGGAAAGAAGGGAGAGAATCACTAGTCGTGAGTCCCCAAGCCCGAGACCAATCAAAAAGAGTTCCACTAAAAGAAGCAAGCATCTGATCACCGGAATTATCCAAATCTTCAAAAGTCCGCCGATTTCGTTCCTTCCAAATACACCAAAGGATACATAACGGAACTAAATTCCAAATCTGAGATGAGCGCTTCCCCAACCAATTCCACCACCCAAAAAGCAAATCTGGGATCGATCTAGGTATAACCCAAGACAAGCCAAAAGATAAAAAGACAAAGCTCCAAAACCGATAAGCCATCTCACAATGGCTAATTCTCATAGAAGATTTAATCATCTAAGGACCTTGGAGGTGGATGGGGTGGTTTTTGAGGAGGAGTCTGAGGTTACTAATCAGGTAGTACAATTTTATAAAAATTTGTACAAGGAGACTGAGGGGTGGAGGCCCCTTGTGGAGGGTTTGGAATTTGATCGTATTGGGGATATGGAGAGGGTTTGGCTTGAAAGGAAATTTGAGAGAGAGGAGATTCTCCAAGTTGTAAATGACTTGGAAGGGGATAAAGCTCCAGGTCCGGATGGGTTTACTATGGCGTTTTATCATCATTGTTGGAGAATAGTGGAGAAAGACGTCTTAGCAGTCTTTGAAGAGTTTTTTCAACACTGTAAGTTTGAAAAGTCCCTTAATGCTACCTTCATTGCATTAATTCCTAAAAAGAATGATGCCTTTAATATTAGAGATTTCCGACCTATTAGCTTGGTGGGGAGTGTGTATAAAATCTTGTCTAAGGTTTTGGCAAACCGTTTGAGAGTGGTTTTAGATCAGTTGATCTCTGAGACTCAGAATAGCTTTGTGGGTGGGAGACAAATCCTGGACTCGGTTCTCATTGCGAATGAGTGTGTGGATAGCCGAGGAAAGAGTAGGGTTCCTGGAGTCATTTGTAAACTTGATATTGAGAAAGCTTATGATCATGTGAATTGGGAGGCTTTGTTGAATTTGTTGAATAGAATGGGCTTTGGAGTGAAGTGGTGTAAGTGGATCCGTACTTGTATTTCCACAATTCAGTTCTCGGTTTTGATTAATGGGTCTCCGCTCAAATAGCACTTCCTCCTTTAACAAGTGTGGGTGGAGAGAAAGGTCATGGGTACAAAATTCATTGGGTGCATGTGTAACCAATTACCAATAAAATAATTAATACAGAGGTTTATAATTTTGAACATAAACTATGGTGCATGGACTTGAGCACAAGTCCTGGATAGTGCGAAAGGCAGACAACTAAAACTATTCAAAATCTCCACATCTCACCCTTTGGCCCATATGTCCTAGTAAGTACCTATCCAACAAAGCCATGTCAAATACAAACTACACGCCTATACCATGTCATGTAAGAAAGTTACTGTTCACATTTACAAGGGTTCATGCAACATAGACACAATTTTATCCTCCTACACGTCCCCCCCCCCCCCCCCCCACACACCTTTCACTATCGTAACTTTCAAGAAATCTCACTATTTATATCCAAAAATGGGTTATTTCTGTTATAAACATAACCCTTGTTGCATCTTTTCATGTCGTAGTACTTATATGACTGGGGGAAAATCCTAATTCAAAGCACAAGGTCAAAACTATCACCCCCACAACATCAAAGAAGCCTTTTTTGTCCCAGAATTACTGTTCATTGTACTTTATTAGGTTAATATGTTAGTTTATATTTGGCTTTCATTTAAGTATGCTGGCCAAGGGCTGCAATTGCATGGCTAGTCTTATTTATTTAGTAGTTCAGTCTAGGAGAGTTACTGGACTGTTAAGTGTTGGCCTTATTTATGGACATGGTCTACTCTTCGTCCGTGCAAGGTATTGGTCTTGGCAAAGTTTGTTGGAAGCCAACAATGAGTAGAGGTTTGAGGTACGAGGATATTATCTTTCTTTATCCCCTCCTGTCATATCTTTCCCATGGAAAGTGGTGTGGCAATCCAAGCTTCCTCCAAGGGTAACTTTTTTTTCCTGGTCTACTTCTTTAGGTAAGATTTAAACAACAGATAACCTTCAGAAAAGGCGTATTATTATCCTTGATTGGTGTTATATGTTCAAAATGTGTGGGGAGTCGGTGGATCATCTTCTTCTTCATTGCTCTATAGCATATGAGCTGTGGTCTTTGGTGTTTTGTTTGTTTGGGATTCATTGGGTTATGCCATATAAGTTTATTGAGTCATGCGAGTCTTGGCAGGGTAAATTCAGGCAACATAGTAATATAGCTATTTGGAGGCTTGTGCCATATTGCTTGGTGTGGTGTGTTTGGCAAGAAAGGAATGCTAGAAGTTTCGAGAGATGTGACGGTCTATGCTAGAGATTAAGTCTTTTTTCTTTCACACTCTCCTTGAATGGAGTTTGGTTCTGTCTCCTTTTTCTTGTTTTTCCCTTCCTGTATTACTCGATCGTTGTATTCTTAGTACATCTCCTAAAGTACATCTCCAATATACTCGGGTTGGCTATGATTTTTTAATAAAATTTTACGTTACCTATCAAAAAGTGTTGGCTTTAGTGTCTTTTATGAAGTTCAAGACAACGAAATGCACAGAGACAACAAGATTCTGCCCTTAGTTTGACAGATTACCATCATAAAAGATGTATAGAAATTTGCCACAAAATAGAGTTCGTAGACTATGATTGTAGACAAAGAAACAAGTATTGAGTATTAATTTGGTGAATACTCTACTAGACAAAACCAAGAAACAATCACACATATGAATAATTTGTAAGACTCATATTGGAGCACATGTATCAGGAGTACTGTTTGCATGTAGGATACTTATTAAGTTAAAGGAAAATTTTCATAAGATCCATGCTCCATGGTAGTGAATGTTGGGCTGTTAGGAAACAACCTATTCATTAAATGAGTGTAGCTGAAATGAGAATGTTAAGAAGAATAGATGGAAATAAATGGAAAGATAAGATTCGAAATGAGAAAATCCATAGGAGTGGCCCCTAATTCATGAAAAGATGGGGAGAGTTGCTTAAGATCGTTTGGTCAAGTTTAGAGGAGAGTGACTAATACACTAGTAAGAAAAGATGAGTTGATTCAAGTTGAGGGAACAAAAAAAGGGTAGAGGAAGACCAGAAATAGCATTAGTAAAAGTGGCATGTGTCAATTAAGGAGGTAATAGAGAGTACGAATTCAGATAATATAGGATGGAAGAAAAGAATACATGTGGTCAACCCGAACTAATCTATTGAAGATCCATAGTTGACCTTGAAAAATTGGGACTAAGGTATTGTTGTTGTTGTTGACTTGCTGTATTTGAGCACATGCATGCATGTGATTCTTTTTAGGTGATAAATTATGTTTTATTTGACTTCATTTTATTAATCAATTATTTGTTTTATAACACATCAATAACATTTGATTCATCAAGTTTTTTGTCATAACATTTAGGGGTTATTGCAAATATCGCCCTTGAACTTTGACATTAGTGTCAGTCAATTCAGTGTCAATTCAGTCTGACTTTCAATTTGCATAATTAAACCCCTTGGACTTGAGGTTTGCAAAAAATTGAACATCCTATAATTTTGTCCACTAAAACCTAACAAAGTTAATCATGCGAGAAGCACATGCTTGTGTATTTTGAAAACATACTAAAAAAACTGGTTTTTTTTTTAAAAAAAAAAATTCTAATTTCTTTACTTGCTGTCATGAATGTATGATATTTAGAGCATTTCTCTTTTTCAATTTCATTTCAATGACTAAGAAATAATAACTAAATTTGGTGCTGAAGCTTTGCCTATATTAGTTACAGTTTAGTTTTGGTGATTGGTTTTTTTATTGGGTGTTAAAAGTTGAACGTATTGGATACTTGATGTTTGTATCTGGATGTAATTAAAGTTGAATGTATTGTTTTGATGGTACTTGATTGTTGGAATAGAGTAGGAACAGCAGGTGGGATTTATACAAATCCAAGTCTAAACCCTTTTGATAGTGACCTTAGGATGAGTCATCAGGACACAAGGCTTGCTTACCATATGTAAGATGAAATTTCTGTTAGAAAAGAAATTGTAGCACAAAGGAACAAGGCACCACATTTGTTCTCAATCTCTCAATAATTATGGGTCCTCATTGTGGTGCAAAAAACGCCACTCTTTGCATCTATTGAATCACTTGGTTGTACATGTTTGCATCTCATTCTCAAAAATACCATTATGAGAATGATAGCCACCTGTTACCTTTTAGCTGAGCTCTCTCTCATTTTAATTTGCATCCCTTTACTTCCAACATTAAGAAAGTACGCAAGTTTGTTCAAGAACCTCCAACTATAACCTTCACCAAGAGCTGCCACAGGCAGCCCAAAAATAATGTTTATTCTGTTCTAAGATCCAGATATTACCACAAGTTAGTTCAGTTAACAAGGTTTAACTCAGAATTAGATTTTGTGGCCTTGGTCTCAGTGAACATACCATACTATTTTGGTTCAAACTAGGCAAGTTATAAATTTACAAATGTCACCTGTCCTTCCATGAGAGATGATTCCCGAGAGCCTTTTGCAATTCAACTCGCTTGAACATTCCAGGGTGAAGCCAATGCTCTGGGGTACAATGATTTATACAATATAATTTTACTCTTTGTTGGAGCTCTTGCCTCTCAAGTAAATTGACCTGCAACATACAGATTACACCATCAAAAGCGTTAAACACAACTAATGACTGCTCATTTTCATTTACAAGGATAAGAATTTTTCATACAACCATCAATAAAAGTTTGGTCAAGTCACTTATCAAAAATAAAATAAAAATTGGTGAAGTCTATAATTTCTAGGAGAGCTCGAGAAAAATAAACACAACCAAGTAAATCTCCACAATGCCATGAATGAAAATCCAGAAGTCTGAAAAAGTTAAATAGATTCAAGCAATAATTTGAGTAAGATATTAGTATGAGATAGTGATAAACAATTATATGCACATAGCATTACATTCCTTCTTTTTCTTTTCTTTTTTTGAATGGTAAGTTACACATGGAGCTCTTGAACTCACAACCTCAACCTCTGCCCCATTCTATGGAGTGAGGAAATGCCATTTGAGCTAGAGCTCATTGTAATAACACTATACAGAGATCACACTAATAATACAAAATAGAGATAAGTGAATAAGTACGTACCACTATACGCAAAGCATGGGGATCTTCATCACGGTCAGTAAGTGCCAGAAGCAAAATATCAAAGGGAAGCAACTCATGGGTCCAAACAAAAAATGCAAGGTTTGCACAAGCTTTTAACAAAAGGTCCTGAAAATGAAAAACATGAAAAGGCTGAATGAACAAACAAGTAGGCATAGCTACATAAAAATTAAAAGAACTTGGCACAATCTAGTACCTGTAAGGGATGTCCATGCTGAAGTTCCATTTGAATATGATGAAGTAGCACGTCCACCATTTGGTAAATATTAGCTGTAACTTCTTCTGGGGAAAACTCCCTCAAGACACGTGCCTGTTCTCCATTACAAGAGAAGAGATGATTGTTCTTAAAGATTTTTTATTTTTTTGATAGGTAAATTGATATAACTTAATACAATAATTGTTCTTAAAGATGCGATACAACAATCTCCCAGGA
This sequence comes from Quercus tomentella, assembly GCA_028535165.1. NCBI lineage: Eukaryota > Viridiplantae > Streptophyta > Magnoliopsida > Fagales > Fagaceae > Quercus > Quercus tomentella. The sequence goes on along the minus strand of JAPQVY010000089.1, from coordinate 26,867,365 downwards.
GAGGGGAAAAAGAAAAACGCTGTACAGAAATGAAGTAGCATTGCATAAATACTATTCAAACATCATTCCAGGATAAGTGGAACTTTCGTACCAAATTTGCACTGTTTATGCTCTCTGGGTGCCCATGCATTAGTACCCAAGCACCAGCACAAAGACAGTTTCGGTGTTGAGGAAAACTATGACTGACATAGGTTGTAACATAAGAAGGATCAGCCGATGGTGAAAGGAGTTGCTTGCATTGGTTAATTACAGTGGTTTCCACCTGCACAATTAGTTAAAGTTCTAACACTTGTAGAATGCTCAAGTTATTAGAAAGCACATACTTGAAAAAATATATATACAATTTGCAGGTTTATATTTGCATATTTACTTTAATATCGATTGGGAAACATTGCTTCAGTAAGCCTCTGTTTGGTATAACTGATTAGTACGCTTATCTATTAAGCTGGCCAATTTACAGCTATTTAAAATCTCATTTTCTCTACGTACAGAGGCACTTTTATCCTATCCATTTTTAAGTAAAATAAGCCAATGAAAATAAGCTATACTAAATGCACACAGTGCATCCCATGGTGCGGACACAAGCTATAGTCCTCAGATTATACGAACCTCTGGGCGTAGACAAAAAGGAAGACAGCCCAACTCGTGACCTAATGGATGGAGTCTGCTAATAGTTGGGCTTAAAGACCTACTAAACCCAGTCATTTAATAATTCATATTTCTTTTAAGTATTTTGTTATTTTCATTTCCTTGTTGATTTAGGAGTTTAATTTCTTTATCCCCTTCCATGTCTCTAACAACCTAAAGAATCTCCTCTTTCTCAAACTTCCTTTCAAGCCAACCCCTCTCCATTCCCCCGATTTGATCAAACTCCAAACCCTCTACGAAAGGCCTCCACCCCTCTAGCTCATGATACAAAGTTTTATAAAATTGCACTACCTGAGCAGCTACCTCAGACTCCACACAAATCACCCCATCCACCTCCAAGATACTCAAATGATTATACCTTCTATGGGAATTAGCCACCTTGTGGAAGAACTTAGTATTATTATCTCCTTTCTTGATACATAACATCCTCGATTTTTGTCTCCATGATATTTCTTCCAAAGAAAGAATATGCTCCACTTGGGACCTCACTTAAACCTTTTCACATTTCTCCTCATCAGAGAGTCCAAACTCCCCTTCCTTAGCATCAAAATTTTTCAATGGGTGGGATGTGTTATCATGTGAGTGGATTTTGGGTTTAATATGGGACATAGCAGCTCTAGTGGTTTTCTAGCCATTGGTGAGTTTTTGTGTGTGTGTGTGTAAGTGTTTTTTTTTTTTTTCTTTCTTTTTGTTTGGTTTGGCAAGAAAATGTGGAAATGCTGTTTTGGTGAGAAAGTAGGAATTGTTTGGTTGAGGATGATGTTTCAGGGAAAAAATGTTGGTTTATAGCATTTTTTTAGTTTGTGTAAGGTATGTAAGGTTTATGAGAAAATGTGGGAAAACAGACCCGAAAATTGTATGTTTGATAAACTCTTTATTTTTGCAGTGGTTGCGGGTGCAAGGAAAATAGGGAATGCATAGATCACTTGATTCTCCATTGTGAGGTTGGTCAAGAATTGCAGTCAATGGTATTCTGTTTATTTGGGATTTATTAGGTTATGCCTAAGAGGGTATTGGGACTTGACTTGCTCAAGGGGCAATTTGGACAAAATCAAACGTTGATATTAGGAATGTGATTCCGTCATGCATAATATGGAATATTTGGGTAGAACCAAATGCTTGTGTGTTTGAAGCGAATGGGAAGTCCATTTTGGAATTGACAATGTTCAGCTTACATTTGATGCATGATTGGATGAGTGTGAAATGAACAGAGGCCTCCCATTGATGTCTTTTAAAAAGAACATGTCTTCAATTGACAAAATTAAAAATCTGGTACTTAATTTGAGACAGTTTTTTTTTTTTTTTTTTTTTTTTTTAAATCTACTTAATTTGAGACAAGGGAATAACTTTATTTTTTATTTTTTTTTTAAAAACTCCTAGAAGTATATGTATCCACATGATGACGTATGACAGATTGGGGGACTTGTCTAGTTGCCTACGTGTGCTTGTGGTAGGCGTGGGATTTGGAAGGTTTGTGACATGGTTAAGAGGGGTTAGGGTTCCAGAATGACTAGGTTTTGTAGAGAAGAGAAAAGAATTGATTCATGATTGCAAAGAGGTAAGAAGATATGGAAATCTTATCTACCCACAAACTATGAACAGTATGCTTGAACAGTTTGCATAAACAGTGCTGTGAATAGTGACAGATTACCAAACAGTTTGTGTAAACACCGATTGTCACAAGAGATTAAGCTATTGAAATATGCTAAATTTAATCATTTAATCACATATTTCTAACACTCCCCTTCACGTGTGGACTGAAACTACCTTTTAATAGGTGAGACCCAACACGTGGGAATTTAAATGGAAGGTAGAGTGGAGGAGACAAAGATTGAACTCAAGACCTCCTGCTCTAATATCTTGTTAAATTACCGATTATCCCAAAAGGTTAAACTATTGAGATATGGTAAATTTAATCATTTAACCACATACTTATAACAAGTATTATTTTATTTTTTTGATAAGTAATAAAGATGTATATTCAAAAATACTACCTCATGCAGAAAATCATAAGGCAGAGGTAAAAAGTACATAAAAAGATGATAAAAAACAGAAAGAAAAGACACTAATTACAAAGAAGCGAGCTAAGGAACATAGGGAGAGAATCACTAGAGGTGCATCCTCAAGCCCTAGACCAATCTAAAAGGAAGCCACTAAAAGAAGTCAATAACTGATCATCGGAACTATCCATGTCCTTGAATGTCCTCCAATTTTGCTCCCTCCACCAACACCACATTAAGCATAGCGGAGCTAAATTCCAAATACTAGACGAATGCTTCCCAAGCCAGTCCCACCAACCAAAGAGAGTATCCGCAACTGATCTTGGCAAGACCCAAGAAATCCCAAAAGATCTAAACACCAAACTCCACAACCGGTAGGCCTTACCACAATGCAGTAGCAAATGATCCACCGTTTCCCCATTACAATGACACACAATGCACCAATCAACAAAGTCCATCCCTCTACCCTTCAAATTGTCACCTGTAAGGATTTTATCCCATACAACAGTCCACACAAAGAAGGAAACACACCAAGGGGCCTTAACCTTCCAAACACTTTTCCAAGGAAATATAATGGGCACAGGTCCTCTTAACTTATTATAAAACAAGCAGATATCAAAATTCTCATTCTTCGTCAACTTCCATCGCATGCGGTCTCCATTCTCAGTTGGAGGTAAATTAGAGCCCAAAGTACGAAGAAATGAATCCACACCACCTATTTCCCAATCATTTGGTCTCCGAATGAAACGAACATCCCAAAGTAAATTATAATACAATTATATAGGCCCTAACTCTTAACTAGTCCTAATAGAACTAAGACTCCTACTTTGACTAATAATCCAAACCCTAATTGACAATCGAGCCCTAAAGCTCAAGTGGTACCCCTACCTCATAGAGAGAGTGCAAGTTTGAAGCCAAGGCTCTAACCCCTTGAAATTATTTGTAGGAAAATAACCCTAATTGAATTGAACCAAAGCCAACATATAAAGATTCATAAATTAAATCAGACTTACTAATAAAATAAAACCCACAGGCCACAACTACAGCCCATACCGAAATAAAATACCCTTGACTCTAGAAAACCAAATAAAACATAAACTAAATATACTGATAACCTCGTTAATTACCATGGGCACTTATTCTTGGACTTCTTAACTTTAGATTTCCAAAGAAGATTTGTTTTCCCTAACCACACCATGGTTGCACAAAAACAGCAGGGGTATGCAAACAATTTTTATTAGACATAGGTTGAATAAAATTTGTTTGCATACACCGTGGACTCAAATGCTTTTGTTCAATAAAACTTATTACTTATCAAAAAAAATTATATTGGACATAGTTCAGTTGAATGAAGCAACCAACAAATAACAAAAGGAAAGAAACTGAGATTCCCCTAGAGGACAGCTCAATTTAAAAGATCAACTAATGAAAACCATACATACAATGTCATGTGAGCATCAAGAAGAAACATAGTGAACAGGCTAATAATATATGTGCAGTGGCATCTTATCCATTATTTCAGAACAATAATTATATTGTACAACAGATGAGTCATCACTCATAATGTGAGAAGGTGCTTCATGTTTACAATTGTAACGATCCAAGGAAAAGCGCTAGTTACATCTGCGCTATACCTCAAAAGGACTAATCACAATGAAGGCTCCTTGCAGTTATTAATAAAGCCCAGTTCAACCCAGTAAATACCTGATGTGGGACTCATTACACACCCACACACATCACACAATCAATCATATTGGGGCATCACACAATCTAAACATGATGAAATCACTGCTGATTTTTTTTTCTTCCAAATGGTTATGAAGCACTGAACTTTTATGGTAATAGTCTAACCAAGTCAGCAAAAACATTTGAACACAAATTCATTTAAGTTTCAAATGTAGCATCCTATAAATCTTGGGGAGGATCTTTGTTACTTTTTGTGGAAATATTTTCATGAGTAGAAATTAATCATAATTATATAAGAAAAAGCAGGATAGAAGTAGCAAGCAACATTTGTGCTACTAATTTTATACGTGTCCCTGATTCCCTTCACTTTCTTTAGCCCTATTAAATCTCATAATTTGTCGTAATATGACAGGTCACAAAACTTATTTCAAGACGAGTAAAGACATTCTCAATCTTAATGAATACAAAGGAAATTTCAACAGGAAGAAGAAGAAATTATTTTAGAAAAAAGGATATTAAGGAACCAAAAATAAAAATAAAAATAATGAACCTGTTGCCATGCTTGAATCACCGCGCTCCTTTTATCCATCCGTCCCGTTAAGGCATCACGTAGAACAGAAGGAAAGTAGCGCAGTGTTTTCTCTGACCATGTATGTTGACTAGTTGCCATTATCTGTTCTAACATAGTTTGAAGATAAAGCAGGTGATCTGCATCCGCAATTCCACGTGTTTTAATCGTGATGGCAAGCGTTATAATGGTTATCCTATTTAAAGTTTCAGTGAATTCAGTAGGACCCTTCAAAAAGAAAAAACAGAAGAATCATATTTTAGTTGAATTCAGAAGGGTAAAAAAAATCCCCCCCTCCCCCCCCCCCCCCCAAAAAAAAAAGTTTCAGTTGGAAGACAACAGTATCCACCTTCCCTTCCCTTTTCACCGAGAAAAAATCTCTGAGTGACAAAATAAGATTCATGCACAAGTTTTCAGCCAATCTAAATACACGATGCTCTCCGCGTTTCCCTTTTCTTGCAGAAATTATTTTCGTGACATCATACATCAAGGCTTTGCTTTTTCCTTGGTACCTACAGTAAAAGAGAGTATGTCAAACTGACAAATTAAGTTGCAATACTATCAGATTGCATCCAAGGGAATCAAGCTTAAAGTGTCTGAAGTTTATGGAAATTTGGACTCTAAACCAAGAGGCAAATTTTGGAATAAAGAGATCCAGAAGCACATGGTAATTGGTCAAAATATTGTGATTCAAAAACATGGACCACAGAAGTATCACCTATATAATGGCAGCAAACGGTAATTCAAAATTTCAAGCACCAAAAGAGTTACACCAGGCTTGCTCAATAATGCTGGGTTCCTTTGTGCCAAATTCTGCAGTAAATGGCAGTTATAAGATACATCATCACTGTAAGACAAAAATCTTGAAAAGAAAGGTAAGAATATGCTGAGTACTAGAGGCAGCAAGAGGAATTTTTTATGGTAAAATAATTTATTCAGAAAGATAAATAGACAAGGTACAGAATATGTCCTATTCCACTCCTGAATATTACACTTAAGTTTAAGCTATCCAAGATTTGTAAAGAGAATATTAGAGAACATTTCCTAAAACAGCAACCCAATCATACAAACATCTTAACATTGATTGTTTGATGATGTTGTTTAGATGTCCAAAGTCATCAACGGATATGCTATTTTTGTCAAGCCAAATTGTCAACAACATGCGAAATGGAACATCTTTCCAAGCTTTAGAGCTTCCCTGACAATGAGATCGCCATTTCCAATAGATTAGCATCTGAACCACTGTCTTCTGCATAAGCCATGAAACTTCATAGAAAGTGAACACAAACAACCAAATAACTCGTCACAGTACAATGAGGTAGAAGGTGCTCAACTAATTCCCTGCTATTCTTGCACACGCAACATCAATCGATAATCAATATGTTCCGCTTCTGTAGAGATTCACTATTATAATGTAATCCAGCGCTACCATCCTTGCAAAGAAAGCAACCTTCCCAGGAACCTTAACATTCCAAATGCTTATCCAAGGAAAACCAATCACATCCCCATCAATAGAGTTTTAAAGCAAACCCACACTAGTAGATTCACCTTTTCTTTTATGATAATTAAGAGAATAATTTATTACAAAAAGGTACACTCAAATGCAAGCGCCCTTAAAGAATTACAAAGGGAAACTCATTAAGTCCAAAAAATCAACAAGAGAACTACATGAACCCCCCCCCCCCCCAAATCGAAGTACAATATTCAAACAAAGATCACAAAACTATTCTTAATATCCTGCATAGAATGCTCTTCGTCCTCAAAAGTTCAACAATTTCTCTCTCCATATGGTCTACATAATGCAATGTGGAGTAGCTTGCTACACAACGCTGTTTTAGTGACATCCAAAGAACCCTCTGCAAGCAGTCAACATATCAATCACCTGGTTTGGCAACACCCAAATTACTCCAAAAGCTGTAAATGCAAAAGATCACAGCTTTCTAGCTATAGGACAGTGCAGTAACAGGTGCTTAATTGATTCACAACTGCACTTACACCTAAAGTCACACTCACACATTAAAAGTGTTCAATAAGATTTCTCTTTCTCAATTATCGATTGTCAAGATTTTCCCCAATGTTGCAGTCCATGTAAAGAATGCAACTCTAGGTGGAACTTTGCTCTTCCAGATATCTTTCCAAGGAAAATTCATGTCTTCTGTAGAAATTAAAGTTCGCTAATAGCTTTTGACCTCAAAACCCCTTCTCTTAGAAGGATTCCAACAAAGCTTAGCCTAACCATTCCCCCTCACTGGAATAGAATAAATTACATCCATAAAAGATGACAATGACTCCAAGTCCCAATCATGCACAGTTTTTGAGAAATTCAAATCCCAATGAAGAATGCCAAAAGACAACATATTACGCAATTGGGAACTGCCCACTGAACCATTTCTAAATGTTGACGTTGTCCTAGCCACCCATGCTCACAAACCAACACTAGTATGTTTTTTGGAATAACCCACTGAACCCAAAACAGATTGAAGACCAAAGTCCACAACTCTTGAGCCAAAGAACAATGGAGAGTAGATGATCCATAGTGTCACACCCCAACTCATCATTGGCATGATACTGTCTGCTTTGGGTTGCCCCTCACGGTTTTTAAAGGCCTCATACCAATTAAAGTCTAAGACCTCCATATAAGGCATAAGACCTCCCCCCGCACCTAGGCGATGTGCAACTTAGTCAAGATTTGGTTCTCCCTCACCTCACCCCACTTAAGAGGTCTTTTAGACATTTGGGTCCCCACAATAAAATGGTTTCAAAGCCGACCCCTACGCAACAGGATGATGTGTGGGTCCCACATGGGGACACATGGCCCTTAATGGGGACCGAAAGTCCAAAAGATGTGGGTAAGGTGAGGGAGAACCAAATCTTAAATAAGTCCACATTGCCTAGGTAAGGGGGTCATGTGCCTTATATGGAGGCCTTAGACTCTAATTGGTATAAATCCTTTTAAAACCGTGGGGGACAACTCAAAGCGAACAATATCATGCCAATGATGAGTTGGGGCATGAAACAGTCTCACCACTTCTTTTATACACAACATCAATCTATCAAAATAAGATTTTTCTTTCTCAAATTATTGATTATCAAGATTTTCCACAACTCATGAAAATAATGCGACTCGCGGTCGCACTTTGGTCTTCCAAATACCTTTCCAAAGAAAATTTGCATCTTCAATTGAAATTAAAGTTAGACAATAGCTTTTGACCTTAAAACCACTTCTCTTAGATGGCATCCAACAAAACTTATCCTCCCCATTTCCCCTCATTGAAATGGAATATATTACATTCATAAATGACAACAATGACTCCAACTCCCAATCATGCACAGTTCTTGAGAAATTAAGATCCAAATGAAGAAAGCCATTGCCAAACTTTTTAAGATCTGCTACTACAGCTTCCATGTTCATGTAATGGAAAACAATTTCGAGTATGCCACCTTCAACTGAAATTCGCCATACCATAAATCATAACAGGATTTCACCTTTGTCCTATCTCCCACCTCAAACTGAAGGTACTGCAAAAAAAGAAGCCCACTCTCGACTTATAAATTTCCTAAAACTAAAACCATAAAGTCCCTTGACAACATTCATGCATCAACCACCCCATACACTACCATACTTCTCCCCTACTACTCTCCTCCATAACGTATCTGCGCCATACCTAATCTCTAGAACCACTGAGAAAAGCTTGATTAAATCTCTTCAAACTCCTAATGGCCAACCCCCCACATATCTTAGTCCATTTCACTAAATGGATCTTGGACCCCTCGCCTAAGCCACTCCATAAGAAATCTCTATGTAACTTTTCTATTCAACTAGCCACCTCAATTGGGATAGGAAACAGAAAGATAAAATAGGTGGGTAAGTTGGAAAGGGTACTTTTAATTACCATAATTTTTCCCCCTAAGATAAATAAAGTCGCTTAGTCCTACCAATCTTCTCTTCACCTCCAGAATTGAGTTCCAATTTCCAAATTGTCTCATCTTTGAATTTGGCATACAAAGAAAGACCTAAGTATTACATTGGTAAATTCAACTGTTTACAACCTAAAATAGTCACTAGCTCCCACAAATTTGGAACATCCCCAATTCACCAATTCAGACTTACCCAAATTCACCTTTAACCTGGAAACAGCTTCAAAGCTAGTGTAAAGGTGTCCAAGTGCACAGTGTAAATCTTGGAGCAATAGTTTAAGAACTCATAGCTCAAGTACCCAGTGTTCACATTTTTTTTATATGAGCAGCTAAAACTAAAAACTATAGCTCCAAGAATGAGAACAAAACAATATGAAAGCTAAGATCAAAGTTCCTAGGTTAATAGCATGACACCAAAATAAGCACCAGGCCTATCATCTTTGGACCAAATGACATCTCTTCCCCCAATAAACAAGGGCTGTAGGGTAAGGTCACAAGTTCGATATCTATGTATGAGTTGTGTTTACCTTTTAAAAAATAAATAAATAAATAATTGGCATGTTAAAAGACAAGATCTAAATCTGAGGATAACCATTTGAAAGACTTTCATTCTCTTTCTAGTGTAGCAGGGTAGAAGAATGGTAGAGTGAGAGCCAATTCATGCCAAATATATAGACATTGCTTTATCAATTATACATTTTTTTCTTGTCACCCAAACAATTCAAACATGAAGATGTCAACCAAGCTACAGGTGAACCCCTTACAGGTTGACATAGACACTTCAGACAGAATCCCATAATGAACAAAGTTGGGGGCTGCCTACATTATGAAGCCCACTGTAGCCTCAAGACCAGAAAACAAGGGAGAAAACTTATTCCCTCTCTACATATTATGAATGCATTAATACAGAGCATACTTACTTGCAAGAAATGAGAATAATAACATAGCAATAAAAATAAAAATAAAAAAAGCTTTTAAACGGCACAAGAAATTACGCTGAAGTGTGAACGAAATAATGAGTGAGGTGAAATGAGCAGCAATCTAGTATATGTTTCAACCATTGCGATGCTAGGCACAACCTGCATTGAAATATTAAACATAAATGTCAAAAGATAGTTCCAAATTTATAGGTATCTCATTGAACCACATTCCCAGATTTATAGAGATCTTGTTCAAAGTGATATCTAGTCTATAATTCATACTTTATAAGTTTCCAGGACATAATATCAGACAATGCACTTATAGTAATCAAATAACTATTTACATATTGCTGGCTCTCCTTTCCACGTAGATTTTTGGATGGCTCCAGAGTTGATTATTATGTTTTGGCAGTCTATACCTCTTGAAATGAGGGGGAAAACCCTTAGTAAGATTTATTACATAATGAGTTTTATTCACTCAATTTTTTCTACAATATTAATACAATTTCAGTCATCTAAGTTGGGCAGATTTTCTAGTAAACAAATACATGTAATTAAGAAGATTAGTCTTAGCATATATGACATGATTAGTATTAAAATACAATTAAGAATATTTTCTAGTACTCATTAAAAAAAATTATATTGAATTGAACCTATATAAACTAGCGTACCTGCCCAGCAAATAAACTTTCTTCCATTTGAAAGGCAAGCTTCAAACATAGGTTCATGGAAAAGCCAGATAATAATGACATTGGCAAGGGGCTTACTTCCCGCATAACCATTACCCTCTCGTTGGACTGTAGATTTGGTCCTGGTAACAATTCTGTAACTCCAGCAGAGTTTAACCAATTCATTACCGTTTCACAAGCTGGTTGTGCCATGGTATAAGACACAACCCAAAACATCCCAATTGATCTATCATCCATATTCATGTAATCCATAATGCGGTCACCTGAAATGAAAAACCAACACATGTAAAAAACGGACAAGAACAGACCCCATTAAAAATATTTTGGTACACACTCTGCAGCAGATATGAATCATTGTTAAAAGAAATCCAAGAACAGTTTCACCATTTGCTATTAAAGAAAATTCCCCAAAAATGAGGATATCAGACTTGTTTTTAATAAGCAATATTTAAAAAAATAAAGAGAAAAATGTAAAACATGTATATTAGAAGTAAAGCTTTAAATCAAGCAAGGACAACAATCTAGCGAAGTGGATAAAACCACATAAACAATTCCTCCCACGGTTTTAATATAAATATATTTGCCAAGTTATTTCATGCTGAAAGAAATGGCAAAAAAAAATAAAATTGAAGATGAATTAGGGCACTCAATCCACTTCAACAAGACATTCTAAAAGTCAAAGGACCAATAAAAAGATCCTATGAAGCACGGGTGCGTTTCGGGGCTTGGGTGCGGGACTCGACAATTTTTGAAAAAATATTTTTATTAAAAATTCAAATAAATGGTAGAATTTATTATTAAAAAACAATTATTTATGATTTGTTTTTAATAAAATCAATACTTTTGGTAATTGTAAACAAAAAACCACATTTCAAGTAAATTCCTTTACTCATTTTCCAATTCCCAAGCCCACCCACATTAAATAATTGACTTTCCCACCTACTTAATTTATATTCTTTTGTTACATACCTTTATTCTTCTTCCATCCATTTTTTTTTTGTCTTCTCATCTTCTTCTTCCTTCTCTTTTTTTTTTTTCCTCTCACAAGGCCACATGAAGCAGAAGAATGGCAGCCGCTGCCCATTTCGGCCTGTTTCGGCGGCTGTTTCGGCCGGAATCGGCCGTATCAGCCTGTTTCGGTGGCCGTTTCGGCCGGAATCGGCCATATCGGCATGTTTCGGTGGCCGTTTCGGCCATATCGGTTCCCGTTTCCACTGGAATCGGCCAAATCAGCCCATTTTGGCCCGAATCGGCGCGAATCGGTGCGAATTTGGCCGAGTCAGCGTGAATCAAAAAAAAAAAAGGGGGAGAGTCGGCGAGTTGGACGCCGGACACCGCATTGGACTCCGGTGCGGCGACCTTGGAGCCGCGTTGGTGCTTTCTAGAAAAGATCATGTGTGTATGATGGAGTCATGTATTTTTTTTGATAGGTAATAAGACTTTTATTGAAATTGAACATCATGTTCACGATGGTGAACACTTTGAACAAGAAATAGATACAATATAATCAAGAACTAAAGGAAATAGAGACTAAAAATTCAGATAAAGAAATACAATTCGTACACCCCCAAGTCATGTAAGATTAATATGCTATTACTTTGCAAATTCGCTATTCAAGAATTATTTTATTGGGTTCTCATGCGAAGTCCAATTGAAGTGAAAATTGTGCCCTTTCAAATGTCTAAGTATGAGTCTTTTAGGGTTAAAACAGTTTTTAATTTGGGCTTTTATTTTATTAGTTATGGTCAATTTTATATTCAGGGGTAAATCTGTAATTTCTGCAATTACTGCAAATTAAGGGTATTTTGGTCATTTTCTTGAGTCTAGAATCTTCTAGGGTTTTAAGTATTTTAGGTTTATTTTCTTTGGGTCCAAGTTAAGTATTTATTAGGTTTTATTAGTAGTCCTAATACTAGAAGAAATCATATATGTATTCAAAGAAATAGCATGAGTTGATTAATAAAATTGAGTGTTTTAGGCAATAGGCACGTTGGCTTTTGTTGTTTTTTTCTCCTTCTTTCTACTCTCTCTCTCTCTTCTTTCTTTCTAAGGTTACCATTCACGGGTACTGTTCACACAGCCCCAACTGCTCTCTAATTCTTCTTCTTTCCTAACCCAAAACCCACCACAACTAAACGTAGACAAATCCCTAATTTGTCCTACATCAGTGTAGGGTTAAAACTAATCATATATTATTTATATAATGATTTCTAATATATTTTGACTAATTTGCCCCAAATATATGTCAAACAATCCCAACTTATAACATAACAAATCCAATGTAGTTTTAAACAAAGGCTTAGTAAATATATCAGTGGTTTGAGCTCCTATAGAAACATATGGCGCAGTACTAACACCGCTTTCCACTTTTTCTCGAACAAGATAGCAACCCAGCTCTAGTCTGCTCATGAAACATAGGATTTGAAGCAATGTGGATTGCTTTGCTTTTAGTTATCACATACATAGTCATGGAAACTACATATGAAACCTTAATTGCTCAAGAAGGTGCTTGATCCACATAAGTTCACATGATGTATGAGTCATGGCCCTATACTTGATCTCTAAACTAGAACAAGACAACATTTTTTATGTAGAACAAGGGTAGGAAAATAAGGATAAAAAAGGAACAAAAGGAACAACAAAACAAATCCTAGGCTTCACCACCTAGAACCTGCCTGCAAACCCTAAGCTTCACCACCTAAGGGCGTTTGGCATCACCACCAAACAAAGAGAACAAAAGAGGAGATATATTCTCAACTCATCATAAATTATTCTTATTCAAATTGTACAGATTATACTAATATGGAAAACATCTAATCAAATCCCTTAAAACCAACATTAAACCAAATTCAAAATTTGAAAACAAAATTTTTACATTCAAAAATAAAATTTTAGATGATTTTAATGCTCCCTGCATCAATTTTGCTTCTTAATTTTGCAAGTGATCAAGTTTCCCCTTAGAAATGTGCAATATCCAATAGTAGATCTCCTGTCTAAATAAGGTAGAATTACTCTTATAAAAAATTAAAAAGTACTTTATCCAATCTACTAACATATTTCCTTCCCTATTTCCCATGTTGACCTATTTCCTTTCCCTATTGCCTATGCCGGTGGACGCCACAAATCGCATAGAACAACTCCAATGGAATTTCCATTGGAGTGATATGGGAGATGGTTCAAAATTTCACTTGGTGAATTGATCTAAGGTATGTTCTCCTCTTCAGTATGGAGGTTTGGCAATTAGGAGTTTGAGACGCTTTAATGAAGCTTTGTTGGGAAAATGGTTGTGGAGATTTGGGACTGAAAAGGTGTGTTTTGGAGAAGGGTGATAAGGGTTAAATATGGAAGTGAGGGTGGAGGCTGGTGCTCTAATTCCATTCCAAATCCTTATGGGGTGAGCTTATGGAAGACTATTAGAGGTGGTTGGCCAACCTTTTCTCGCTATATTTAGTTTGAGATTGGTAATGGATCTAGAGTGAAACTTTGGCATGATGTTTGGTGGGGGGATAGCCCTTTGAGTTTGTGTTTTCTAGAGTTATTCAGAATCAGTAGTAACAAGGAGGCTTATGTGGTTGATCTCGTGAAGCTCCACAATGGTGTTCTTTATTGGGATATGAAATTCTTGCAAGCAGTTCAGGATTGGGAATTAGGGTCTTTTTTTAATTTATGGATGTTATCTATGGAGTATCTTTGAGAGGATCTGGTGAGAATAAGATGTGTTGGATGCCTACTAAGAGAAGGGGTTTTGAGGTTAGCAACCATTATTGGGTTTTGATAGATGTATTCGATCAATCCCTCCCTTAAAGGAGCATTTGGAAGCATAAAGTCCTTTCTAGAGCTATGTTCTTAGTTTGGGCTGCAGTGGGGAATCAGTAAAAAGGAAATTGTGGATTTTGGAATGGAATTATATGCTAGGAAGCATAGGTACGGATACAGTATGGTGACACGACAATTTTTGAAAAAGTAGGACACATGTATGGCAGGGGCAGAGATATGTATATTAAATATATTTTTATTTTCATTTTTATTTTTATATATGGTTAAGCATTTATTTTTCATAAAATATTAAACATATGTCAATTTAAGAGAAATAATAAATATTTTATTTAATTAAAGTCTAAGAGTCTTTAGTGTGTGTGTGTGTGCGCGTGTGTGTATATATAATTTAGAATATTACCTGCTTTAATAATTTAAGCTCATGTCTTAATTATATTTAAGCCCATGTCTCAAGTCACAAGTATATTAAAAGCCCATTATGTGAGTGTGTCATTCTAATATGTGAAGAAGAAGGGAAGTGGCCAACAGCTGGCCACTTAAAAGTTAAATTGAAACAGAAGAGGCAAACAACCACACAACTCTATAAAAAAATAATAAATAAAATAAAAAGATAAATTAGTCACACAACTCTCCAAAAAAAAAAGATATAAGTTTTGAAAACAAAAAATGAGAGAGAAAGCTATGAAAGATGAAGAGACATAGCATGGGAGAAACTGAAGCTTGAGGAAGACTGAAAATGGAGAATGGAGATGCAAGGTTACAAAATTTCCCCCCTCTTTTTTTCTTTCTTTTTTTGACATACCCTGTGTCCTGGCCGTATTTGATAATTTTAAAAAGAAAAAAGGAAATAAAAAGGGGGGGTTAGGACATGTGTGCAGCCATGTCCCATGTGTACCCCATGTTCGGTTCGTGTCCAACGTGGGCACAATAAGCAAAATGCCGTGTCCGTGCTTTCCAGGTTATATGTGAAAGAGCAATGAGGAATCAATAGATCATCTTACTACAATGTCCTATTGCTTCCGAGCCAAGATCTATGATCTTCACCTTGTTTGGTATTCACTGGGTAATGCTAAAGACTGTGGATGAGCTTCTAGTTTGTTGGCAAGGAAAGTTTGGACGTCATTGTAATGGTGTCTTTTGGATGGTTGTTCCTCATTGCTTGATTTGGTTGCATTTGGCGGGAGAGATAATCAAAGCCTTGGATAAGAAAAGTAGGAGATCTAAAATTTTTCTTCTTTAAAACATGATGATTGATAATTTATGTGAAAGGAAAGTATAGATTTTGGATTGGTCTTTTACTAAAATGTCACATTGCTTCAAATCAGTAGACCATCTTTTACTACAATGTCATATTGCTTGCGAGTTGTGGTCTATGGTGTTCTTGTTTGGTATTTTACTACAATGTCATATTGCTTCCGAGCTGTGATCTATGGTGTTCTTGTTTGGTTGGTATTCACTAGGTAATGCCGAAAACTGTGATTGAGCTTCTAGTGTGTTGGCAAGGAAAGTTTGAATGTCATTGCAATAGTGTCTTTTGGATGGCTGTTCCTCATTGCTTGATTTGGTGCATTTGGTAGGAGAAATAATCAAAGCTTCAAGGACTCTGAAAGGACAATAGCAAATCTAAAACTTTTCTTCCTTAAAATACTATTGGAATGGATTTCAATCAATCGTAGCAAATCATTCTATTTCTTTGGTTCATGATTTGATGGATGCTTGTAATTTGTGTGCTTAATTGTATTGATCCCCAGTTGTATGCATCATTTATACTTGGGTGACTTATTTTTATAATTTGAATAAAATTTTCATTACTTGTCTACACACACACACTATTTTTTTAAGATAACTTATCATATTTGTAAACTTTAATTAGCATATATATTCTAGTTTGCTATAGGTATGTGCAAAACAATCAACATAATTTTATTATAATTATTTTAAATATCTCTTATTCTTTCAATTACTATCATTCTTAACATTAAATCCGCTATTTCTTTAAGTACTATAATGAATGTAACATTTTGAGTCTCAATCAAGCATTGACAAACAATTGAAAACTTAACAACAACAACAACAACAACAACAAAAGACTTTGTCCCAAATAAAAAAATAGGTTAAATTGCATATTTGGCCCATAACCTTTGACCTTTGTTACAAAATATTCCTTATACTGAAAATGTTTTACTTTAGTCCGTATACTTTCAAAATTGTATAAACAGGACCTTATCCTCATCTAATGGATGGAAAATTACTAACGTGACATATCATCAAAGTGACCTTGATTTCATGAATTTCGTTTGCTACTTCAACTTTTTTCATCTATTAGATGATGATAAGGACTTTTATGGGACATTACAAAGAATAAGGACAATTTTGATAACTTTTTTCATCTATTAGATGATGATAAGGACTTTTATGGGACATTACAAAGAATAAGGACAATTTTGAAACAAACGTTAAAGGTTGATAAATTCATTTTTCAATTTCAGAAAATGAACAAGAAATTACCATACTAAACCCTCGTTAGTCGTTATATTGATGTCATGATCAAAATGTCTTTGATTTGATTTTTCTAAAAATATTAATTAAAAAATAAATAAATAAATTGGGCTGATGAAGTATCACAAGCTCATATATGTGTAAAGACTCATTTGACATTAGTTATAGAAGGGGGAGTGACACTCATATAGTCATAAGGTTCCTGTAACAAAGGGACAAGTGTCCTACATATCCAAAGTAGCAGCAATTGTAACGCAAACACTTATACCATACACTGACTCAACAAATAAGCATACAGCACAATCAGAAAACATTTTTTCATTTCATCAGCAGCAGTAGCCATGTGGTCAAGGAAAATAAACTAAACTCCATGAAACGACAGGAATAAAATGTACCTTTGCTTGCTTGCCTCCACCATTCATCTATTTGCTTTCCCTTCTGGAGCTGTTCATTATTCAAATAATCCCTGGTGGCTGTGTTCAGTGACCAAATACGTAAATTCTGACAACTACTTATAAAATCAAGCAGGATACTTTGAGGATTATTAGGATCAGGGCTTCTTTCTTCTCGATGAAATGATATTAGTTTTCTGGTTGTTTCCACCTGCCAGCAGGAACAAAATGCCTCAGATACAGGATATCAACTTGATTAATGTGCTCAACACCAAAAGGCCTCAGGTATAGGATATCAACTTGATTAATGTGCTCAACACCAAAAGAATCATCAAAAAATTTAAAGAGAAACCTAAATTTCTGCAACATAGGATTACACATAAGGAAAAGGTTTGGCTCCAAACATATTTAGAGCAATCTTGCTTCAACCTACTATGTGGCAATTAAAGAGACCATCCATGTGTAGTTTAATTGCATGACCATTTTAATGAGTCATGCGGCTTGATTAAATAATACACATGGATTGTCTTATAATTTGCAAAATAATGAATTGGAAAAGATAGCTCCAAACATGTTTAGAGACACATATTGTCCAACAGACAAAACGCCCACCCCCGTCCCACCCGCAGAAAGATTAGTTTAGCTAAAATATACACCTTAGACAAGAAAACAAAAGAATTATCAATGCTTTTAATGATGTTGTATCAGTAGTGAAGGTGCCAAAAATTTCAACACTGTAGAAAGGCAATGAATTTTTACAGTTAAGAAACAACCTTTCTAGGATCTGAATTCAAAGCATTCATCACAAGCTCAGCCCTTATAACTTGTGCAAGCAGCAAAGTAACGTGATTTGTCTTAAGAATGTGTGGATCACCCTCCGTAACCCGTGAAAGTAGCTTGTCCACAAAATCAACAAAGTCAATACACCCACTTTTCGTAAGAAAAAAGAAGATATCTGAAAGGATAAGCCACTCCTGCCAGCAATTTATCTCTGGTAAAATCAAGAAAAAAAAATGTACAAGATTTTAGCTTACAAAAAATATACTTCCAGAAATTGCCCATGATTAGTCATCATACAAACAGCCACAATGAACAAAACACGCAAGTAAAAAAAAAGGACATGAAAACAAGCATATAGTAAAATAGGATATGAAGTCAAGCATATAGAAAGCCACTTGCAAAAAATAGGCTACAATGACTAACATGACTAGTAAATTTTGATTGCTTGAATGTAACTAGTATCCTTCACGTGACCTCAGCAAGTCCACTCCCACCAATAACCATGATGTATATTACAGCACTGCAATTTCATTTTTATTTTTTAATACTGACTTTTTTTTTCATAGGAGAACTTCACTCAGATTAGTTGCACGTTGCACAGCATATTGTACAACAATCCTCACTATTAATCAAACTACTATGGGTAACTAACCACACCCACCAAAACCATTTACCAGGTACTCCAAGGGCTTTTCACCCCTAATGGGCTAGGCAGTTTATCCTTATGTCCAAAAGGCAATAATACTGGCACTCTTAAAAGCATTAAAAAAATGTTTTAAAAAAAACTAAAAAACTTAGGATCAAATTATCGCATTTTTAAAGATAGAAAAAGTACTACAAACTCCCTCAATTAAAGTAAGCGATGGGAAAGTGAATTGGCATTTTAACTTGGAATACAATTCAATAAACAGAAAATTAAGGAAGAAATGATTGCCTGAGTTTGTCAACTTCAATAGTTCAATAATTCTATCAATAGTTGCCTCACAAATCATTTCAGAAGTAAAAACAGCACCAGGAGTTGGCGGTTGAGGACTCTTATAGGATGGAGCCACAAGAAGCACACGCTTCCACCAATCAGGTGATGGAGTAGTGCGAAGAGCATGCCTTATACAACGCAAAGCTCTCTCCCAGTCCAAACTTCCCTTCTGAATAGACATTGCCAGATCCTATTCCAATGAAAAGAAACTAATTTAGTCCAAACTTCCCTTCTGAATAGACATTGAAAGATCCTATTCCAATGAAAAGAAGCTAATTTAAGCAACTGCAGCTGATTCTAATCCAAATAAAATTGCAAGACACACATTCACGCACATAGAGGCATAACTACATACATATACACACGCATGCATAATTATATATTTGTACATAAATGCAACAGGAATGGACTAGATGCATATAATCTCAGTTTTAACACGGGTGAAATTTTGGCAAGATCGATGGTGTGGGCAGACTTCTCTTGCTGTTTGTTACCCCAAGTTATTTAGACTTAGCCGCAATAAAGATGCCAATGTGGCAGATTTTATGCATTTCACCAATGGGGTTCTTCACTAGGATCTCCACACTTTGTGCAGGCAATACAAGATTGGGAATTGGAGTCCTTGATGACTTTCATGACTACCGTTTATGATTCGGAAATTAGAGGGATTGGAGAGGATAAGATGTGCTAGAAAGCAGATAAGAAAAAGGGCTTCAAGGTAGGTGTTTATTACCAACCTTTGGACTTTGATACTGATATTGCTGCTACTGATCATCTCTTCCCTTGGAACATCATTTGGAGATCCAAGGCCCCTTTGAGAGTAGCTTTCTTTGTATAGACTGCAGCTTTGGATAATATTTTGACTATTGACAACTTAATGAAGAGAAGGTAAAGATCATAAATTGGTGTTATATGTGCAAATGTAATGGTGAATCTGTTGACCACCTTTTGCTACATTACCCCATCATTTCAAATTTGTGGTCCATGATTTTTGGTTTGTTTGGAGTTTTCTAGGTGATGCCAAAATCTGTAGTTGAGCTCCTAGCTTGCAAGCAAGGTCACTTTTTTTGTCATCATCAAAATGGTCACATTTGGATGATTATCCGAAATGGTCACATTTGGATGATTATCCCACACTGTTTGATGTGGTGCATTTGGAGGGAACAAATAGCAGAAGTTTCAAAGATATCAAGCACTCCATGCCTGCTCTCAAGTTATTCTTTTTCAAAACTTTATTGGACTGGCAAACTCCCTTGAGGAATCTTTTTTTCTTTTCTATTGTTGATTTATTATATTTATGCAATTTTTGTAACTAATTGTTCCACTCCAATATATTTCTTGTATACTTGGGTGACTTCTTTTTTCTTATATATATATTTGGACAAAGTTTAGCTACAAGATTGGTTGTAGTCTAAGGCTACAAACTTATTCAATATCTTTTTATTGGAAGTGAATTTTAACAAATCCACCATTGAATTATATTTTTTTCTTATATCCTTCATACTTGCAAAATTTCTAAAAAATTAAATATCAATAGTTATGTTATCAATTAATTATTTAAATTGCAAGTTTTTGTAGTTTAATGCATAAAATATAAGCTTATAACTTATATAGTAAATAATATCCGATTAGCACAAAATTTGACATGTGTATTAAAAGTGTAAAGAACATGCAATTTAATGGATAGATTTTCAAAATATGTAGTAATGTCAATTTTTTTAAAGTTGTAACTTTAGGTTACAACCAATTTTGTAGCTAAACTTTGTCCTATATTTTTATTAATTATCCAAAAAAATGCATGTAATCTCAATTTTATATTTTATTTTATTTTGTGTCAAGGGCAATTTTGTAATTTCCTAAATTATAGACATGGGTTGTGCTAATGGTCCATTAGGTCTTATTTTGGGTTTTATTTAAGTTTTTTTTTTATTTAGTTGAGCTTAGTAGTAAAAGCTTAAGGAATCCAAGCCCAAGTTTTATTAGGGTTTTAAGAAATCCTATTTCAACTAGGAATAGGTATTAGACTCCTACTTAAAGGGTTGTAATGCATAAAATTTTCAGATTTTTAGAGAAGCTATGAAGCTTTTATTGGTTTGTGTGATGCAACCCTATCCAAGATGTGATGCTTAGGAAGTCTATGTACAGAGACTGTTCACAGCAACCCAAATTCTGACTTTTCACCTTTGTTTCATCCCCAAACCCTTCTATTCCTTTCCCCCATTGGAAACCCTACAGCCCTCATAATTTTCCAGCCATTCCCCACCAAAACCTAACCCTAATTCCTAAAAATCTAAGTTGCCCAAGTGCTACCAGATCTGCCCCAGGATATTTAAATCAGATTTTGTTTGTTTTCACTTGTCCTACGTCACCAAGCAGCTTTTTTTTTCCCTTATTTTACTAATAAACTGATAACAGGGAGCAAGTGGCCATTTGTAAGCTATCTACACAAACAAACTGGCAAGGAAGCAGAGAGAGCCTAAGGAAAGGAAGTGCACTAATTTGAAATGCTATAAACCCTATCCAATAACAAAGACTTTCTAAAACGTACTTAGAACTGAGAAGCGTATAAAAATTAGCCTAATGAACAGGATCCATTAATGGGAGACTTTGTACACCATGTGTGTTCCATCAGAGGTTCATGCATTACTTTGTAAAAGCACTAGAGAGCTTTACATCATCTCTTCTATTGATTATCCCACAACTTGGGGAAAGCATACTCGTATGATTTTCATCCAGTCTACTTTATGCTTTGCAGGTCATTTTCGTTCAAATTCCATAATAGCAAATTACCTCTAATATGTTATTAAACCCTTTCTATTTCATAAGTTGAATCTACACAGCTAAAGTTTCTCTCAAACACAGCATAGCTTACAAATTTCAACTGTGTCACTATCTATGCAGCAACATTATCACTCAAGTAGCACTTTGCATATTTGTCAGTGGATAGAGAATAATCAAATAATAACAATAATTGTTAATAAAAATGACAAAATCATCATTTCTTTTGTGGATTTTAAAATAAAATAAATCAGTAAACAACAAAAATGCTGTGACTTGTGGCAGGCCCTCTTAAATTAGAACTTATGACAGTAAGCAATCGAATTGAAGTAGAACCAATCACACAAAAAAATTCAAGAATTTGCACTACACACTTACAAAGGCCATTAAACCACCAAGAACATGTTTATGATATTCCAAAGATTATGTAATGTTTCATTTGCATGAAATGTTGGATTCTGATAATGAAATCAAGGAAAATGTCTCACCTCTCCATGCAATGGTTCTCCAAGTACACTTGGATATGTGATTGGCGAATATCGCATGTTTGCTACTGCTTCGCCTGCAATATTAGGAGCTGTTTGAGACAGAATCCGATGAGTACCAAATGTAGGGCAATGCAAGTGTTGATCTAGCATTTGCATGTGCATAGCCATCATATCTCGCCTTCGATGGATCTCTAAGATAAGTGTAAATAAGGCTTCATCATCAGGTATGTTTTCTATGAACTGCACACCACTCCGCAATAATTCATAGAAGGGTACTCGGCATTTATCCTCTTCAACCAAAAGCCAAATCACATCCAAACAACTGTGCAGCCATTCAATAAGAGCCTTGTCAGGTCTCCAAGATTTCACTGCATCAGATTCATCAATCCCCTGTTGTCTTTGATCCCAATTAACCAGCCAATTCAGCATGTGGTAGAAAACTTCTGCATGAGTCACTGGTTTTAAATTAAATTCAAGACCAGCCAAAATAATCTTGCAACACAGCTGACGTAGACTGCTTACAGCATTATCTCTTATAGATGAATTTATTCTGGCTGTAGATTGCTGTCCATTACAGGAAATATCAGATGATTTGGCTGGTGACAGAGTTGCACATGATGGTGGTTCAGTCATTGATTGGGCAGGGGACCCAATACCATGAACTGAAGGTAATGGAGATGCCGGATTTGAAGACTGAAAATTAGAAGAATTGGGAATTGAGCTTGAAGGTGGAAGCATCCCAGACTGTGATAAACTTGTAGATGAAACAGCAGGCATCACTTGACTCCCCTGACCCACTGTCATTTCTGCAGAGGAGATTGATGAAAGAAGTTGTGGCAAAAGAGTATCCCAGTTAATGTAACCTATACTACACAAGCTCCGTAAAGCAAAGAGAAGAAATTCAGCCCGTGGTGCATGACCACTACACTGCACAACCAGAGATATAAGAACAGATTCTGTCACAGCACGCAATTGCTCTTGGTCCTGAAAAACATGACCAGCATCAATACACAGAAGCACAATGGCACAATTAAGTTGAATGAAACCAAAAAATAAAAATAAAAACTAATGAAAGAAGACATATGATGCAAAAAGAATAATTAAAATTCAGAAACTCACAGAAAACTGGCTTTGAAGTTGTTCAAAATCTA
Source organism: Quercus tomentella (assembly GCA_028535165.1). Classification (NCBI taxonomy): domain Eukaryota; kingdom Viridiplantae; phylum Streptophyta; class Magnoliopsida; order Fagales; family Fagaceae; genus Quercus; species Quercus tomentella. Next base: position 26,844,095 of record JAPQVY010000089.1, on the reverse strand, counting down.
AGAGGAACTGCTCATTCCGAGGAGGAAGCTCCCTGTTTAGTGCAAGCACACGCTTTTGTGTCTTGTTCCTGAAGATTGGTTATTTAAACAACAATTAGAGCACTAAGAGAGCAAACAGCTAATCAAAGAATCCTAGCAATTCCAAAATTTTGTAATTCTTATCGCACCTATTCAAGGTTTGAACAGTTATGGTAGAATATACTCACAACACAAAATATGCCAAATATTTTGATACATCTATGAATCAAACTGTTCTTTTATTCTTTCCTTCTGCATCTAAATTTGTCAAAGCTTATCTTATTTACAGATAATTTTGAGTCTTTTATAGCTGGATTGAAACAAATATTTGTATAGCCAAACTCACATTATAAAATAAGGACATCTCAACAACTGGTTTGGCTTGCCACCGCAAATTACTGTAAAAACGTATCATAATAGTGGATTTTTAAGAAAGCAACTCAAAAAAAAGGGGGTTCGTGTAGGAGCTTTGTGTCATTTTAAAGGTAGGTCATATCCTAGATGAAGAAAGAAAGACTCTTAATACTTTCAGAAACTGGCATATATCCCATGTAAGTAAGAAAAGAAATTTGGTAGCACACAGACTGGCAAGGCATGCTTAGTATGTAGAGGATGTAAAAAAGCAAAGTTCGAGGAAATACTCACACTCCTAGAAACACAACTTACTTTGTATGCACCTCTACAGAAAATTAATGAAACAATATCTTTTTCATTCATTAGTGACTAAATTTTATGCTGGCTGTCAACCTACTGCAACCCTCTTCGTTTTTCCGGGGCTTGGAACCTCTGTTAACAAATATACGACACTAAGCACAAACACGGGCGGAGTTATATAGTGAGAAATATATTGATTAGGAAGTTCAAACAAATCACCTTAGCGTAACCAGTTTCAATTAATACCTATTTAGCATTGTCGTTAAATTTTCTGTTGCTTCATACGAAAGACTAACTAAAAAATGGATTTTCTCAACTTAGGATGAAATAAACAACGCAATTTCATCTGTCTTTCAATGAGTAGAGCCTAAAAACTTAAATTTAGACAAGAGAAGCTAATAATATGAACAAATTAACACTGCCTCACGCAACTCAACCCTAAAAAAACAGTTTCAATATAGAAATAGAAACACAAACGCATAGATATGTATGTACTTACGGAGGTTCTCGAATAGAATCTTCGGGTTTCTGGCGGCTACTTCTCTGCAAAATTAAGAAACACACAATATTTTAATTAATTAAGAAGAAGAGGAAGAAGAAGAAGAAAAAGAAAAAGAAGGGATGAGAATTGGGAGAGAGTGAATACGCCTAAGTAGAGGTTGAAGAGATCGACGATAGCAGCGCGAGCAGGGTGGAACTGGTAGGCACGAGAAGCTGAGGAGGAGGCTGAAGCTGGAGCCGCAGTCGGAGCTGATCTCTGAGCTTGGTTTTGGGTTTGATCCATTTTCACTCATGGAGGAAGAGAGAGAGAGAGAGAGAGAAATGTGAAGTGTGTGTCTGTGAAGTTTGGAAAGAAAGTGCAAATGTTTTTGAATGAATTGGGGACCAGTCAAATTTTGAGAGGGTGGGTGGACCGCCGGATTCGGGTTCGGGGCTCCGAATTTGTTTTGGAAGAAAGAAAAGAAGTGAGTCAAGTGACCACTGACCCGTAGAAATGCTTTGGAATGAAGACCTGTAGCTGCTATGCGACAAGTCGTTTTTACTATTTTGTAATAAGTAGTGTATAACTACAGGTCGTTTAGTTAGTTGTTTAATGCTTAGTGCTGTCCATGTGCAAGCCACGTGCCACTTAAGTTAGTTGTTAGTGGAGAAGGCAGTCATTTTTTAGTTATAGTTATTTTCATTTGCTCCATCCAAAAAAAAAAAAAAATGGTATTTTCATTTGCTCTCTGTTTTTTTCTTTTTCTTTTTCTTTTTTTGAAAGGAATGCTAGAAAGCTTTCATTAAACGGGGTTAAAACCCAAAACAGATACATCATGTAGGATTTGAGAAGGAATAATAGGGGGAGTATCCTCCACCCAAATAATACAATCAAATATGTGCTTGGCATATTTGGCCATTTGGTGAGCTGCTTTGTTCCAGTCTCTACGAGTGAAGGAAGACTTTCATGCCCTGAACTTGGATTCCCATGACTTTATACCAACAATTAGATGATGGACTTGGATTGGGCCCGGATCATGGTTAGCAATGGCAGCCATGACAGTTTGGGAGTCCTCTGCAAGGATGATCTCTCTAAGGCCCAGCTCCCATGCAAAGGTCGTGCCAATCTCAACTGCTTTGGCTTCAGTCTCAAGAGCACCAAGTGGATATGGAAGTAGTTTGCTAAGAGCTCCCATAATCTGTCCTTTGTCATTTCGAACCACCACCCCGATCCCACAGTGTCCAAGTTCTTTAAATACAGCTCCATCAACGTTAACCTTGTACCATCCAAGAGGAGGTGGTCTCCATAAGCTGGGGCTGTGGGGCTGAGAAGGGTGGGGAAGCACACAGAAGGTTTGGAACTCATTTAAGAAGGCTTGTGATGTTTCAAAAATCTGCAAAGCAGTTTTGCCGGTTTCCCCATGTCGAACGGCATTCCGGTTGTTCCAAAGGGACCATGCTAATGCTGCAAAGGTTTTAAGGTCTTGGCTAGGCTTTGCCTCTTTAACACACCAAAACAGGTCTAGAAAATTTGGTGAGTTGGTAGTGAGGCCTGGAGCTTTGAGATTTGCCATTTGCCACACCGTTGCCGCTAGTTCACAGCCCCAAAACACATGTCCAGCTGTTTCTACTCCCCCACAAATGTCACACTCCACTTCTAATGGGATTTTACGATCTTTGAGTTTAGTTTTGGTGGGGAGAATATCTTTGCAAGCCCGCCAAATGAAGTTTTTTATTTTGTTTGGGCAGCGGAGCTGCCAAACTGACTTCCATAGTGATGTCATCCTGGTGTTGCTCAAACATTCTCCCACTTCAACCTTAGTTAGCTGCTTATGACTCATCCGATATGCACTACGAACCGAGAAAACACCATTGGCAATAGCGGACCGTACTCTCTGGTCCACAGGAGATGCAGAGCTTAAGGGAATAGCCAAGATGGATTCAACATCATAGGGCAGAAAAATAAAATTGATCAGTTCAAATTTCCACACAGCCCTTTCCTTGTCAATTAGAGTTGAGACATTTTCATAGTATAACAAGGGGTTTATGAGAATCGTGATTTTGAAAGTATCAGGCTTGGGAATCCATTTATCCTTCCAAATCTGCACACTCTCACCATTGCCAATAAACCAACGAATTCCTTCTTCCACCATGCTCTTAGCGGCCATAATGCTTCTCCAAGCATAGGATGGTCTTTTACCAATCTGATTTGCTTTCTGTTTTCGGGTTACGTATATAAACCTCAATTTGATGGAAATAAGATTTCATTATGCTGTTTTTCATCAATTAGATTTTCTCCCAATTTCATTTCTTAAAAAAAGAAAAAAAGGATTTTTTCCCAATTTCAATAAAAGTAATAAAAATTAACAAAATGGGTAAATTTCATTCATATACCCTAAGGTTTGGGCTAATATAAATCAAGTTTAAGACTATTCAAAACCGACCAATTTGATCCTTAAAGTAAACTTAGTCACTAAGACAGTTGAGAAAAATGATTAACTGGCCTAACAGTTTTTACTGATTAAGTTAGCTTTAGGGACCAAATTGGTAAGTTTTGAAAAATCTTGAATCTAGTTAACATTAGCCCAAATCTCAGGGTATGCTAATGGAATTTACCCTAGCAATTGTAAAACTCTAACCAAATCAAAATTGTTATTTAGAAATTGTTAGGTAAATGGTTGTATTTAGGACATTGGTATGTGTTATTTACATTGACTTAACACTGACTTGAACCAACCACTTACATGTATGATTTAAACAAATGTAAAACTCTAATCAAATCAAATTGTTATTTAGAAAAGATTAGGATAACGGATGTTTTTAGGACATTGTTGTGTGTTCTCTACATTGACTTGAACCAAACCATTCACATGTATGATTTATCCACTCTTTCTTCATATTTCAAAACCCAGGCTTACACTTGCACAGATAAATCTTCTTCCAAATCTTGTGTTTTCTTCCCTAAACATTGTCGTGCGTTCTTTACATTGATTAGGAGAAAACATTTTTTTTTTTTTAAATATCTGAGCAAATAGTGATATTTTTATTGAAATATTTGCACATCTCCCTCCCAAAGATATTTGCAACATAATAAGTGTATCCAAAAGTCTAGAATCATTTACAAAAAAACCCATACTTTGTTGCCAAATATCTCTTTAGTTGCAAGGAGATATTCAACAATCTTATTGGGTTCTATGAAAGCTTCTCCATTAATGATCCCCATTGAAACTGTGGCGTCGTTACGACTTTAACCAACCCATAACCTTCCATCCCATCAGAGGTGGATATTTTTTTTTAGCCAATGTTTATTTCCATTCAAGAATGTGCTGGTGGTTTACCATCATTGAGCTATCTGAAGGACAACAACTTTCGACCTGGTTGAGGTAATTAACTATTGTAATAATTTGTCATTTTGTTACCGTTACAAATCAATAATATTTGTCAGATCCTATATAATATGCAATCATTTGACCAAAGAACATGTCGTTCTTCCCAACCATGCTAAACATTACGAGGCTATATCCACGGTTTTAAACCGCCACAAAAAGTAAAGCATTTTTCAAAATTTTTTTAAATTTTTGAAAACCCGGTTTTTTACTTCAAACCTATTGTGGCGATTTCAAACTGCCGTAATAGCTATTTATATTGCAAATACCTATTCTGACAGTTTAAAACCGTCATAATAGGTTCTGCGAATTTTTTGGAATATAGACCCATTGCGGCAGTTCAAAAGCACCGTAATAGGTATTTCAATTCCAAATATCTATTGCAACAGTGCAAAAGCGCCGTAATAGGTCATATGAATTTTGTAAACCTAGTTTTTGACTTTAAACCTATTGAACGGTTTTCAAACTTGTAGTAGGTGTGAATACCTATTGCGACAATTCAAAATCGTCGCAATAGGCTCTGTGAAAATTTTGTAATGTAGGCCTATGGTGGTGGTTTTAAAACTGCTACAATAGGTCATTCAAATTTGGGAATAATTTGAACCTATAGCAGCGGTTTTAAAACCGCTATAATAGGTCTTTAAAAAAAAGAATTTTAATTTAAAACCTAAAGCGACAGTCATAATAGGTCTCTCACCTATGGCAAAACATATAGCAGTAATTTTAAAATTGTTGTAATAGGTCATTTAAAAAAAAGTTTTAATGGAAAACCTACAAGATATTCAAAATAGTAAAATGTTTATTACAACAAATCACTAGATCAAAGCTGTCATTAAAATATTTGGAGTTTATTGCAACAAAATTTTTTGTTACTCAAACTTATTACCTTAAATTTTATTACAACACCTCATATCAACTATTGCATGACTCTAATATTATTGCAACGATTCTTTTTGTTGCAATAAGTATTTTTTTTTCTTGTACTAAATGTTTATTTTCATTCAAGAATGTGTTAGTGGTCTACCATCATTGAGCTATCTGAAAAACAACTATGGATGGCAATCCAAGCCCGACCCGACCCTAATGGGTCGGATTTTACCCAGTCCAATTAAAAATAGGGTCGGGTATGGGTTTAAAACAAAAAAACCCGAAGCGGGTTTGGGTCGGGTCCAGATTTTGGAAAAAACCCGGCTCGAACCCGGACCCGACTCGACCCGTTTAAACTTAAAATAAAATTACTAAAATACCTACCTATATATATTTCACTTATAGCAAACCCTAATTCCCTAACCCTATTTTCATTTCTCTGAACCTCTCTTAACTCAAGCTGCCTCTCCCTCTCTGAAGCTCTGATGTCTCTCCGTGCTCTCACCTCATTTTCTCTCAAGCCAAGCCACACGGTCTCACCCAATCAGCCTCTCCCACACTTTCATTCACTCACCGACCCACCCTCACCTTCACTCTCATCACGTGGTGGTTGATATTTGCCAAAGAGAAGCACGGAGGTTAGATCGGAGAAAGATGTGCGAGGTTTAGGCCGTGACATTGATGGCTGAAACCACCGCCGATCATCAGAGATCTTGGTGGTCTGGGATAGAGAGAGGCCGAGCAGGAGTTCGAGATCGGAGATAGAGCCTTGGTGGACCGAGTTCTCCATTTTTTTTTTTTGGTTCATTTTTTTTTTTTTTTTTGGTTCATGTCCTCTCTCAAATCTGTGAGTTTGTGTTTCTGAATCTGTATTTGTGATTCTGATCTAGATTGATGAACATGATCTTGGGGGTTTTTTTTGGGATTTCTGATCTAGGTTTGTGGAGGTTTAGGGCTTTAGGCAACCTTTTTTTTTTTATTGGGTCACGGATTGGGCCCTAAAGTGGCATGGGCTGGGCGGGGCCCGTGGGGCCTGACGGGGCGGGTATGGAGCGCAGAAAAAAACCCGTTTATTAAACGGGGCGGGTTCGGGTTTCTGGAACAGACCCGCGGGTCGGGTTCAGGCATATAGAAACCCGGCCCGAACCCGACCCGTTGCCATTCCTAAAAACAACAACTTTGACCCAATTGAGGTAATTGACTGTTGTAATGGTTTGTTACTTTGCTATTATTACAATTTAGTAATATTTGTCAAATTCTATATAATATGTAATCTTTTGATCAAAGAACATGTTGTTCTTCCAAGCCTGGTAGATTGTTTACTACGTATTGCTTGCTAATACAACATATTTTGGCTATCAGTAATATAAGGTTATTTGTATTTGTGACATCAAATAAAAAAAACCCTTCATCTATAATATTTTTTTTTTTTAGGAGATGGGTGAGTGTGAGACTTTTGATGTCAAACTTCCACCATTATCTGACCAGTACAAAATGAGTACAAACCTATTACCTCAAATGTTATTGCAACACCTCAAATCAACTATTACAATGACTCTAATGTTATTGTAATGATTTTTTTCGTTACAATAAACTTTTATTTTTCTTGTAGTGAATGTTTATTTCCATTCAAGAATGTTTTGGTGGTTTATCATCACTAAGTTATCTAAGGAATAACAACTTCAACTTGGTTGAGATAATTGACTATCGTAATGATTAGTTGCTTTGCTGTTGTTACAATTCAGTAATATTTGTCAAATCTTATATAATATGTAATTCTTTGATCAAAGAACATGTTCTTCCAAGCCATGTCGATTGTTTACTACGTATTGTTCACTAATGCCACATATCTTGGCTATCTGCAATATAAGGTTATTTGTATTTGTAATGTCAAAGAAAAAAAAAACCCCATCATCTATATTGTCTATTTTTTCGTGGAAAATGGGTGAGTGGAAGACTTTTGATGTCAAACTTTCACCATTATTTGACCAGTACAAAATGGGTTCAAATGTGGTGTTTAACAATGATCTATTTTGGGATTGTCTTGAGGGGCATATTCTTGCATGCCACCTGAACCAAAAAAGCCAACATTGCAATAATTTAATTCAACTTATTTTGGTCAATTATTTGCAATCTATTACAATAAGATTTGTAAAGTAATAGCCTATACATACAAGATATTTGAAACAGTAAATTGATTTTTCAACTATATATGTGTGTGTGTGTGTGTGTGTGTGTGTATCAAAGTTGTCATTAAAATATTTGGAATTTATTGCAACAATGTTTTGTTCTATGAAGCACAGGTGCGGATTCAGGTTCGATGCGGATTCGGGTGCGACAGGTTACGTTTTTAAAAAAATTATTAATTTTTTATTTATTTATATTTCCTATATATTACTAAGCATACTTTTTCATATAATTATAAACATATATCAATTTAAGAGCAACAATAGATAATAATTAAAACATAATATTCATAAATTAGAATACAACCCACAAGTTTGAAACTAAAACATTTCATGATGTTCAGAAATTAGAATACAACTCATAAGTTTGAAACTAAAACAAAATAAAAGATAAGTTATCAAGACTATCAAATACAACTGTCATCCTCATTTTCAAGATCAATAGTTTCACTTTGAACTTCACTTTCACAAGTAGTAACACTAGTGCTAGCATTCTCAATAACCATGGCCTCCAACTATGCCTCATCAAGTGTAGAGTAGCATTCTTAAGAATTCCAATTCCTCCATGTATGTCACTCTCATTCCAAGAATCTCCTGCAATATCCCACATCTTTGTTGCTGTATTTACGTACTCCTCATGGCACCTTGACAAGAGTCGAAGATTAGAATGCACATATACCAAATCCTCAGCACATGCATGAGTCATTTTGTTTCTTTTAAAGGAATGAATGAATTTGTATATGCTCCAATTCCTCTCAGCACATGAGGATGAACAAGGTTGTCCAAGAAGTTTAAAGGCAAGGGTTTGAAGTTTTGGTAATGAAGAGCCATGGTATTGCCACCAAACCAAAGGTTGTAAGACCCACCCATCTGTTAAGGTATCTGGTAAAGGAAACCTCCCTCCTGAAAATGTAGTAAACTCAACTTTCACTATCCTTAATTCATTCTCATCTTCAAAGTATTGCTCCAAACTCTTACTCCTTTCTATATAAATTTCATGATCCTGATGTGGAGGAACATGTTTTGGATTTTCCAAAAGCCATTCAATGGAGTACTACCTAGTTAAAAAAATAATAATAATAAAAAAAATAAACGTGTGTTTTACTAGAAGGGGGAACTAAGGAAAATAGAAAATGAAAGTACTTACTTAGGATTTAAGGAATGAGCCAAGCAATGTAGTGTTGTACAATTTTTAGTCCATCGATCAATGAGTATATCATACACCACATTAAAAAAATGAACTATACTCATCTGCTTCCAAGCTTTCATGTCGATATATTACTAACTTCACCTTTTCTAACATTGAATCCCACATTTCATACACAAGATGAAGGCAAAGTCTATCTGTGTTAGCTTCTCGTAGCATATCATAAATAGACACTGTGAATTCAATGATATAATCAACATCATCCCACCAATGATCACTTAGAATCAAATCTTTCACTTTTTGAGCTTTTCCAACATCATCCTCCCTATAAGAAGCCCATTGGTTACTAATAGCCATGGCTTGAAAACATCTTTTTATCAACTTCAACTTTTTCAGCATAACAATAACCGAAGCAAATCTAGTCTTAGCAACTTAGAGCAGTTTTAATGGACAAAATTCATTAAATATTGCCAACCTCATTGAATGGTTCATGATAAAAACACATATGAAGGATGCATCGTTGACAATACGTGTAATCCAACTACAGTCCTCATATGTAACTTCATTCTTTTTAGTATTTCTTGCTGCACAAATATTTTTCAAAGCTAGATTGAGAGTGTGGACAACACATGGTGTCCAAAATATTTTGGGAAACTCACCTTCAATAAAAGCTCCAGCAGCCTTCGTCACATTAGCATTATCAGTGATGACTTGGACAACTTTTTCATGTCCAGTATCTTTTATAGCATCTTTCAACACCCTAATAATAAAATGTTTGTCTTTGAACTCACCTGACCCATCAATTACCTTTATAAACATTGGACCTCCATCTAATGCAACCATAATATTAATAAGAGGCCTCATTTGTGGATCTGACCATCCATCAGAAACTATACTTACACCATTTGCAAGCCAAGAGTCCGTAATTGGTTTCAAAAGTCTTTCAACATTAGCTTTTTCTTTTTGCAAAAGTGTTGTTCTTAAGGCATTGTATTCAGGAGGAACATAACTCGGAATGTTATAGGTAGTAGCATATGCATAGGAATTACGATAATTTGGATTCCTTGCAAAGTGAAATGGAAGCCCACTGGTATAAAACATCATAGCAATTCTATTGTCCAATTCAGCTCTAGCACTATTCTAGAATGCTCTCTCCAAAGGGGAATCTGCAATCACCTTCCTCCTCTTACCATCAACCACTGCATCTATACTACCACTCCCTTCCTATTTCCGGAATGAGGGAATAGGCCCATAGAGAGGTGGGGGTAAGGGAATTCGACTTCTGCATTCTCGTTCTAACTTATCATTCTCAACCTGATCATGCACTTTTTGCATTTCCAATCTATGGCCCAGTGTCACATTCTTACATGCTCTAATACCTTTACCACTAATTTTTAATAAATGAGCATTAACCCTAGAATAGGATCCCACAAAAACTCCATCATAATAGTTGCACTTAAACTGTGTGTTTCCACCTGATTTAGAAGTAGAACCAGGAGGTTTTTCCAATTTAGTTACATACTTCCAAAGAGGACCTTTATTTGATGAAGGTTCTGTGCTAGTAGCTTCATCCATTGAAAATTCAATAATTTAAACTTGATTTGTTTAACCTACAAATAATTTGACAAATATATAATAACTAAATAAGAAATCAAGTGATCAACCCAAGTCTCAACATTATAGCTTATATAAAAAAATTAAAAAAAATTAAAAAATCAGATAATAGATACAAATTGAGGGACATATATAGAATGAGCAATAGAGCATGTGAGAGTATAATGGAGGGTGAGAATTAAAACAAAATACTTGAGTGAGCTTGCGACTTGGGTCAATGAGCTTGAGATCGAGAGATGGAGAGATTGAGATCGAGAGAGCTTGGGCAGTGAGGCAAAGGAGAGATTCTAAGATTCTGAGTGAGTGGTTGTGGGTTAAGGAGCGAGAGAGGGGAGACATAGAAATGAAGAGTGAGATATAGGGGTGCCAATATTCGACCCAACTCGCAAACATGACACAAACTCGACATTGGTTTTTGCGGGTTAGGATTGGGCCTTAATGGATTTAGGTTATAAACGGGTCAATTCGAAAGCGACACAATAAGAAACGTGTCATAAGTGGATCAACCCATATAACCCGCAATAGGCATGTTTGACACGTCAATTTATTTATGTCAACCCGAAATGACCCCCTTAACACAACTCGTTTAACTCGTATAACAAATAAATATTCATTTTATTTTAGAGTTGTCAAATACCTTTTATATCCAACATATATTTTAAATTTAAAAAGAAAAGTGAGTAATTACAAAAACTTACAAGGCATATAATTGTAAATTGAAACTTTACAAATCTTAGATCTCCAAACCCTAAATCTCTAAACCTTCTTATAAATATCTTTTTTTATTTCAGCCGTACTACTCACTCTACTATCTTATAGTCTCACGCCCAATTCTCAAGCTCAAAGTCTCAAACCGGTTATTGCTCTCTCTCTCTCTTTAATGTGTTTAGTGAGTTTTAGAATTAAAGAAAACCGTTTTCTTGGTGTTTCAAAATTCTGCAGTAATTTTTTTTGCAGAATGTTTTTGTTTTATATACTTTGAACCTATGTGCTGTTATTAATATATGAGATATATTAATTGTTGATTAAGGCCATGGTTGTAGCTTTTGTCTTGTGACGTGTGTTTTTTTTGGTGTTTGTATTAGTGTTGGATACTGTCTGCATATCTTGCAAGTGGGTTTATTGAGATAGTTTATAAACTAGAATCTATGGATGATAATCGTAGTCATAGTCGGGATTAGCCTACTTTTTTCTCCAATTCTTTCAATATTAATACTTAGCATATGGCGAGTTCCAAAGATATTATATTTTTGTTGAACTATGTTATTTTATTTTTGTTAAATTATGTTATTTTGAATTTGGGTTGAAGTGTATTCACTTATTTTGGAGTGTAAAGAACTTATTTCTAGATGAATGTTATATTTTTGTTGAACTATATTATTTTGAATGTGGGTTGAAGACTTGAAATGCATGCACTGCTTTTGGGATGTAAAAAAAATTATTTCTAGATGGATGTTATATTTAATATTATGCAGGTTGAAATGAATTGTGTTAAATTCGTGTAAACCCAACACGACTCATTTATTAAGCAGGTCAAATGGGTTGGGTCAGGTCAACTTACCTTATTAATAGGTCGGGTTAGGGTTAAAGGATCATGACACGATTAAATGAGTTGGGTTAGGGTTGAGCCATTTAGTCGAATACCCCTACCTTGACATGACACGAACTCAACACGCTAACCCGAATTGACACCCCTAATGAGATAACAAGAGAGGCAGAAAGGAATTGAGAGGGATTAGGGTTTTTTTTTTTTTTTAAAAGTTGCTTCAAATGTTCAAAATGGTGAGTTTTGCTTTTGCATAATTTTTTTTTTTAATACTAGAATTTCGGCCTAATTTAAAGCCGGTTTTAACCGATACAGTCCGATTCGGCTTGAATTAGCGTGAATTGGCTTGGTTCGGCTCGAGTCAGCGCCGAATCTGCAAAAAAAAAAAGAAGAAAAAAAAGACACGGCACTAATGCGTGGTCTGCGGCGTTGACCATCATATGCTACGTCGGGTACGGGTGCGACGGCCCTAGAGCAGCACCCGTGCTTCATAGGTTTTGTTGTACAAACCTATTACCTCAAATTTTATTGCAACACCTCGTATCAATTATTACAATAACTCTAATGTTATTGAAATGATTTTTTTCATTGCAATAAACTTTTTTTCTGTAGTGAATGTTTATTTCTATTCAAGAATTTGTTGGTGGTTTACCATCATTGAGCTATCTGAGGAACAACAACTTTGACCTGGTTGAGATAATTGACTATTGTAATGGTTTGTTGCTTTGCTACCGTTACAATTTAGTAACATTTGTCAAATCCTATATAATATGTAATCATTTGACCAAAGAACATGCTGTTCTTCCAAGCCATGATAGATTGTTTACTACGTATTGCTTGCTAATACCACATATCTTAACTATCTGCAATATAAGGTTATTTGTATTTGTGACATCAAAGAAAAAAAACCTTTCATCTATATTGTCTATTTTCTCGTGGGAAATGAGTGAGTGGGAGAATTTTGATGTCAAACTTCCACCATATCCTGTACAAAATGGGTTCAAAATTGGTGTCTAACAATGACCTATTTTGGTATTGTCTTGAGGGACATATTCTTATATGCCACCTGAACCAAAGAGGCTGACATTGCTATGAACATAAGTCTCCTAGAGTTGGGCTTGGAAGAGAAACTTACTAGTATGTACCGGAATGTAGGCACTTTGTAAACAAGTCCTTGGATATTGATATAATTAAGAGTTAAAAGCTTCCTTTGAGAAAAGTGTGTTCTTTGCCCGAATCACCTATCAATTGTTCTAAGCAAGTCATTTTCCATCTAGTTCTAAATCATATCAGATGCCATCATACTTCCCTGCACCAAAAGCTTATCGTGAATTTTGATGACTTTTCACTCAACGTGCAAAATTCTTGACAATTAGGTCTTCCTAGAAAAAAATCGGCTTGAATAAGTTATAAATGATTTTTCCTTATTTTTGAAAATACTAAATATTTTTTATTACTTCAATGTAGGTTGGAGCAACTTTACATGGAAACATTCTTCCATGATCATTCTTTGTGCTCAAAACCTAAGATTTTCATGAATCTTTCAACTTTCACACTCTTCATTGATATCTTTTCATACATTGGCTTAGCTTAAATGAGGTATCTTTGGGACACTTGCAGTGCCAATTTGACACTCAATAGGCATATGTCATTTGAGTTTCCTCCCTTGTAATGTTATATGATTCTCTTACTTTATTTATTTATTTATTTGGTTGAGTAAACAAGAAAGTTTGATTCTCTTACTTGTTCACTGCAACAACATGAAATGTTGTAGGTTGAAATTGCATATTTGCAAAAAAGAATGATTCCTATCTTACTCTCTGTTCATTTCTATAGTAATATATTTGTCAAACTTATTTACAAGCTAATTGATGTTCTAAATTTTATTTAGGAGATGGAGCTGGAAAATAAGTGTTCATCATTGAACAAAGGTATGTCGTAAACTTAGACCAAATTACTTGGCATTAATTCTTGCACACTTATTAGTATACATTATCCGCACACATCATCCATTTCACATGTTAAATGTGGATATGCTTAAAAAATGTTGATATTGTATGGAAAATTATGGACAATGTGTGTATATGTGGATATGCTTAAAAAATGTTGTTATTGTTTTTTCTTTTAAAGGGTTCGGTCTTTGGGGTGGGCTATAGTGGGAGATTCTAGCATTTTGCCCTTATTTTTTTTAAAATTTAGCAATATGTCCCTATTTTGAAACTATTTAGGTATATGCCCCTATTTTGAAACTTGATTTTAATAAAATTGAGTTTCGATTGGTTTAAAATCGAGTTATGCCCGATCAAGCTTAAAAAAAAAAAAAAAAAAATTGCATGGAACTTGAGTTCATGGAGCTCGAGTTCCATACCTATAGCTGCATTCAGTGAGACCTATAGTGGCATTTTAAGTGGAACTCGAGTACCATGAACTCGAGTTCCATGCAAATTTTATTTTATTTTAACATTTGATCGCCCCAAACCTATAGCTGCGTTCAGGGAGACCTATAGTGGCGTTTTAAATGGAACTTGAGCTCCATGAACTCGAGTTCCATGCAATTTTTTTTTTTTAAAGTTTGATTGCCCCATACCTATAGCTGCGTTCAGGGAGTCCTATAGTGGCATTTTAAATGGAACTTGAGCTTCATGAACTCGAGTTCCATGCAAGTTTTTTTTTTTTTTTTTTTTAAGTTTGATCGAGCATAACTCGATTTTCTACAAATCAAGTTTTTCATTGAAACTCAATTTTGAGAAAATCGAGTTTCAAAACATGGGAATGGACCTAAATAGTTTCAAAACAGGGACATATTGCTAAATTTTTTTAAAAATAAGGGCAAAATGCTAGAATCCCCGACTATAGTGATGCTAGTACTTATTCCTTCATCCAACTGCAACAAATAGGTTTCATTTTTTTTTAGTTCAAAAGGCGTCCTAGGTTATGAACAAATTTCTATTTCTATTTCTATTAACTATATAAAAAAAAGCCAATTGGCTCATGAACAGTGTCTTTGGTTTAGTCAATTGATGAGCTGCCCTTTTTCTTTTCCTTTATTTATTTATTTATTTTTTCTCCTTCAAGTACCCAGTTTGGTTTGAATTTTTTTTAAATGATTGTTTACTTTTGTACTTGTAATGTAAACTTACATGGTAGACACACAAAAGTGGCAAATATTATACACATTTACAAAAAAAAAAAAAAAAAAAATTATAAATATTATACAAATTTTGCAAATGTGTACAACATTTGCCAATTTTTATGTGTCTACGATATAAATTTAGATTGTAAGTACAATGTATACATAGTGATATTGTGAAAATATTGTGAAGCATGTGTCAATTCCTTACTGGTCGAAATAAAATAAAAATATATATATCAGACTAAGATCTAGCACAACTAAAAATAAAGGTATTGTGTTATGAAAATGTTGTAATATTTTGTTGTTATCATAATATTTTCACAATTACTGAGGTGTAAGTTTCTTATAGGTCAAAATAAGATAATATAATATTAGACTAAGACTCACCACAGTTGAAAATAGAGGTATTGTGAAAATGTTGTAATATTTTTTTGTGTTCCTAGACCTTTTTTTTTTTCTTTTTTTTCTTTTTTTTTGTTTAGTCAAATTTGGTAAGCTAAAATTCACTTTTTCACGCTCAATTTTCTATTACAATTTAAAGTTAAAAAAAAAAAAAGAAAAAAAAAAAGAAGAAGAAGAAGAAGAAGAAGATAGTTTTACACCAAAAGTAAAAAATAAAAATTGGGCCCTTTAAGTTTAGGGTAGTTTCATTTCTCCCTAAACTTTAAAATTGAGCAAATACCCCCAACTGTTGCTCTCTCAATTAAACCATTTTGAAATCTTATGATTCATAAAATGTTCCATTGTATAATGTCTAAAATACTCCCACTAAATTTTAATATCCCAAAAATTTTCTCCATGTATTTTGAGTTTGGGCAAGACTTAGGTACATTACTTAAGTGTTGTTTCTTAGGTTCCATTCTTAAAATTCAGCCATGAGACTACTTAACTAAAAATACACTTTCATCCCATAAGAAAAAAACCACATAACTGAATTTTAAAATGAGAACCTAAGGAAACTGTTCCTTAGTTTTGTCCTTTGAGTTTTATGTGGTAGTCATACTTGAAAAGTTGGAATGGTGATATAGTGCATTCTATTTGTTACCTAGAGGACATTGATTTTCCTGGGTTTAAATATTAGACTTGAAATTTTATCTAATGAAAACTTCAATGACACATGCCTTTTGTTATCATTTTTTTTCCTACTTAAAAGGGTGTTTATTAAAAACTAAGTAAGCTAAATATCGTAGCTAGACTCATAAAATGTAAGATAATAAAAAAGGAAGTATGAATAACAAAATCTTTCTTGTGGATAATTGCAAGTATTTGAAGAAGACTTTCAATTGTAGTATATGATATCAATCATTGCTAAAATTTAAATATTTTGATAATGTCTTAGCAAAACCCAATTGTTTATTGTCAGAAGAAGGATGATATTTGTTATCATTTTTAAAAGTTTTTAGTGAGTGGATACTACTTTTAACAAATAGGTTCTAAAATACCATCATGACAAATAAAACCCATATTAAATAGTTACTCTCAGTTTAAGTACATAGTTTCATTTTTCTTCAATTAGAAGTCCTATCTTAATTTTCTCATTCAAGGAGGCAGCACGTGCCACCCAAACTAATTTTTAAAAAAAATTCCAAAGAGTCAAATGAATGATGACATGTACCAATAAAATTTGTTTCGTGTAGGCCTTCGTTAAAGCTAATATTAAGTAAATGAAAACCAGTAACTAATGTCAAATTAATAAGTATTATATTACGAACTACTTCTTAGATTTGCCAATTTGAATTCCCTCCCAAACTAAATCAATGTAGAATTAAAAAAGAAATAACAAAGAAAAAGTTGTAGTAGTAGAGAATTCTTATAGATGGGACTTAAGTTAGGCACTTGAACTTAAATTCATTGCTGATTTCTTTATATATATATATATATATATATATCATATATTATATTTGTAAGGACGCAATTTGAGTCCCTGGCCCAACAATAAATGAACTTAGGCCCAAAAAGCCCAATACAATGAATTTGTAGAGAGTGGGTTGGAAAACTGAGAGAAATATATAAGAACTGATCTCCTCGAACTGTGTCGATGATCGTTTTCTTTAGATCAAACTACTTTATCTACATTTTCTTGTCATCTGAATCCATTTTAGTTGTTGACTAATTCATTGAAACCCAGTTTTCCAACCGACTCTCTACAAATTCATTGTATTAGGCTTTTTGGACCTAAGTTAATTTATCGTTTGGGCCAAGGACTCAAATTGCGTCCTTACAATATTTATATAATAAAAGTTGAGTTTAGAAGCCGTGGTTGCGCTAAGTGGTTTCACCAAATTGCAATTTTTTTTTAGATTTTTAGATTTTGAAAAAAAAATATATATATATATATATATAATTTTTCTTCTCCTATAATTTCTAAGTTGACAAAAATCTTAATTTGATTACAATCCAAATTCTATATATCAATTTTTTCCCCTCTTTTCACGTGTGTATATATATAGTTCATTTTTTATGGGATAGCTTTGTAACTATCCTAAAGGACCTAAGCTACATTAAAAGAAACCCCTAAAAAAAAACTATTTTTAAAAATTAAACGTACAATATGAGAGGGAAGGCATAAGTTTGAGTTTAAGAGTCTGTTTGGATACTGCTTATTTGCTAAAAACTGAAAATTTCTTACTGAAAATACTGTAGTAAAATAATTTTTTAAAGGCAAAATACTGTAGCAAAACCCATGGCTGTGTTTTTCAGTTCTTGGTGGTCCGTGAGCAGTACCCACGGGACCCGCTAAAAAAATGCAAAATGCGGAAAACTCTGTACACAAATGCACGCTAAGTTAAAATCTATCAACTAAAAAATTTTAGTAATTTTTTTAGATAGAAAAAACACAACCAAATTTTTTTCCCTCTTTTCACGTGTATATATATATTTCATTTTTTATGGGATAGCTTTGTAACTATCCTAAAGGACCTAAACTACATTAAAAGAAACCCCTAAAAAAACTACATTAAAAACATTTAAAAAAATTAAACGTACAATATGAGAGGGAAGGCATAAGTTTGAGTTTAAGTTAAACTCAATTAACTAAAAAATTGCAGTAATTTTTTTAGATAGAAACAACACAACCTAATTATTCTTATCAACCTTCTCAACAACAACAACAACAACAAAAAATCTTATTAACTTTTTCTGTATTGTTTTATTAATTTTTTAGATAAATACAAAAGCTTAATTGTGGATATGAAATTTTTTTAGAGATAATGAAGTAACACTACTACCACAAGTATATAACACTACTACCACAAATATAATTTTATCAGGAAAAAAATATGTAATTACATAAATAGTGTTTTATATGTAATAGGTTTTTCTTTATTCTTATCTCCTCCTTCTATAATATATCCTCTTCTTCTATAATATATCTTCATCTTCGTGGAATAAAACTCATACCAAATTGTGAATCCCTAAATCCCCAAGGAAACGTCTATTCCTATAGCTACACAGGTATGTATTTCTTTTCTTTTCTTTTACAATTTTTTTTTCTTCAGAAAGCTACATTCTAATTCATGAGTAAGGAGCAATCAATTCAATGATAATAATAAATAGTGACTTTAGGTAAATCTATAATGTTACTATTTTCTATGAGTGTATGTCTTTGGTACGTGTATACATATATATTGCGTCTTATATTGTTTATAGGACCTTTTGCTTTCTATACTTTGTGTTGTTTTACTCTTATTATGAGCTAGAAGCCTAGAACTTGCATTTTATGAATTTGGAAGGACAAATTTTCAAACTCTTTTAAGAAAGGTAGATCCATATGTTGGCTTGCTTTCTAAATCATGAGTTATTTTCTTTTGATAGATAATTCTCATATATATATATATATATATATAAAGAGAGAGAGAGAGAGAGAGAGAGAGAGAGAGAGAGAGACAAATACACACATGCTGTGGTGGTTACCTAATGATGTACAATATATTTTATTCAAACACACTACATATATTATGTGTAGGGACCCGATTTGGAGCGACCCAAGAATGATACTAGGTTCGCACGTAAATAGGCCCTCACAATATCATTTATAAAGCGTGGGTTTGAAAGGCTAGGCCTTGATCACGAGACGGCGGGTTTCCGGGATGTTCAGGCATAAATAAAACGTGAACATACATAGACAGGTCATGCACGCTTTGGGAGTCTTCCTCCTAAAGGTGGGCTGGGAGGCTCTGGTTTTGGCCATTTTTCCCAGCCCCTTTAGAGGTGTGTCAGCCCTTACATTATATAACCCTTTTCGGTTGATCTCAGCCCTCCACTTGTTGGTCAGGCAGGTGCTAACTTCTGTACCCGTCCCATCGACGGTCCCATCTTGCTTTCTATTAGTTGCGACGATCGAAATCACCCTGACCAGGTGTCTTCTCTCATTTAACTCGGTCAGGACACCAGTGAAATCATTAAATGCGGAGAGGTTGTATTTATCTTGAACCAGTTCCGCGCCATACCCCCAACATGGGTCCCATTCTATTCGTATCCTCTTTTAGGGGCCTTTTGGGGATAGTTATCATTGAGACGTTGCTAATCTTCTTGAAGTCTAGTGGTGCCGAGGACAGGGTCATCCTCGGCTGTCCTACTAGACACACCGCCCCTTTTTCCCATTTGTCCTCGACACATATCGTCCTCGACATGGGCCCTGAGCCTTAATAAAATGTGGGTCGGGTCATGAGTTCCCCAGCCCCACATTATGTATTAGAATAATTAATTTAGAGTTTCAAGTTTCTCGCTACTTAATTAGTAGAGTATTTCATAAAAAACCCCCCTTTTTTTACATTCAATTCTAATTAAAATAATTTTTCATTTTTTATAATCTATATTTAACATCAAAATATATTTTTTAATTTATATATGATTTTTTACCAAGGCATTTAATTTACATATGATTTTTTTTTATTAAGCCATGCATCACACGGGTATAATACTAGTCTATATATATATATATATATATATATATATATATATATATATATATATAAAACCGAAGCCTTTGAAGCTCCCACAATTTTCCACGTCACCACTATTTTCTTTTTCTTTTTTATTTTAAATTCTTTTTATTTTAGATTTTATATCTTATATATTTATTATTTCTCTTCAACATGTAATTATTTTATCAAGTGTTACAATAGTTTAGTTTAAGTAAAACTCTATTAGATATATGTTTCAAGAGTTTGAAAATTCTACTTCAACTAAAATTCTATAACAAAAATTTCAACAAATATAAACCCTTGCCAAGGTTGAAACCCTTCATAGTCACTCAAATTTTCACAAAGAAAACACACACAACAAATTGAAGATTTTGCAAAGAGGGTACGGGACTTCATGAGACCACTTTGTAACGTTGTATCCATGGAGTTGCTCAGAGTAAATGCAGAGGTAAGGACATGTCGCCATCTTTCATACTCTAACTCTCTATGAGTACTACTTTATAATATTGTTATTGTTGTGACTTGTGAGTGAGTTTATTAGTATGGAAAATTACATGTGAAAATTTTAATTGTAAAAATTTGTTTTTACAATTAAAACATTAGATTTAATCGTAATTTTGATTTAATAATTAACAATTTCATCAATCAAATTTTCTCTAACGTTAGTGTAATTTGTACTACTATGTATGTTATATACAGAACCCTCATATGATCTTGGAAAAATCACTTTATAAAAAAAAATTGTCATCAATAACAAGAAGAAGAGCTTATTCCTGACCATTAAAACCACAAATTTCCTGTCATCAATAATCAATTTTATATTAATGTTGTGATATAGTCCATAGGTATTTAAAAAAAAAAGGAGAAGTATAGTCTATATGGGAATGGTTTAGATGTTTCCTACTTGACTTTGGAATCTCAGATTGATTAGTAGAATAATATGGAGTGAGGAGGTGCATTATTCATATTAAAAGTGACAATTCACATTGATAAGAAACTAAACAAGGGCATGTAATAACATCTATACATATGGTGGTAGTGAAGTGTTGGTGCATATGAGAGTTAGAAGACAAAGTTTGGTCTTTTTTATTTATTTAAAATATGCATCCTATTTTGTTGATACCTATACAATACCTATGGAAAACCATTCAAATTCTACTACAATTTATTTGTTCATATCCTATCAATTTTTTTTTTTTTGATAAATAATATAACAAAAGCAGTCATCGTCCACAATTATGGTCTTTTTTTAAAAAAAATTTAAAATATGCATCCTACTTGGTTGATACCTATATAATACCTATGGGAAACTATTTTAAATTATAAAATAAATTTTCTATTAACTTTTAACTAATGGTTTTTTCATACAATACAAGACTCTCTATTTGTTTTTTAAAATATATGTGATTTTAAATTTAACTATTCCGTGCATTGTACAGGTTAGCGACTAGTTAATATTAATTAGGCATAAATGCTCTTTTCGTCCCTACATTTTGGGGTCGTTTCTATTTTGGTCCCTACATTTTTATTTTACCACTTTTAGTCCCTAAACCAATTAACGCGTGTCATTTAAGTCCTTACCGTCAGCCAACTAACAGAAAAAACTGACGTGGCTAACGGTACATTAAAATAATAATTAAAAAAATTCTATTCTGACATTAAAAAAGACACATCAGCATCTAAATTAAAAAATTTTAATTTTAACTAAAAAAAAAAATTACAAACAGAATTACAAACAAAAAATCATATTAATGGAGATCTCAGATCCTTGAACAAGAACAATAAGATTAGAAATCCATAAACTCATAAATTTCACATTCAAATTATCAAATTCCTATTCCATATTCATCTTGATCATGAACACACAAGAACAACAAACCCAGAATATTCAATCCCAAGAACAAAAAAATAGAAACCCAAAATATTCCAAAATTTGTACACAAATTCTTCCACAAAAATCAATTGTACACAAACACCAACCTAGATCTGAATGGTTTTTTTTTTCCTTTCCTTTTTTATGTTCTTATTAGGAGCAGATCTAGGTTTGGAGCAGATCCAATGGCGCCGTTTCTGGGTTTGGAGCAGATCTGGGTTTGGGTTAAAAAACTCCCAATACTTTTCTTTGCCACTTCTTTCATTTCGTTTGAGCCAAAACTAAAAATGGCTGCTGTTGCTGCTTCCATTTCTTCAAAGAGCTTATTCTCTCCCTACACTCTCGCTCACCCCAAAACTCACACTCCGTCGAAGATGCTTAAAACACAAAATTTAAATTTAAGAACACAAAATTAAAAACCAAAATCACAAACTCAGAAAATAAGAACACAAAATTAATCTTCAGATCCACATCAGATTAAACATGAAAACATCAAATTTAAAACCCAAACATCTGTGGTGATCTTCTTCACCTCCTCCGACGCCGCACCGTCGAGAACCTAAACGAGGCAACAGCAGAAGCCTCGGCTGATTTCGGAATCGCTGTCAGCGAAAAACATCATCTTTCCGTCGCTGCCCAGTTCGGCCTGGAGCCAAACCTGGGCTGTGTAGCCCATGACTCGATTTGAGTCGACCTTGGTAGATGGGTCCAGCTCTGGCAATAGAGTCGCGTAGTGAAGCAAGCGCTTGACACAGTTGATTGGTTTTGGGAGAGACTGGAACTTGGAGATGAGGCGGTTGAGCTTGGAGGACACGTGGGTTTCTGTCAGTGACTGCGACGGAGGGAACGTCACCGCCGAGCACGTGGGTCTTGGTTTTAGTTTTTGAGTTTAGCAGCTCGCCGTGCAGTGTTGTGAGTGGTTGATTTGAGTTTAGTTTTTCTGGGTTTGAGAAGTCCTGGGATTGAGTTTAATTTTTCTGGGTTTGGGAATGATGTTTAATTTTGTTTTTTGGTTTAAATTGTCTAAAATAACTTTTAAAAAAAAATTAAAATGCTGACGTGGCATATAAAAATGCTAAATAATATTTTTTTAATAATATTTTAATCATCACGTCAGCGTCACGTCAGCTAAAAAGGTGTTCTGTTAGCCACGTCAGCTTTTTCTGTTAGTTGGCTAACGGTAAGGGCTTAAATGACACACGTTAATTGGTTTAGGGACTAAAAGTGGTAAAATAGAAATGTAGGGAACAAAACAGAAATGACCCCAAAATGTAGGGACGAAAAGAGCATTTACGCCTATTAATTATTAAGTTCTTGTTGCATAGTAGTTTGCTCAAATATTAAATAACATTATCTTTTTTTTTTTTTTTTGATAAGTATTAAATAACATTATCACAAACATAAAATGACATCATCCACCTAACATGTATATGCAAACCTTCCATGTCTAAGAAAATATTCTTAAGATTTGCATCAAATGCTTGATGTACATTATTTTCTTGAATATATATAAAATGCAATGAAACACTCAATTCAGTCAATCATCATCATTAAGGTAGAAATCGTAAATTGATGTAGATTCTCAATCTACACAGTAATGAGTAAACACTTTTAACTTGTTCATCCTCTATTATCTACCTCGTGCCACATGTTTTATGGGTCAAGCAACATGAAAGAATTTATATTTCTTTAAATCATGATATTCATCCTCAAAAACCACATTTTTGTATTTTTCAATGATTTATCTTTGCCTTTTTTGAACTACCATTCGAGCTTCCAACTCATTAAGTCACTCAGATAACCATTTTGGTCCGGGTTTGATCTCTTTTAACTCTAATATCACTTGGCATGGCTAGGAGCTTGACGAAACAATTATTTCCTTCAATTGTTCATTGAAGCTTAAGTTTGTAGAAGGAAACAAAAATAAAAACCTCAAATTGTGGCAAAATAAACAAAATGCTAGAATTCTTGAAGAAACTAATGTGCTTAAAAGTTTTTAAAACAATATTATTGGTAATTAAGAATAGTCATCCTGCAATGATATTATCATATTCTTTTTATAAAAAATCAAAACCTTGAAACCTTAGAACAATTAATCAATGACCCTTAATATGTAATAAAAATAAGCCAAAAAGAGTAGTAAACCCCTTAAAGTTAAAATGACACAAAATAAATTAAGGTTTTTTTTTTTTTTTTTGGCAAGGGGTAAATAAGTAAGGAGCATGGGAGAAGCAGATGACGGCCTTATAGTTATACCCCAAAGCCTACCAAACTTAACCATTTATAAAACTAATGGTCTGTTTAGATTGAGGGAAATGGAGAAGGAGTAGAGTAGAGTGGAGTGGAGTGGAACTGGCCCAAAATTAGCCCATTTTCAGCTAACTCTACTCCACTTTCCCTCCCTCCCTCCCTCCCCCTTCAATCCAAACAGGCCATAAGATGTATTTTCTTCTCTCTCCTACCAAAAAGAAAAATATGGATAGGAGAGTGTTCTCCTTAAAAGATGAAATTCAAATAAGGTTTAAAATATGAGAAATGTTATGTCTATAACATTTTTCATAATAAATCATAGGTGATAGGTTGTTAGTTGTTATGGGTGGGCAGAAAAGTAATTTATGCTATGTTTGGAAGTTTGGAGGGAGAGGAGCATAGAGGGGAGGAGAGTAGTAGGGAGGAGAGTAGAGCGGAATGATTATCCTCCACCTTGTTTGGATGTTTTTAAAATTAAGTAAGGGGGAGGGGAATAATTAGCCTTTTCATAGTTATATGGTAAGGGTAAATTTGGTAATTTATTTGGTCAAAAATTTATATGCTCTACTCTCCCTCCAAATCTCTCTAATTTTGGGGAATTAAAAATGAGGGGTTAGAAGTAGTTAGAACCTCTCCAAATCCTTCTCCCTCATCCCTTAAAAAAACATCCAAATAAGGTATAAGTTCCAACTCTCTCCTTAGCATCATGGGACAAAGCCCATGGGATCTTTTAAAGGGCTTCATTTTCTTTTGCCAAGTAAGAAGAATAAGAGTAGTAGACGAAGGCCTTATAGATGTAAGTTACAAGTCCACCTTAAAACTCCTAAGATAGCTTTGGGACTTATAAAATTAACACCCACTTCTTCCTTAATAGTGTGAGTCAAAGTCTATAGACCCCTTAAAAGGGTTTTCATTTTCTTTTATAAAGGGGAAATAGAGGGGTACATGAAGACTCTATAGGTGTAAGCTCAACCCCACTGCAAAACTCTCAAAGTAATTTAAACACATATAGACTATCCAACTCTCTCCTTAACACAAGACAAAACCCATAAAATAAAAATTAAATTGTTAAGAGTAGTAAACAATACAATACTATAAATGTGAACAATATATATTCGTAAGCCTTGCTCTGCACTAAGAGCACTCACAGCAATGATGCTAAATAGTTATATTGCTAAAAATATAGCTATTTAGCACCACTAATCACAAAAGTAAAGTTGCAGCAGTAGAGGTAAAGCTAAAAAATTTAGCTTCTTAGCTACAGTGCACATCTAAAGATAGATGTGCACTATAGCTCAAAGGTAAAAAAAAAAAAAAAATTTAATTGGTTTCTCTCTCTTCTTTTATTAAATTAAGCTTTTCTCTCCCCTTCTTTCTTTTCTCTTTCTTTTTCACTTTCACTATTTCTTCTTCACCTTCACTATTTCTTCTTCACCGAACCAAACCCAGCACTTCTCCCTTTCAAATTTTTTTTTTTTTTTTGTTCCTCCTCCAACCATTTTTTCTCTATTTTTTTCTTTCTACTTCACCTTTCTTCTTCATTGAACCTTTTTTTTTTTTGAGAAAGAAGACAAAGACGTTTTTTTAAGGCAGACTAGATAAATCTGCCTGAAGAACTGATACAAGGTCTGGTGGTATATCATCCATCCAGACGGTCATGAAAGGTAAAACTTTTGCCTTACGAGCTAGGGAGTGGGCCAACTTATTACACTGACGTCGTACCCAGGATATAGTAAAAGTTGTAAAAAACGAACTGAGGAATAAAATATCTTTTATAAGGTGACCGTGCTGTGCCAAACTCCTATCTCTGTTTTTCAAAGCTTTGAACAGGGTTTCATTGTCGCCTTCCAGTACAATATTATCCAAACTGAGTTCTAGTGCAAGCTCCATCGCTCTCCGTGTTGCAAGTGCTTCGATCTCGATCACTGTGGCTGGCAAAGGGATTTGTTGCGTCAGTGAGACCAGTGCGTGACCTTCACTATTCCGTATTACAACTCCCAGTCCAGCTTTATTGTCTTCAACGAAGGTTGCCGCGTCGTAATTTATCTTATATCGTTGAGCTTCCGGCGGAGACCAGGCCATCTGATGTTGACCTCGGTGCAGAGAGGGATTCGCTGAAGGTGCAAGAGCTTCAAGTTGCCTTTCCCGAGCATGCTCTGTTATTTTGTCTAAAGGCAGAGCTGTTTTGCCGAAGCGGAGATTGTTACGACGATTCCACAGGTTCCATATGACAAGAGAGAATAGTTTCGGTTCCTTATTACCTGCAAAAACAAAACCCATAACGTCAGTGAAATTTCTGCTACCCTTGAGTGCTTCATGATTCCATATTGGAGTTTGATTCCATAAGGAACTCAGCACTGGGCAGCCATACAGGGCATGGACCATGTCTTCCTGGTGCACTCTGCAGATATCACACAAACCATCAGAGGTGATTTTGCGGCGAGCCAGGTTCACTTTAGTGGGTAAGGAATTTGTGCATGCGCGCCAGATCAGGTTTTTAACCTTATTTGGCACCTCCAAACCCCACATTTTACTCCAGAGAGGTTTCATGGCTTCAGCATTTGAGGGTCCCGGTTGTTGGAGCATGTTTGCTTCTAGTAAGAACCTGTAGCCCGATTTAATAGAGTACTCCCCATCCGGATTAAATGGCCAAATCAGGACATCTTCTTGAATGGAGCGACACAGAGGAATATTCTTAATAGTAGCAGCTTCAAAGTCATAGAAGATCCGGTCAAGCATATCATCTTTCCACGTTCTGTTCATTGGGTCAATCAAGTCACTCACCCAGACTGTACCATCCCCATCCGGTTTTGGTGTTAAAACTCTGGGTTTGTTTCTCACAGGGAGCCAGTTGTCTCCACACACCCGTATTGAAGTCCCCGTACCTATTCTCCACACCACTCCGCGCTTTATTACCTCCCTTCCTTTTAATATGCTTTTCCAAGCATATGAAGCATTACTTGGGGATCTTGCTTCCATCATAGAGGTATTTGGAAAAAATTTGACTTTGAAAACCTTGTAGAACAATGATTGGGTGTCATGTAGAAGTCTCCACGTTTGTTTTGCCAAGAGTGCATCATTAAACATGGTAAATCTTTGAAACCCATACCTCCTTGTGATTTAGGCTTACATAAATCCGACCATTTCACCCAATGAATCTTTCGATTATCACCTTTTTTTGGGGTCTTCACTGAACCTAGCCCTTCTCTTCTCCACCTTCATTTTTTTTTTCTTTCTTCCTCCAACTCCTCACCACTCCTTAGCCATTGCCCGCCAAGCCGCTAGTGACCCAAGTCCTAAGTCGTTGCCAACACAAGTCCCAAGCTGCCGGCGACCCAAGCCTGGTGGTGGTGGTTTTTATTTTTATTTTTATTTTTTATTTTTATAAATCAGAGTTGTGGGTGGTGGTTGTTGAGGTGGGTTTGTGGTGGTGATGGTGGGTTGTGTTCGTGGGTTGTGTTTGTGGTCTGTGTTCGTGGTGGTGGTGGGTTGTCCCAAGCCATTATTGTGGGCGGTTGTTGTTGGCTGTGGCGGTGGTGTGGGTTTTTTTTGTTGGTTGTCCCTGGGTTTTTTTGTTGTTGGGTTTGTGGGTTTGTGGGTTTGTTGAATTTTGGTTGTTTTTATGTGTGATTTTGGTTGGTTTTTGAGATGATTTTGTTGCAAATTTGATGGATTCAGTTGTGTTAATGATGGCTTGTGGACAGTGGAGGTGGTTGTGGGTGGCAGTGGAAGTGGCTGGGGTTTTGGGTTTGCTTATTGTTCTTTAGAATCTTCAGATGATCGGTTTGTGGTGTTTTTTTTTTTTTTTTTTTTTGGCAGTGGGGTGTATTATTTTATTGTAGTAGATATATTATATTGTTGTGATTTTTATATTATTTTATTGTGTTGAAAGCTAAAATAGATCCACTGCTGCTGGATGTTTTGTAAAATGAGTAGGTAAAATAGATAAAGTGACTTTTTGTGAATCCGAACCTGAGCTCTCACACCTTGTAATCAAGACTGAAGCCATGACCAATAGACCAAGTGCTCTTCTTGGGAGCTAATATGCAATATTATTAAATTTATATTAAATTTACGTGATTTATAGTTTCTAAACTTCTATGTCATCTTTCTCAACATATTAAATATTACTAAATTATCTTTTTATTTAAGAATATGCAATTTATGAATTCATTTTAAAAGTCCTTTTTAGTTAATTGAAATGATTTCTCTTAAAGGATTATTATAAAAATTTCTTTTTATGCTTATTTATGTTGTTCTATTTTTTATTAACCTTATAATGTACTATTTTATGTATTTTGTTTGAATTTTTAAGATATTTTTAGTAAATTTTGCTAATATTTACAAATTTAATATATTTATTTATATTTAAATAATTATTAAATTAATTATGACGTCATCACGGTTTGACCCCGGTTCCACCTCAAAAACCTTGAACCTCTCCTTTTTACAGTTCAATGAACGGTTCGGGTCTGAAAACCTTGTGTACTTGTCCTACTCCTTTTATTGTCCTCAAGTACCCACAATGAATTCCTCTTCTATTGAAGCAAATCCCCACTCATATATTTCCATCTTTGCAACATTTTTTTTTCCCTTTCATTATTTCTATTTCAAGTTATTCTATTACCATAACATTTTTATCATAATTCTAACGTGACAGATTGTGAGTAGTTACCTATTTTGGACATAACAAATTTCTCACATTTCTTTTTTACCACTCACAATTTATCATATTAAAGTCATGACAAAAGAAAATTATGGTACTCCACTAGGTAAGAGCTTGGGCCAACATGCCATTGGGTATGATACCTCACCTATAAGTTGTTCACTTAGATCATTGATGATTATAGTGTAGGATCTTAGTTCAAGGGTGTTTAGGGTGCTACCATAATTATTGCTTGATAACGAAGGTACACTAATCAACTTATCTAACCATTTTTTGCTCAAAAAAATAAAAGAGAAGAAAAAGAAAAAGAAAAAGAAAATTATGGTCCCAGATCTTCTCTTCTAAACTCCCGGTATGCAAACAACTCTTTCCCTGCCCCTCGTGGGGCTACCCTTGTCTAGAATACAAAGAAACAAAGAAACAATAAAATATGTCTGTGTCCGGAATGTAACCGTTGAATCCAGCTACAATTCCACGTCATACACTGGTTTCCTCGTGGATCGTGACCCTCTGACACGCATTGGATTCACATACAAAGCCTAAAACATAGTTTAAACTTTAAAGCCCTGAAGTGAAACCCCACGCCCCAACTTCTTCTATTCTGTGCTACTCCTCACTGCTCACCATGCACCCTCATGTCACTCTCAGCCGTTCGATTTCAGTCAAAATAAACCTCTTTTTCTTTCCCACCTTAAAAAACCCAACAGCTCCCAACTAAACTAAACTAAACTTAAACTAAAAGGGAGCTCAAAAACCCTTCTGCGTATATATAGTTCTTCAACTTTTACAAACACCTCAAAAGGAGCTCCCTTTTCTCTCAGATCTCTCTCTCTCTGTCTCCAATATTTTTTTTTTTGGTTATTTCTTTTGGGTTGGTTCAGATATCCTTTTTTTCTTGCTTTCTTTGAGATTGGTCTAAGTGGGTTTGTGTTGTTTTGGAAGATTAAGGATTTCATACTGGGATTCAATGGCTATGCTGTTGCTTTTCTTCCTACTAGCAGTCTCTGTGGTTTCTGCCGATGAAGGTGGGCTTCTTTCTTTCTATTTTTGCTCTCATTGTTTTCCTTTGTCTTTTTGTTTGTATTATAACTTCTGGCTATCCATTTTCTTTGCTGAAACCGAGCTTTTGTGTGCTCACTTATGGCTTATCTTGCTTTATTATTCTATAGATGTTTAGCATTTTATGATTTAAAACTAATGGGTCTCATTCCCTTATACCATTTTTGATGTACTATCTGCTAATAACCTTTTCTTTTCTTCCTTCCCTTTTCAAGTTGCATTATATGTGTGCTTGATGTGTTTTCTATGTGGGTTTGCCTCTATTTTTATGGGTATCATATAACTTTTGTTGACACTGAGCAATTTCTTTTCCTTCATCTTTAAACTGGGCGAAGGAGTAGTTCTTTTTATGTGTCCCATTGATTCAAACTCAGTTATGTGAAATGCCCCCTTTCATATTTTCCTCTATAATTGTATAATGTATTGGATAACTATTGAGTGATTTGAACAAACAGTTTGTTGGAGAGAGAGAGAGAGAGAGAGAGAGAGAGAGAGAGAGAGAGTAGACTGGTCTTGCTGGTTATCTTTCTTTCATCTTACCAAAGCAGGAAGTCTCTGTAGCAAATCTTTCCCTTTTATTTTAAAATCTCTGATCTGTCCTTAAGGCTCGCTCTTTAATGGGCTATACATTATTGCGTCCCAGCTCACTTGTCAGCGCTTTAGCACCTTATACTACATTTCCAAAGAAAATGTGGGACCAAAACATATTCGGTGGGGTGTATGAATTAGAAAACCATGTAGTTCTTATTCCAAAAAAGGGTAGTATTGTCATTATGATTCTGGAATCTAATACACTGGACGGTTGGTTCACTGTATTATGTGCATAAGCCCACACCTTCCTCAACCATTCTGAATATGGAATTGGCTGTATCTAAATGACACAGATCTAAATCTTAGGGCATTTTAGAGTACAAAGTTATAAACTATTTCATAGAACCAGGTGGGGTGATTGTAATAGTATGGTCTTAGTCATCTTTTCTCTATTGTACTTTTTAGGGAGTTGCATCTTAGGAAATTATGGCTGGGGACCACAGTTCATGAAGCAAAGGTCATTAGTTCAAATCTCCCCTTCCTTCTCCCTGATAAATGACCAATTGTCTCACAAGAGTCATTTTATCTAACGACTCTCCCTTCACCTAAATTGCCCTTATTAAGTGGGGTCCAACATGTGGGAATATATATATATATATTTTATAGGAGGCAAGGTGGAGACAAGGTTTGAACCCAAAACCTCGTGCTTTGATACCATGATAAATGATCGATTGTCTCAAAAGCGTAGGAAATGGTGAATTTAATAATTTAATCAAACCCTTCCATTAGGCCACAACTTACAAAAAAAAAAAAATGCAGTATCTTCGGTTAGAAAAAAAAATTGTTCCAGGATTCTATTTAATGGTTAAAATTTTATTTCTTGGATTTATGTACAGAGTGCCACGTAATTTTTGGTGTGGTAGGCCTCCTAATATGATAATTTTGTTGAAAGCAATGCTACAAATCTTATGTGATGCTCACCGACCAGCCAGCCAACATTTAATAATTTGTACCTTCTTGCCAAAAATTTATTGATATGCATTTATGAATCCGTTCTAACGTATACATTGGATCTTTTTTGCCAAAATATTATTGATGTATTAGGAAGGAACAAGCTGTGAATGACCTTGAAGTCTGTCATGAATGAATGCTAGGTGTTAAGGTGGTGAGCAGCAACTGAGCACCGCATGACTTTCCGCCTAG
This sequence comes from Quercus tomentella, assembly GCA_028535165.1. Classification (NCBI taxonomy): domain Eukaryota; kingdom Viridiplantae; phylum Streptophyta; class Magnoliopsida; order Fagales; family Fagaceae; genus Quercus; species Quercus tomentella. The sequence continues at coordinate 26,812,557 of JAPQVY010000089.1, read as the reverse complement.
GAAATTATGTGGTTTCTTAAGCTTGGTCTAGATGTCTTAAATCGTTTATATACATTTTAAGTTATGGGATTACAACTCCATTCCCTCTCCCTTGTGTGTGTATGTGTGTGTTTTTCTCAAAAAAAGAAAAAAGTTATGGGATTATAAATTTGAATTTTTCATGTGTGGGACCATGCAATTTGTGCTCTTAGTTAATGTTTGTTATTTTCTAGAAGCATCTAAACACTAGGATACTTTCTGTTTTCTTTGATTAACAATCAGAGGTAAGCAAAGCTCCACTATTTTGATGTATGAATCTCCACTATTTTGATGTATGAATGTGCGACAGATGGCCAAAACTGTGATTTCTGATGATGGCATTCTAGTGTTATATATATATGTATATATATACCAACCCAAGTATGGCCCAGATACTTAGCATCCTTAATTTTGTTGGCTGCTCATTCTCTTTCTAGTTGTCACTTGTCTGGAAGCCCATCATAGCTGTTTGATTGTATAATTTTTTATGTCTTGAACAGAAGAGGAAAACATAAAAATCCAGATCTCAATAGCAAGATTAGTAAATTATTGTCATACATCAGATTTTTCCAGTAGCAGACATACAATGATCTCAGAATTTTATAATGCCTCTTGTGTCCTGTGTATTTCTATAATTTAATGACTGTTAACTTTAGTTCCAGTAAGTGTTGCGATATCTAAGATCAAATTAGTCCTCAAGCTTTGTATCTGACTTCGGAGGGACAATGAGCCCCATAATCTAGGGGCTGATCATCACATATCCCTTCCAACTAAGTATTGGAGTGACAAATTTTGCTCATTGCTTTATGATGATTCTTAACTGGAATTGGTCTGATTGGATTGGGTCTTACCCAGGTGTTAAACTAGACCCACTTAGAGTAGATGGATGTTTGGTAAAATCTGAGTTTATATATTCTGTTTACGTTTGATCAATCATGTATTTGTGGTTGGCTATATCATCAGCTTTACTGGTGAGACTTAACACAATAAATATTCTTGTTGATTATTCAGAAACTATGTGAATGGTAGAAGATCATTTGGGTTTACCTCTTTGTACCGCATGTAGCTTAAACTAGCACACGGTAACTAGTGTTATTGCAGTTTTTTTTTTTAATAGCCAGTTTGTTAGGATTATAGGATGATTTTGAGAGTCTTCTGTTGGAATATAATTAACTTTATCCTTGAAACTTAGAGCTTAAAATCTACTTCTTGTGATTGATCATAAAGTATGTGAAAGGGTGATAATCATTTGATCAAGTTGATATTATAGAAGGCCAATTGATGATATTGAAAGTCTTCTGAATGATTAGATTCTTTTTACTCTCATCTCAATAATGCACACATGTTTGATTGTTTGTCCACATTAAACTATGGCTTTGTTGCACAAAGGATCGTATTTAAGTGTTGTGCTTTATTGAATATGGAACATAATCTGTTTCCCATGGACAAGGTATATGTCTAAGCCTTCAACCTTGTTTTTCCTTTTGCAGATGCCTTCATTGGAGTAAATCTTGGTACAGACCTCTCTAACATGCCAAGCCCAACTCAGGTAGTGGCCCTTCTTAAAGCGCAGAATATTCGACATGTCAGGCTTTATGATGCTGACCGAGCCATGCTCCTTGCCCTTGCCGACACAGGCATCCAGGTGACTGTTGCTGTTCCCAATGACCAGCTCCTTGGGATTGGTCAGTCCAATGCCACTGCAGCCAACTGGGTTACTCGTAATGTTCTAGCTCATGTCCCTGCTACCAACATTACAGCAATAGCTGTTGGATCTGAAGTCCTAACGACCCTCCCAAATGCTGCTCCAGTCCTAGTCTCAGCGTTAAAGTTCATCCACTCTGCCCTTGTTGCCTCTAATCTAGATCGCCAAATCAAAGTCTCCACTCCGCACTCTTCTTCCATTATCCTTGACTCGTTCCCACCTTCCCAAGCCTTCTTTAACCGCTCATGGGATCCTGTCATGGTTCCCTTGCTCAAATTTTTGCAGTCTACAGGATCATACCTTATGATTAATGTGTACCCATATTATGATTACATGCAATCCAATGGAGTGATCCCATTGGACTATGCATTGTTCCGCCCCCTTCCTCCGAACAAGGAAGCTGTGGATGCTAACACGCTCCTTCATTACACTAATGTCTTTGATGCTCTTGTTGATGCAACTTATTTTGCAATGTCCTATCTAAATTTCACCAATGTCCCCATAGTAGTTACTGAGTCAGGTTGGCCATCCAAGGGTGCCTCAGCTGAGCCAGATGCATCCGTTGAAAATGCCAACACTTACAACAGTAACTTGATCAGGCATGTGCTTAACAACACAGGGACTCCTAAGCATCCTGGGATTGCAGTTAGTACTTATATCTATGAGCTTTACAATGAGGATTTGAGACCTGGCTCAGTCTCTGAAAAGAACTGGGGGCTTTTCAATGCTAATGGTATGCCAGTTTATATCTTACATTTGACTGGTGCGGGGACTGTTTTGGCCAATGACACCACAAACCAAACCTTCTGTGTTGCAAAGGATGGCGCCGATCCAAAAATGCTACAGGCAGCACTGGATTGGGCTTGCGGGCCAGGGAAGGTGGATTGCTCACCTTTGTTGCAGGGGCAACCATGTTATGAACCTAATAATGTTGTGACACATGCAACATATGCATTCAATGCATATTTTCAGCAGATGGCTAAATCTTCTGGGACCTGTGATTTTAAGGGGGTGGCGACCATCACTACAACAGATCCAAGTATGGAATTCTGACTTGGTTAAAGTGTTGTATTTTGTCTTTTGTTGTAGAGATGTCTTAATATGTGAGCTCAAGTTAATAACCTTGGTAGTAGAGTGCGTGCATCAAGAAAGAACATATAGTTTAACTTGGGGGGGCCCACCCAATTTTCAAGAAAGAACATATAGTTTAACTTGGTGTTTAAGGTGTGTTTTTGGATTTTTCACAAAATGAAAGGCACAAGCAACTGGCAAAGATTTTTGTAACTTGATCCTTAGACTGTTCTGACAAAACCATTGTTTTAATGAGTTGCTATAAATCAAAGAAAACGCTTTTTCATTTTTATTTGTTTTTATACTTGCACCTTAATAGTACTAATGTTTGTTTTTTGCCGATTCTTGCAGGTCATGGTACTTGTATAGTTCCCGGAAGGTATGAACTGAAACTTTGAATTATATGGTTCTGTGCTACTTACCTCTTTGTTAATTGCTCAAAATCTTTATTTTGTCCAATGAACATCCATTTATACTTCTTGATTACATCTTAAAAGTTTTGAAATAAGTTACATATTATGGCACTGAACTTTTCTGTCTGTTTTGTGAATGTAGTGTTGGAAAAAATGGCACGATTGTAAATGGCACATCACTGGCCCCATCTTCCAATTCTACTACTTCTGGCTGCCTATCACAATATTTCCATGGTGATGGTTCTTTCACGAGCTCTGTGATTGTAGGCATTTTAGTTTTGAGTGCAGTTTTATTGTGAAAACTTCATGCATTTGTTTGCAACTCTTTCGACAAATGTTGGAATTGTTCAAAGATATATGCGATTCTGCATCTGTTGAAAAAACTTGCAGCATACCCAGTTTTGTTCCTCTGGAAGAGGATTTGAAGGGTCATATATATATCCGGCAAGTAGTTAGTTGATAGTGATTTATCTATTGGATTCTGTACAAACAAACCGGAAGGGGATTAAGTGGGAATTATTCGTGTAACTAATCTTGTTGAGGCAAAAATTTGGTTTCCACTAACGTATTCTTTGAAGGGTGATCTGGGGACCTGACCCTTCTTAAATTGTGGTACATGATGATCTTCATTTGGTCCCCCAATATGTTGGGAAGTTGTTTGCTTCTCAACAATGTTGCTGTAACTTGCATTTCGATTCTGTAGTGCCTTTCAATGCAAAAGATTCTGGATGGGCCCTATGGTTGACCCAAATTCCAATCATGGGTTGCCTAATTTGTAAATCCGGCTGTCCCTAGTTAGCATAATAATAAAAAGTGCGTTCATCTGAACTATGGGTGCAGATTAGAGACATTTGCTTTTCTTCCTTTTCACTATCTCTTTCAACTCTTTTCTTGCCTTCTCTCTATTCATTTTATTTTTGGCTTCGTAAACTCTCTTTTCATTTTTGTGCGAAAATTTTCTACTCTTACAAACAAATTAGTAGATAAATAAGAAGTAGCACCAGCACTATAATTTTTTTTTTTAATTTTTAATTTTTAATTTTATATACTAGCATGGGTTAAATTTATACGTGGGAGTGAAATTAATTTTACATTGGATACTAATGAGAAGGTGGAGAATTTTTTTTTTTTTTGAGTAAACTGTAATATTTATTAGAATACACAAGAAAATAGTAATAATAGTGTTTTAAACCGAGTTTATAATACATTACATGATTAGAGTACAACTACAAAAGGGTTTTAACTTTTGTCGTTGTAGATTGGGGTTATAAATAATGGACACTACAAACATAACCAATGTAGGATAAACATTCTTATAACATAATTGGATCCAAATTTATAAGTTTAAACTTTTGGGATTTTTGGTGTCCTCATATGTTATATTACCTATTGAATTAGAGGTCCCTCCATAGTGTTATCTTCTCAACATTCAATGCATTCTTATGGGTATGTATAAAAATAAACAAAATGAAGTGCAAATTAATCTTGCTACTTGCCTAGATAGAGCTTTGTAGTCAATAAATTTTAAGTAATAAGTTGTTATTTTTTCTAGTTTGAGTATCACTGAAAATATTGTGGATTTTGAAAATATTGTGAAAATATTGTGGATTCCTCTTATTATTGTCAACTTTTTAAAAAGCCTTGCGTTATATAATGTGAAGGAAACAAATTGTTTTTATTTTAGAGAAAAAAAGAAAAGAAAATATTTTTGTTACTTCTTAACTTAATTTTTGTCTGATGCAATAAATTTATTTCATGTTTACATTTTTTAAATGAGATACGAATAACCAATTTATTTTTTAGAATATGGAAAATTTTTTTATTTTTATTTTTGAGGGGGGGGGGGGATTTTTTATTAAAATTTATATTTGAATTAATAATTTTTTTTGTAAGAAAATCTGGATTAGTTTTAAATGGATTGGAATTGGTTTCAAATATGATTAAAATAGAACGTGTTAAAAGTAGTTTTAGGTGGATTCAAAATATTTTAAATAGGTTATTACACATTCAAAGTGCTACATATAATAAATCTTAATTTAATCTTTTTTATTTTTATTTTTTAAAGTTAGATTCATGAATCTGAAAACACTTGCATCTAATTAAAGATAACTACTACGAAATTAAAGATATTTTTGACACTGGGCTCAAACTTGAAGTCCATTTAAAATCTGAAAACACTTGCATCTAATTAAAGATATTTTGGGATGCAAATAGAATCTAATTAGAATTCTTCTTTGAAATTTCACTATAATATATTTAGTAGCAAAATTTATATCAGAAGTTCGTTTGAGAGAAGTGGCAGTAATATCATTTATGATCGCTCTCGTGCAAGATATTTTGCAATGACATGCAAACTTTTTGTTTAAGGTATTTCATATTTGCTTAACATCTTGCCTCTAGCAAAACAGCAATTTGCTCAAGAGTTGAAAGAAACAATTTGATGCTTCAAACTTTACAGAATTATGCATAGAAGTGTGCCTTCAGTGAAGGTTGATTTCTTCTAATGCCTAGTAACAATTTTAACAATGTTTCGAAAGTTGTGATTTTTCAAACGTGACATTTCAATTTTACTTTTTCATGGGCGTCTTTTGATTTTTCATTTAAATAATCATATTCAAGTTAAGAGCATTGTAGCCCTACCTGTGTTTATAATATAGACGGTTTATAATAGAAATGGCTATGGTTCAAATTTTCATTCCTTATCATAAATAACTATCATTTCCTTGTTATAAATAACTATCAAATTTATCCTAAAAAAAGAACAAATCATATTCAGTTTTTTATTATAGAAAAATTATACAAGGAAATGGCGGGATTCTTAATTAAGGTGCTATCTGTAGAGTTTAGACCATTATTAATATCTCGTACTGGTGAGTAAACCGGAACAACCACCCCTGTTCCACCTCGGGTGGAATTTCGGGCTATTCCGGGTGTTTCGGTCTATTTCGGTAAATACCGGCCGAGATTAAAGATTCAGTCGGTATGAATCTTTGGTCTTTTTCCCCTGAATTTGATGTTCGACCCACTGGTCACTGCCTTACCAGAAAAAAAAAAAAAAAAAAAAATTGATCCACTGCCTTTGTCTTTGTTTAAAACGGAGAAGAAAAAACACAAGATGAAAAAAAAAATTGTAAGGACTTGATTTAAGTTCCCTAGCCCAAAGGTTGGTGGACTTAGGCCCAAAAAACCCAAAACAATAAATTTGTAGAGAGTGGGTTTGAAAAACTGGGCTTTAATGATTCAAACAAATACTAAGGTAGATTGGAATGATTCAAACGGGTTTATGTTGAAGAAAAAACGTCCTGGGCAAGATCCGAGGAGCACAACTCTTATATATTGCTCTTAGGTTTGATTACAAGATTGGTTCCTGATTGCTATAGAATTTTCCACTTGATTTCCTGATCCCCACTCTCCCTGCCTTCTTTTTCTTTTATACACTTGTTTCCCTTCACCTTCGCCCTCCACGTGCATGCCAGATGGCTGGTATTGATACTTGTCCCATCAGCCCCTTCCCTAAGTCTCTGTGTAGTAGCTATAAGGCTGATAACTACTGTTTAGGCATCACCTCCACATCAATGCGGCTAGAGAGTTAACTGGAGAGCAATTAATACGGTGGTAGCAGCGTTTTCTTTAGATATTTTAGGACTCTCCTTTGTACCTTGTTTCTGTAATGTTTATCCATGCCAGTAGAACTTCCTGGAACATTCCCCTAGACAGCAACCCATGTATTCGGACCTTGGCTTTGGATAGCCGAGGATACATTTATCCTCGGCCCATCCTCTCAAGCTATTATGACCAAAACAAAATTCTTTATCTAGTAACACAATCTCCTCTGCTAAAGATTTATCCTCCTCGGACAACCCCTCGCCCTCGGCTTGGGCCACGGGCCCAAGATACAATCAGATAAAGAACTCTTGGGCCTAACATCCCTACAAAAATAATGAGGAACAAACACAGCAGAGAGAGAGAGAGAATAAGAAGAAACAGAAAAATAGCACAAAGAGGAGAGACAGAGACAGGGCACTGGTGAGTGGTGAGGCTCCAGACTTTTGAAACTCTTGAATGAGAACATTAAGAAGTGTGTGAGATAAAGGAAACAAATGGGGTAGGAGCTAAAGAGATGGAGAGGTTCACGTGGGTGGGTTTGGGAAATGGGAAAAGTTGAATTTCAAGAATGTTCCTAGTTTTTAATTACTCAACATGTTGACTTTATTTACAAAAATGCAACAAATGATTTTTTAATAACCATATGCTTACATTATTTGAGAAAAAAAAGCAAATATATTAAACTCATTATATTATATATTTTTATATTTATTTATATGTGGTAAATTCGAAACGGTCTAAAACAGTACGTCGAAATAGGCTGGTATCGAAATATTTCATTCTAATAGACAAATCGAAATAGGTTCCGAAACGATATTTATAACATTGGTTTAGACTTTTATTGCATCCTTGGGACAATTTGCTTGGAACCTGATAACAAACTCTATTTTGATTTAGGACAATTATTGTTATAAAGGCAACGATTCAACATTCCTCAAAACCAATATTTTTTATTCTTCTTCTTGTTCAAACCCTATTTTCCTAATAGAAAAAGGGTTTGGAAATGTTTTGTATGTTTGGAATTGTGTTTAAAGGTTTGATGTTTTTTTTTTTTGTTTTTAATTAATTAATTTTTATAGGAGTCTGTTTTGTACTTAAAGTTTAATGTCTGTTTATATGGATTTTTTTTAGTGAGAAATGCTATGTCCATAATATTTTCACAACAAATTATAAGTGGTTAGTTGTTATTGATTCTAATTTGAACTTATCACTGAAATTACTTTTTTGCCCCACCACTAACAACCCTTAACAAGAAGATGGGTTTTAGGTCTTGTGTAATAGAAAATAGTTCTAGGTTTTATTTGTGATTTATAGGGTTACTTTGTATTTCATTTAGTCATTGTATTGTGATGTTTTGTCATAGAATTGATGAAAAGGGGGTTCTTAGGGTTCATAGATGTGTTGGAAAATCCTAGTTTCAAAACACATTAAATTTAGGTTGTATAAATAAAAATGTGTTAGAGTTGAGTTCAGAAGCTGCTTAAAGACGAAGAGGTTATCATCTGCTTAAGTATGATGAGTTTTGATCTTTTACTCATATCTTTTGCACTAGAATATCTTTTTGCACCTCAAAAAAAAAAAAAAAAAAAAAAAAAATTTTTCAGTGAAACTTTTTTCATTGGAAAGTATAAATGCTGCTCAAAGATGACGATGTTATCATCTGTTTAAGTATGATAATGATTTTTTGCTCATTTCTTTTTATACTAGAATGTCTTTTTGAGTGAAACTTGTTTAATTGGAAAGTATAGATCCGTTGATTTATAATGGACACCAATTTAACCTAATTTTGATTTGAAATTAGTGAGAAATGACCATTTGAGATTGGTACAACAATGTTGTCCTTCTAAGTTTGCTTGAGTGAAATTGTGATAAAAAGTAATTCGACTTTAAGGGCTTGACGACATAACCTAATGATTTCCCTATATAGAATTAACAATGTGACACTAATTGAGAGAAGAGAGGTTACCAATACCATATCAAATTACATTGAGAACAAACATTCTTAAGCCTGAATAGTTCTAAATTTCTCTCCCTAAAATGATTCTCCCTGTGAGGCATTTTTCCAAATTCCTCTTTGGAAGTTCCTCTCCATGGTCCTAAATCATGAGATTATTTTTGATTTTTACACACCATAGATTGATAAGGGTATTTTTGTCTGACCATACGTCTTTGAAACTTGTCGCCCTTCAAGTTATACCTCCCTCTAGTGGGCCTATAAGGGTCTAAGATCTGTCAGTTTAGAAGAATGGGCCTCGACGAAGCAGCCACCCAACGTCTTTAAAGGTGCTATTAGCAACTACTTGAGTAGGCGACAAGCGAGAATATCAGCTTGAGCAGACGGATGAACATGGGACCAGGCCGACGGATGGAAGTGGGACCATACCGAAAAATATTGAGAAACCCTGCGTAAAAGGCAGATGAACCCGACGGACAAAGATGCAAGCCCAACAAATTGATGCCCCTAACCTCGACAATTGATCCATGGGTCCCACAAACCTTTACGTGCACACCACTTATAAATCCCTACTTGGCAATAACTTGCACAACACATCCAAAGACCATTCTACATGCTTGTATCCTCCTAATATGGGAAGGAAACCCTTAAATCTCGGGACATTAAACTTCGTATCCTTCATACAAGGAAAAATCCGATATCCATGGGATCCTGGTAGGTCTTACACCACTATATAAGCACTTAACCTCCTCTTGCCTAAGGTACGCAGAAAATCCCTAACTCTCACACTACTAAGTTCTTGGTGATTATTCTTTCACTGATTTAACCTTTGGAGGGTCTTTGGCCGACATGGCGACACCCCACCAGTGCTCTCTATTGGTTCTTGGTTTTCTTGTTCCTTAGGTACCCCATTGGAGCGCTCGTAGACAATCAGCTCACTGACGATTTTTGTGCATCATCACAGATGTTGTTCATCTAAAATATAGAAAACCTAGACCTCTACTAGTGAGTTTATTGGTAGAATCCTCTAGAGAGTTCCTTGAGGCATTAGAGTTCAGGGTTGTTGTGAATGACGTTAGTTTGTGGAGAAAGTGCATGTAAAAGAATTCCAGAGTTTTGGGGCCATGCAGTGGGAAGGCAAGTGAGCCGTTTGCTGAGGTTACATAGAGAGCCTAAGATTGCCAAAGTTTTGCAAGTATAGGTTATTGTAATATTATGTCTTCTATAGTGGATTTTCAATGTGGTTAAATCATCCACAATGATCTTTTCTTTGAACAAGTGCTTCAATGGTTTTCCACTTCCTTACCAAATTTGTGTGCCTTTACTGTTTGATTGTTATTGCTGTTAGATGGCTGCAGTTAAAATACTTGTGTGCGCTACTTGTTTGGAATAAATCAAAATTTGATCAATTAATATGCTTATTGGTTGTTTGGGGTCAAAAATATGGTTTTTTCAATTGGTTACATGCCATTATGAAACAAGTAGGGGACAAAATATGAATTTTGAATCTTAATGAGCAATTTTATTAAGTGTAATAGTTATCGCACACATTGTGTAAGTAAACACAAGTTAAAATCAAGTTTTGAAAACATGATTTTAGTTATAATGGTAAAATCGTATTTTCAAAGCATGATTTCACAAACTGTGTATACGATTGTATGTAATTAGTTGTGTGTAACAATAATTAACTTTTATTCAAAATCAAAGTTTTATTTTAATGATATAACATAAATAGAAATTATTCTATAATAAGACCCACCTTTACGTGAGCGAAAGGTTTGGTCCTAAATAATATCACCAAATTATAGCTGATAAGACCAATAAATGGCTGTTATTATCCCAAATAATTGCGTAAACCAAGTCCTTTTTTTGCTTTTCTTTTATAATTTTCACGATATTTGGCACGCCATTCTTGAAAAATCCGATCCTCGCAAAGTACTGCGATACACATGGTCACACAAAGCACATGTTCTTTGTTGATATCAAAGGTCTGCGCAAGATTCATCACAATATTTGATGCACTCTTCTTTATCTGTAAACTTCTCCATATCAATATGTGAAGCTACAGCCATATTGTGAGATGAAAGGGGAGGAACAGAGGGAGAGAGAAGATCATTGGCTTTCATTGCAACATGTACAACTATAATAAACAATGTCACCGTTGCCAAAAGTCTCTTCATTTCAATATTATCCATTCCTCTTGTGCAACTCTTAATTTTTTTTTGTTTTTTGATATTTGAAATTTGATACCACACACACACACATATATATATATATATAAAACTTTTAAGACAAACGGTTTTATAATGCATGTGTTATATTGAGAAGTTTCAATATAATAATATTTTAGCTTGGAAATTGAAGTATTCTTACAATATATATATATATATATATATATATATATATATATATATATATTATACAAAGAAAGATGATCCTAATGAAGAGTTGGTTAAGAATAAGGATTTTTGGGAACGTATAAGAGCTTCTGATTGTAATATATTATGGTTTAAGTCATGTCTCTTGATTAGTGTCATGAATTTTCATATTAGTTTAAGATCTGAATTTTTTAATATTTTTGGGATTTTTCATGTCTCAATTTAACAGGTTGCAGAGTAAATAATATAGTAGTTCAATAGGCATAGTGTATTTGTCAAAAAATATCCATTGGAGATTTCTTTTTTTAATAAAAAAAAAAATCCATTCCAGAGGACAAATTATACATTTCATTTATTTGAGAATAGTGATTGTAGGAGGCAAAAATTTGTCAAGCCAATTACAAAATGCCACATAAAAAATTTAGTGACAAATTCCAAATTAATATGTCATTAAATTAATTAAGTCAAATGATGACATGTGTCATCCAAATTGACATCACATTGGCATATTGAAATTTGCCACGTGTCATTTGGTCTACAAGATAAAGATAAATTTCTTATTCAAAATTTATAAATAATTATCTTTCAAATAAATTAATAAAATAAAGATAAATTTTCTATTCAAAATTAATGGATAATTATCTTTATTAAAATAAATATATAAAATAGAGATATTTATTTATCTTTGTTGATTATTATTTTTATCAAAATAGATAAATAGAGATAATTATCTCTAAGCAAAATTTGGGCCAATCAGAGTCTATTACATATTTTTCAAGCATATCAATTCAAAATGGAGCTTATTCTTTGAAACCACTATAAATAGAGGACATCCCCTTTCATTTTCAACACCAAGTTTTCAAGAAGCCAGAGCTCTGGAGAAATTCTGTCTCTAAAGCACTGAAGAATTTCAACCTAAAATCTAAGAATTTTTGAAGAACTTGAAGAACAACAAATCTCTAACAAGCTAGCTTAAAGCCAGAGATTTGTTGTAAAGACTGTTCAATCCATCTTCTAACCAAAGCCAAGAGAATTTCTTGTTCAAGTCAAGTTCAAAGAAGATAGAATTAGAGGAGTATTCTTTTTGTAAAAGAATCGAAACAGAAATTATACTCACTACTTGATTAATATAAAATTATATTTGTGAAACACTTTTTCAATTGTTTGATTTCTACTATTGAGAAATTTTGTGTTTACAATGATATTATTTTTATTTTTATATTATAAATAAAACTAGTGGGTAAATTGTGTAATGCACATGAAAATTTAATATAATATGATAATTATGATTCTTATTATAGATATGTATTATGATTGTGTTTGTGTATTGAATTATATACTCTATCGTTTAAAGAAAATAGGTTATGCTAAGATTTTTATGGATGTTTTAAATTAATAATATAATTTACATTCAATTAATATATATGTGTGTGTGCAAATAGTATTGATATGTAAAATTGTGAGACCTCAAAAATATATACAACATAATATATGAGGTATGTTTCTATTTTATATATACTAGCGTGTAACCTCATGCATATGAAATCCAATTTAGAATCTTATTGGATTTGGACTTTTCGATTTTTACTCTCAATAATTCATTTGGCACAAAAATTAAAAATTAAATGGGACACATGGCTCACAATTGGACTTCAATTGAAATTAAATTTAGATTATAATTTGAGTTTCTCTTAGTTTTGACTTTTAATATATATATATATATATATATATATATATATATGTGTGTGTGTGTGTGTGTGTGTGTGGTGGGCAAAAACTTAGAAAGTTAACTTTTAACCTCACACAATTAATCTATAGATATGGGGTCAGTCAACCTTGGTTACCCTTGTTAGAATGAATCGATCTTGTGATAAGAGAATAAGTGTTTGGAATATACTTAAGACGAGGAAATTGAATAATACTAGTCTTGGATTGATTAAGCTATGTTCCTCAGGAATGGTCCGAGGTAGGTTTACACTTGTTCTTGGATTACAATGGTATTACTTTCTTTCTTTTCTCCTCAGATTTTTCATCCCCTTCTTCATTGGGATCTCTCTATCTTATATAGTCGTCCAAGTTGTACCTTGGCCTTCCACTTGGAGGGCTAGGGTCCATTTCCCTTGATACTTGTCCCATCGGGGTCTTACTACAAGGTTTCTCTACTAGACTGTGAGTTGTGATGACACTGTTTAACGGTCATTCCTTCATTAATGCGGCTAGCTAAATGAGTACAGTGCATTGAATGCAGAGGTGATGGATGCATTATCTACACTCTTCCTTTTCTAGCTTGATGACAAACCTTCCTTCTTTTCCTTGATTCATGCCCGATGGTCTTCAGAGCCAAGCTTTGGCCCTTTTGAGGACGTGTCAGTATCCCCAGGGTCCTCGGGTATTCTAGTCTTCTTGGGCCTGTGGTTGAGTTGTCATATTTGCCCCTAGGATTCGTTGACAGTACTTTTCGAGGTGTGTTCTTGTGGCATTTACCTCCTCTCATTCATCCTTGTCCTCGACTTCTCATCCTCTCACAATATATATATATATATATATATATATATATATTATAGATATGTCAATTATTGTGCCTTAACGCATTTCAAGGAGAACCAATTAGCTCTAGATTCGAGTGGCAATCCAACTGGGGGGAGACAAAGCTTCCATTTCCAGATAGAATCTTCCGTCTCAAGGCTTTTCTTATTTATTTATTTATTTATTTTTAAAGGAAAGTAAGATCTCTTTCGTGGGCCCTCTCTCCAATGAGTGTTTTCTGGGCGTTGTTGACGTGGACTTGGAACTTATGTCTCATGGTTGGCTGCTATTGGAATAAACTCTAAATCTAAGAGACAACTATCTAGAGAAAAAGTATATATACATGGTTACTGTAATTTTGTATTTTATTATTTAATTAATTTTTTTTCTCAAGTCTTGCTCTCACCAGATTCTCTCTCTCTCTCTCTCTGAAGATAATAATAAAAAAGAATGAAAAAAGATTATGTAATTAAAATAGAATGTAGAATAGATAATCTTATGTGAGTGTTTTTTAAAAGTGATTGTGTAAAATAGAAAAAGTAGAATCTTATGCTAAAATAGACAAAAAGAGGAGAGAGAAAAGACTAATGGAAGGCCTTGTGGTTCGAATTCGATCCGAACCTTCGCATCTACTCTCTCTTAGAGAATGAATAAGCTAACACCCAGTGTTGATGTGTGTACTACCGGGGTCTTGATGAGGCAATTGTTGTGGGTACAACACATTTGTTGAAGTACTACTGTTCAAACCACTCAACTCTTGCCAAACATCATGTAAAACGATAGTGGTTCAAATTATACATAGTATAATATTTGCTATTGTTGCACCATAAAATAATTTTCTATTATATATATACACGCACACACAACTCCATCGTTGGATTAGATTCTTAATGTATCCTACATGTTTGCAAAATATCAAGATTATCAAAAATTAATAACTATCTCATTTGTTATATATATATATATTTGTAATAGTAAATTATATACAACAAGTTTATTGATCAAAAAGTAACATCTAATTGATACGAAATTCTGACATGCATGTTAAGAATATAAAAAACAGGTAATCTATTGGTGAAAAATTTAAAATTTTAATCTAATAAAAAATTAATAAGTGGAGTAACATTAAAGCAAGAGTTACGTGAGATGCATCTTCAATTCTCATTAAGATGTACATATATACGAGTGATGAACTAATATGAGAAATAAGATTTGAGGTTGATTATGACATTCTAGAACTAGAGTATGCATGTCAATATTCGACATTAGCAGTAGCAAGCACCCAACATCGCAACAAATTTCACATGACAAGCGTCACAAACGAAACCAGTAGAGCTGGAAAGCCTGTGTTGGTGATTGATGTGTAGCTTGCAATATGGCTGGTTACAGAAATTACATTTAGGAAGCTGCAACCAGCAGTTTGAGCACAAGTTGTCACCACACGCAGTGGCTTCCAGTTCTTCAGATTCTATGATGCATTCACCACACTCTTCACACCTCGGAATGCAAAGGTTGCATGCCTTGCAACTCTTTTTCTTGCAGGTCTCTCGTGGACAGTCATAAACCATACTTACATTGTTGCACTTTGGGCAGATATCCACGTCAATGTCGATCATAGGGTTACTTTCTTCATTTCTAAACTCTGGGGAATTCCTGTGATGAAATAGGATAGGTTGCTGCCTCTGATGCTCCTGCTGAGGCGGTTTCATTTGGAAATATGAGCGAATTGTGTTGAGGTGATCTTTCTTTAAGTTGTAGATGCCATGTATCCTTAGACTTTTTATACTGTGATGATTTTCGGATAATGTCTTTACAGCTCTGATGACTCCCTCAGGGGTTAAGCCAGTGCATTCTGGTAGGAAGAGCTGAATCCATATGCAAAAAACAATAATGCAGTTAAAAACTGTCTGCTAATATATATTTGTTACATGACTGTCTTCAAAGAATGAGTAAGAAAACTAAATTGTTGCAAAACAACCATGATCTAAATGTTCTGTTCTGCCTGCCAAATCACACTAGTTAAAGGGTGTTTCGATATGGCATGTATTTTTCCCCCCATTTTTCTCTCTATTTCTTTGGGAAATCTAATCTAAGGCACTTTTCCCCCGAAAGGATTCATTGATGGGATGCATATTTTCAGTGAAAAATGCTAAAGTAGCATCAATTTCATTATAAGATGGAAGAATGCTTACAAACTGACATAAAAATCAAATGATGTTATGGTTGAGAGCTTTTGCAATTCTGGTACATTTATCAATTAAAGTAATTTTGATCACAAATTTTTTTTTTCTTTTTGGGGGGTAAAATCTTGATACAGTAAATCAAACGATGTTATATGCAGAAATGTATGAATCAAGTATAGCATAAACTAATTCATCTAAAAAAAAAAAATGCAGCGTAAACTATGTGCACAGAGGGCTGTGTCCAAATAAATCCCCATTCCATTGATTTATGAATTGAATCTAGTTTATTGTTGGGAGCAATTGAACAAGGCTCTGTCCAGGCAGCTGTAGAGGCCAATGCCTAGGCTAAATGGCAAAAGCATATCACAGTGCCTTTTTATTCTTCCCTGTGGAAGTACTGTTTTTAATAAGTTGTGCTGGTGCAGGATCAGCTCACTTTTGTACCCAGATTGATAACTGAGTTGAACCGCACCATAAACATATACATAGTACATACATATATTATATTGCTCTACAACTCAATTTAGCACCCAAGTGAGCCAATCGTATCATGAAAGAGGAGACTAGACAGACTTTTATGATAGAGGAAATCCCAGTTGCCCACCACCAGGCAAATCTTATCCATTGCCATCTCTTAACAATCCAATGCAAATTATTCATGGCTATCAACTGTCCCAAATATGAACTACTTCATCCAATTAAAGAACCAAAACTAAAATTGAAACTGCAAAATTAATTGAAGATGGAACATAAAGAAACATCAGACATCAATTTTTTGGTTTTCATACCTTGTTGATATGGGGGTTCTTCCTTACGACTAGCTGAAGCCCATCATCTGTAATCTTCTCACAGTTTATCAGAACCAAAGTTTTCAGCCTACCACTCGCTTTTGAAGTGATCTTCATCAGAATCTCATCAGACAACCTTAAACTTAAAGGCCTTTCAACAATGATATTCAGCCATAGCAGTACATCATTGTGCACTGCATCTCTTAATGACATGCAAACTTCACTCATGGCAAGAAGCTCAAACAAAGGAAGGTAAGCCAAAACAAGGAACAAAGACCCATGGGGTGGCCCTGGTTCTACTTCCTGTGTATACTCGTTTTGGGAACTTACACAGGATTTGGATGAAAGTAGAGTTTGTGTATTCTGCATGTCTTCATTTCTGTTGTCCTCCACAACATGTGAAATTTCCATGTCCGTGGGTTTGAGAATTGACAATAGAAATTCAAAATAAGAATGATTTAAAATTAGTTATATAAGCTGCATGAAGCAACAGAATCAGAATTGAAAGGAAGAAGGAAGGAACCTTTATTTTACTTGGCAGAGAGAGAAGGAGAGAGTTTGAGGTTGAAGGATAAGATAGACTACAACAAACTTAGTAGTTAAGAGTTTCAAGACTAGGATGATATAAGCCACATGTGCAAGTTGTGACTTGTGAGTCGGTATGTAGAATTTTCAGACGGAGTCTTCTTTCCTAGCAAGCAAATGAATATTTCTAAAGCTGAATTCAAGAACGAATTTACCATGGTGACAAACTAAATGTAACATGTAATCCAAATTTTGAAATATTAGCATGTAGTTAAGTATGATTAAGGGCATGTTAGATTCAAATCACATCTAGCATAACAAAGATATCCTGTTCAGTAACTTTTTATTAGATTAGTATTTTTCAAGTCTATTATTAAATTGCATCTTATCTCACTACCGAGTCTATGAATTCATGTATTAAGTATATTCTAAAAAAGTAACAACCAGATTTTTGAATAATATATAGATGGGATGGTTCTTAATCTTCAATTAATATCAAATATTTCACAAGCTTGACGGGTTTGAGTAGTATCTGACTATAACACCGCACATTTGATGAAATGCTTGGCCAGTAAAAAGATATTTGTTGGTGTGACGTCGACCAAAAGTTGCACCAAATATAAGTTGAAATTAACACACACACACACATAACCAATCACTAAGAGAGTTGTGTTCAAGCTTTATGGAAACGCAAATTAATTTACTCAATCTGAAAAGTGAGGCATAGCTCTATGTTTTACAGAATGAAAGTATGTAGCGAAATTGACTATATGGCCTATAGGAATATTGTGCAGCTTATCACAAGAAACTAGCACCATTTATGCACTCAGTATAAAGAGAGTCACCAATATAGAACGAAAAAAATACAACACAGAATAGAAAGTGTTTCTGTATATCGCAGTCTATAATTTTACATTCAAGTTGAGCGTGGAAATATTTAATTTCATAAAACACAGTGGATACAACTCAATTGTTAAGACTGTTCTAAAGGCTCAACAGCAGTCTTGAATAGAAGGATGTAAACCTTGTCAATTGAAAAATACAAGAAGCCCCCTATGGAATGTGTGACATATGAGCCAAAGCTAGTTCCCACAATGCAGTGCCAAGCTGGACCATATGATGAATCAAATTCCTGTCACGTAAAAAAACTTAATCAGAAGCTTTCTGCATAATAAGATTAAAAGAAGAAAAAAGGCAATATGAAGCCTTAACAGTAAATGGTCTTAGAATTTTTCTGGAACAATAGGGAGAACTGGCAGCAATTTTCCAGTGGCCATAATGAATCCATGAAATTTCATATATTCACAAAAAGCACATTCAAGGAAGTGAACCAAAGTATTGGGTCTAGATTAGAGAACTCTCTCTCTCTCTGTTCCTTCTTTTCAACACCACTCTGCCATAGAAGCTGCTGAATAGAGGTTTAAAACCAAATCTTGTTCCGCTCACATCACCAGAAATATCAATGTTCGGTTCTATGATCATATACCAATCATCATTATTATCTCCATGTATTCCATGATGATAGGTCAGACTCATAAAATTAATTTGATTGCAATCTAGCTTTCTCAATGTTTGGGCTAATATCAAGTGTTGTTTGCAATGCCCTTGTCATTCCAATGGCTTTATATAGCAAGGATTAAAACACAATTGAAGACCAGTTCCTTATGCATATCAGACAGCCTATCTCTTTTAAATCAAGAGATCAAATGCTCTTGCTTCTCCAATTAAGGTCATCTTGAAAAGGAGTACCATAAAAAAGAAAAGGAAGCTCAAACATCGTCTATGAAACCCTTTTTATTTTATTTTATAAATACAGATCACCTTCTACGAAAAAAAAGAAAAAGTAAAATCATCAACCAATTAGCTTGATGGCAGATCACTTAAAATTACAATTTTTACGAATCAAAAAGTTATCATTTTTTTTTTTGATAAGGTGAATTACAAGGTTCTTATAATTGCTACTTGTACCATAAGCCTCAATTACCTACTAAGCTAGGATCCATGTTAAGGTTAGCTTGTCGTATATGTATTATATTATACTCTAATATCACCAAGCCTAATAATTTCAGCTATTTAATGTTCATGCACAGCAAGACAGATTATTAAAAAAAAGGGGAAAAAAAAAAGAGGTAACAATTATTAGTGTATTTCATACAGTTGATTGTTTTAGTAGATATCATTATATAAACGCAAAAGAAGTTTAAACCTAGAAACTATCAATTAGCTGAGATTGTGTTTCTCATTTCAAAACTGTTTTTGATTTCACAAACTCTAGATGATGCAACCTTTACCATTCATGAGCCAAGCACTAGTGATGCACTATGACAACCAACTGGTTGACTCTACTTGAATTTTTGGCAATTTTGTGTTTCACCACACATCTTGTCTGAATTCAATCTTCACCTAAAAATAAAATTGACAAAAAAATGGCAATTTAACACTTGACAAGTAAATATAGAAAATGTAATGATGACTTTTACGATGAATGTGAGGAAAGAGGGGGAGAGAGAAAGGAACAGGAATGTGATTGTAGCAGAAAAACTTAAATAGAAAAAAATCTGACAAAGGGATTTGATAGCGTGAGGAAGAAAATGGTTGCATTCAATAACATATTTTCCCAACCAAAAAAAGAAGAAGAAGAAGAAGAAACATATATTGACAAGAAGAATAGAAAAGAAACCACAGAGAATAAGAAAACGAGGAGAAAAGAATTATATTGAAAGAATCGCTAGTGGCTATAATTTTTCATGCATCTCAATCTAGAGGCAGAATAATGGCAAATCCAAGCCAACACAATCGTAAGTGGCAAATCTGTTGGAGGATGGACCTTTAATTCAAGGATTAACATTCCGCTACAATCAATATAGGAATAAAGAACAGTAGCTAAATATAACTAAGAAGACTAGTTTAAGGATAATGGAGGGTTTCAGGTCCAAAAATAAGAAAAGAAAAGAAAAGAAAACTGAGAACCAAAAAGGTGGTATGCAAGGGGCTGTGGAGAGTATCCATGAATAATACCGATAATGGCAGTTTTGATATTTTTGAAGATTTCTTATGAAATTGATGGTTATGGTTTTATAGGATATGATTCTTAAGGGTTAATGGTGTAAAAATAATGTCTGGATGTGGCTGAAATTTGAAGAAGAAAAAAAAAAGATGAGAAAAATCTTGGAGTCTCATCATTAGATGACAGAAAAACATACTGAAATGGTATAAATCAAAATATTACATATCCTTAAAATTAGGGCCAGTGGCCTAATGGCTGGATGACATTCTACTGCCTCTTTGGGGTTTGTTTCCAGAGTTTTATCCCTCCATCTTACTATTTGCAAAAACAGAGAGAAACACCTCTCTAGAATTAGAATTTTCTATCATGTAGGATCTATTTTTAATCTAGTAGTGAATATTTTTTTCTCAAATAAAAGAAGTAACCTTAGTCCCCTCATTTGTAAACCCAAACTTAGATCTCCTCCTCTTATTTGTGAATTATCATGTTGGCTTCACAAATGATTAGGATTGCCTCTCACATCATGATCTAATTACAACTTTAGAAAATTTTACTAGCAAAAGGCCTAACTACATGCCAGCATCACTGCATCAGTTATCTTCTCTTTCAGCACTACGAACTAGAACCATGTATTGTAATGCTAAATTGATACCACTATATTAAGATACTCAAACCAAGCCTTGATGCTTCTTTTTCATATTTTTGCTTCGACTCTTAAGCACTAAACCTTAGCCATGACTACCTTTATAAAAAGAAAGCACCTTTATAACTTCTCTTTTGCCATCTATGGCAGCACATCCCCTCACTCTTGTTGCCTTCTTGACATGAACAAATTCCATTGCCTTTTTGACATAAACAAAACAATAATGTTGACCATCTTATACAGAATGTCTAAATTAGAAGCAAACAGAACATTTTGCCAGACAGTTCATTTTTGGGTAACCAATACAGCCTAATTAGTTACATTTAAGAATTTTCTCAAAAAAAAAAAAAAAAGGATTAGAATTTAAGAGGCTGGATCAAGCTTATGCTCTCAAACATGACCAACTTGGAACCAACCAGGTCAATAGCTAACTTAAAAACCATGTCATGATATCTGTATTTTCATGCATTTGTATTCTCCATCCAAAAACCATACAATATAGAACTAGACTCCAAGTAAGAAACCCAACTCAATATACACCCTCCTGATGAATTAGGATTAAATTCAGTTTAAGCCGACACAATGAACCTAAGGGACCACTTGTATTGTGGTTTACTCTGAATTTGAAATGTAGCCATCCAAATAAAGCATTTGATCTCAAACTAACAAATGAAGTTCGTAACAAGGAAGTTCATAACAAGAAAGGTTATAGTAGAAAACTGCATGTGTGTGTGTGTGTATGTGTTTTGTAGCTTAATCTGAAATAACCAAGCAATTGGATCGGTATACAAGTTGCTCAATTACTGCGCTTGTCTAAATTTAAATGGTGATACCAAATAAATTTATTCAAGACAAAATAAAAAAGCATTAGAGTGTGAGAGAATTCTTATATATTTTCAGCTTAATCCAACTAAACAGTTGGACCAAGTGTAAGTTACTTCACTTAATACATACAAATTACAGTAAATTAAAATTTGGAATCCTAGAGTGAAGATTGCAATTGAAAAAGCCACCAGCTCAATTTGACGGTACCAAACATTTGGAACACTTCAATTCTAGTGATTACAAATAAAGGAAAAATCAATTGAGTTTATCCTCAATATAACGACCAGAAAAGAATTTAAAGAGAGTCAGAGAGAAGATTTTAAGCTCAAGCTAACACAACTGACCATTTGGACCATCCCTACACAAAGTTATTTGAGATCCTCACTAAAAATATTTAAAATAACAATCCAGATAAACAGACTGACAAGATAAAGATCATCACCAGGAAAGACAGAAACAGAAACACTCTAAAGCTACTAAGCAATTACACCTTCACATAGATTCATTCAATCTGCCTAGTCCAAACAGGCAAAATATAAAATAAAAAACAAATATAAATCCAGTAACCCTATTAGACCACATATAAACACCAGAAAAAACAGAACCAAAACGAATAAAAGAAAATACCCTTTTCAGTTCAAACCGAGACAAAAAATTCATTGGACCACCTCTATACTATATCTATTCGATATACCCTTTGCTCTAAAACGCATAAATTAACAATCAAAATTAAATTATCCTATAAGTACAAAACAAAAATCAGAACCCAGAAAGAAAAAAAAGAAAAAAGAAAAGGCAAACACATTCAGCTCGAGTCCAAGACTAGCAAAGACCAAGCAGGACCAAATGCACCACACTAAATTTGATTCACTACCCATTACTCCGATCACTCCAACAAACAAGTATCCAAACAAACCCAACTCAAAAATCTTAAAAAAAAAGGTAAAAAAAAAAAAAAAAAAAACAAAACCAATAAGAATAAAAGAAAAAGAATAACCAATTTTTGACCTTCTTAAGCGCGAGAGCAAGGCGTTTACTGTCGTGCTTGGAAGGCATGGAGTCGAGGTGGTCACGTGCGCAACGAAAGGCACGGTTTTGCAAAGCAAGTGGCATGTCAGAGGCTCTAACGCGAACGTTGAGATAGTCATGCTGATCTTCTTGCTCTATCGCTTTCTTCTTCTGTATCAAACTGCTGAGGAACTTGCTCCTCCTCTCCAGCTCTTCCTCTGCTGATCCCTCCATTTCTTCTTTCTCTTTTCTCACTCACTCACTCACTCACTGCTTCTTCTTCTCCTTCACTCTCTCATCACTCCCACACTTAATCTCTCCCACTACTACTGTGTTTTAGTGTTCCATTTGTTTGAAAGAAAAGTTAAGTGTGCAGAGGAAAAAGAGAGAGTGAGACTGAAAAGGAAAGGAAACAAAGGTCTCGAACGTAATGTTTATATGTTTGTTGGGTTTTTTTTTGCTCTTTATTCTTTTTCTTTTTCTTTTGATGCGTTTGTTGGTGCCGTTGTTTTTGTTTATTTTGTTGCGTATGGACGAGGTGGCTGGGGCTAAAGGCATGGAGAGGGTAGAGGGCAGAGGGGACAAATTAGTGTTTACTTTGATTATTGGGAAACTGCCGACCAAGTCCCAGAGGAAGGTCCAAAAGCACTAATAATAAATATAGTAAAGTTTAAAGTAGTACTAGCCGAGAACCTTGCGTGGCTTTAACTGTTTAACAGTCTCATGTGTCCTTTCCTTTTAAGTTTTCACAGTCATTCTCTGCTGCAACAATTCTATTACCATTTAATTGTCGTTCTCTTTTGCAATAGTTAGGACCAGTTTGTTATATGTGTTTAAAATTTTTTATGGAAATATATTTAAGTGAAAAAGTATGTGAAAATACGTGAAATATTGTTTAAAAACTGAAAATTATTGTTTAGAAACACTCACCAAATACCCCCTTAACGAATGAGATCATGTAATGGTTAATAAATTATTTTAAAATTTTTTTGATACTACTTTTATAAAAACAAAAAAAAATAGTCAAAATATTTAATTGCTTTATTTTTTTTCTATAAAAACTATCTTAAATTAGTTCATTAAAAAAATGTTGTTAGAGTATCATTTAACTTTTTCCCATTATCTTATTACCACATGCTTTCGTACACATTGTCAAAACTGTCATACATGATGGATTGTGAGTTGTTAAAAAAAAAAATTGGGTTCATGTGAAGTATTATATAATCAATTATAGTTTTTCTAGAAAAAAGTAAGTATAAAAATAGGAAAATATTCAAAATTGCTAATGTGATAAATAATTATTGGTAAGTAAAAATGTAATATTAATAATAGGTCTAAATGATAACTAGTAATAATTTACCACATCAATAATTTGTGAAAATGTTATTGTAGGGAAGATAGGTCCAGAAACGTATATTGGGCCATTAGCCCTGTCCGAGGACAATGGAATGTTGATGTAGAAGTGTGGGCTAGTAAATAGTGGAAAGTGACTAGTCATAAGAGTTCAGGAAGGTGGTCCAAGGACAAATTCCTCCTCGGCTGTAATGGTGCAGAGGTCAGAAGGGTTGACCTGCCATTAAGAGCAACGTTCTGGGCAATTCCACTGTTAAGGATAAGTATCAGGAAGTAACGAGACATGGGAAAGATAAGAAATATCTGAGGAAAGGTTGCTACCACCGTATTAAATGTTTTACAGCTAACTCTTTGGCCGCATTAATGTAGAAATGATTCCTGAACAGTGATTTTCAATCTTACAGCTACTCCTAGAGACTTCAAGAAGGTGCTGATGGGACAAAGATCAAAGCTAGCGACTTGATCTACAGGTAGAGGGTGGAGATGGAAGGAAGGGGAGAGTATAAGAGAGAAATAAGCCCCTGAATGAGAGGGATCAGAGAATTGAGAGAAAAACATTGTAGCAACAAGAATTGAACTTGTAATCAAATTCAAAAGAAATATATACTAGAACTAATCTTCTCGGACCGTGCCGAGGATGATTTTCTTTGGATAAAACCAATTTATCTTTGTTTTCTTGTCATCTAAATTCACTATAATTGTTATTCAACTCATTAGAGCCTACTTTTCTAACCCACTCTTTACAAAATTCATTGTATTGGGCTCTTTGGGCTTAGATCCTATTACCTTTTGGGCTTAGGAGTGAAATTGAGCCCTTATAGTTATAAAATAGTTTGTGTATGTAGCATTTATAGTACGTGTGTTACTAATATTATTATTGTTCTATCTTCTTGTAAGTTGTAATTAAATGAGAGTATATCTTTGCTCCTTTCATTAGGGCAAGGAGCAATTTGATTGATATGAGAGTACTTCGCCTCATCATTCGTTGCATTTGTTTACAAATTCTGCCCCTTAAGCAATTCTAAAAAGTCGGGCAACCTTGATACGTCTACAAATTGATATTTAAAGGTTTAAATTAACATTTTAAAAAACATTGAAGCTTAAATAAAATATTTTAAAAGTTTAAGATTTAAATAAAATATATCTAAAATTTAAGATCTGAAAAGTAATTTACTTTTTATTTTTAAGAAAATGAAATGGTGAAATGAGATCCAGGTTCCATTTTTCCCCTCTTATATGCATTTTGTTTAAATTGGGCTGAATTAATGAATTTTTCTCAAATGTCTATTTAGTTTTTACCCTCCAATAGATAAAATGTACCCAAAAAAAATGTTATACACTATGTGTGTGTTTGGGTTCCACGTCTGCTGCGTTGCGTTTCTGAAGCTGCATTTTTGTTCTTTTTTTTTTTTTTTTTTTTTTTTCATGCGTTTTGGAGTAATGTGGTTACTGTTAATTGAACAGTAACCGCAAATGTTGACTTTCCACAGTGAACAGTGTATACGTGCACTGTTCACGGATCCACAAATTACACTTTTCAGCAACTTTTTCATTAAAAATGGGTCCCACGGTACTATTCACACATTTAAAAATTATTTTGCTACAGTGTTTTCAGTTTTCAGTTTTCAGTTTCAGCAAAATAAGTTCTATCCAAACAGACCCTATATAATGAAAATTGGGTCCTAAAAATTGTGGCTGCATAAAGTAAATACCCTATTTGATTGTCGTGCAAACTATTTTTAATAATAGTTTTATAATAACAATTTTAATGTAAGTGTTGTGTTCTATTACATTGTTATATATGTTTTTGTTCAATCATCTTTTCTCATCTTTAATAAATAGTTTTGCATCTTATAATAATTACGTTTTTTTTTTCTCATTATTTGAGATAGAAATCCTACTCTAATATAATTTAATTATATATGTGTTTGAAGTTCCCTCTTAGAAATTTGAATCTCGGTCTTTGTCCCCCAATCCTATAATAACTTGTACTTATGAAGTGACTATCACGTCAATGATGTGTGCTGGTTATAATTATTGCGTTGAATGTTGAATAAAAACCCTAACTTGATTATAACTCAAAATTATTTTATGAAGCATTGATTGGCTGCTACACGGTCCCCTTTGATTTCCATTATTCCCTATTTAATGGAAAGCTTAAATTAGAGATGGACAAATAACATAAATGGTGTGTTTGTGTGAAGTTTTTGTAGTACGTAGTTGAGAGAATACTGGTTATTCAACCCCTTACCTGATAGGATCCATGGGTTATTAATTTATAGGAGGGTAAAGGCCAGTGTTTGTAAAATGAATGATGGCTTCTTAGAGCACTCACAGTAGTGGTGCTATATAGGTATAATGCTATTTTTTAGCTCCAAATATCAAAAAACCTTCACGCAGCAGAGGAGCTAAATCTAAAAAATTTAGCTCCTCAGCTACAGTGCACATCTATCTTTAGATGTGCACTGTAGCTCAAAGCTAAAAAAAAAAAAAAAAAAAAATTTTTATTACACTTCTCTCTCCTCTCTCATTAAAATATTTCATTCCTTTTCTCTCTCTCTCTCTCTCTCTCTCTCTCTCTCTCTCTCTCTCTCTCTCTCTCTCCGGCTTCTCTTCTTTCTTCTTTCTTCATCAAATTTTTTTTTCCTCTCTAGCTCACCGGTCTCTCATCTCCCTCATCCCTTAGCTCGCCGGTCTCTCTAGCTCGCTGGCCTCCCTCATCCCTCAGCTCGCCAGTCAATTTTTTTTTTCTCTCTAGCTCGCCAGCCTTCCTCATCTCCCTCATCCCTCATCTCTCTAGCTCGACTGCCCAGCGCCGACCGAAGCCCAGCCCAGCGCCAACTACTCCTCACACTTTGTTTCTGCCCAGTGCCGACCACTCTTTGCGTTCTCCACCTCAAAGGCCGAACCTCCTAGCTCCACCCTTTCTCTTCTATATCATGTGTTTTCCGATCTGTTGTGGGCAAGTGGGCTTGTGTTTGTGTTTGTGGCAGTGGGCTTGTGCTCGTTGTGGGTTTTTTTTTTTTTTTTTTGCTATGGACTGCCGGTAGTGGTGGTGGTGGTGGTGGTGTTGGTGTTTTTCGATCTGTTGTGGGCAAGTGGGCTTGTGTTTGTGTTTGTGGCAGTGGGCTTGTGCTCGTTGTGGGTTTTTTTTTTTTTTTTTTTTTGCTGTGGACTGTCGGTAGTGGTGGTGGTGGTGGTGGTGGTGGTGGTGGTGTTGTTGTTTTCTGATCTGTTGTGGGCAAGTGGGCTTGTGTTTATGTTTGTGGCAGTGGGCTTGTGCTCGTTGTGGTTTTTTTTTTTTTTTTTTTTTTTTTTTTGCTGTGGACTGCTGGTAGTGGTGGTGGTGGTGGTGGTGGTGGTGGTGGTGGTGGTTGTGCCTGTGGTTGATGGTAAAGGTGGTTGAGGTTGGTGGTGTAATATTTTTTTGGTAGTGGAATATATTATTTTATTGTAGTGGTTATAATATTTTATTGTGATGTTTATATTATTTTATTATATTGAAAGCTAAAATAGATCAACTGCTGTAGCGTGTGTGTAGGTAAAATAGATAAAGTAACTTTTGGTGGAGCTAAATTGCTAAAAATTTAGCTCCACTGCTGTGGATGCTCTTAGCCATCTCGTTTCCCCAAGTCAGCTAAAATGACTGGTGTTGTTCCTTAAGAACCCTAAGTTGATTACTAACAATTCCCTCTATCTGAAGTCGGTTAAAGTGACTAGGGAAAGGTTGAAATGCTCCTCCTACCAAATTGCCAATGATTAATCTCCTCTTTATGTCAAATTTAGCTCCACTGCTGTGGATGCTCTTAGCCATCTCGTTTCCCCAAGTCAACTAAAATGACTGGTGTTGTTCCTTAAGAACCCTAAGTTGATTACTAACAATTCCCTCTATCTGAAGTTGGTTGAAGTGACTAGGCTAGGCTGAAATGCTCCTCCTGCCAAATTGCCAATGATTAATCTCCTCTTTATGTCAAATAATATTTAATTCATGCCTTTCTTGATAGTTGGGAGCATTAAATGCTGATAGGTGCTCAACTAATCCAACAAGGTTTCTCAAAGAAGCATCTCGTGATCTCTATTTTTTTTTTTTGGGGGGGGGGGGGGGGCGGGTTGTGGATCTTCTTCCAATTTAAGGTCTTTTTCGTTTTCCCCACGATTGATTGAACTATATTTCCAATTTCGATCCCACTCCACATGGCTTGGGTTAGTATCCTTGCTCTAAAGCCCGGTTGTCACCATAGTTTGATTGACCAAGTTTGATCTCAGGTGCACGTGGTTGGAAGACCTGGACTAAAGGGGGGATTTTCTCCTAATTCAGTAAGGGAGACAGTATCTCATGTACCCGGCACATATGAAAGATTTTCTTCAGCAACGTACCTTAGTCAAGGGAATGAATGATGGCTTCTTTGCCATGGCTAGAGTAGTCTCCTCTTTATATATATATATATATAAAGTCAAATGATGATTTGTGTATTTTTTTCATACTTTTTTAATCATATATACCCAAATTAAGAAAATAAAAACATCTTTATCCACTTTCATTTTATTCAATCTGTAGGGATATTGGGCCCAGAAGTTCATTATCTGTTTATATATTGGGCTTGTGGCCCAATCTGAGGACGAGAGTTTGTCCGAGGAAGAGATATCTTTGTCAGAAGAGATTGCGATAGTAAGTAAAGAGATTAGTCTTGGTCATAACAGCTCAAGGGGGTGCGTCGAGGATAAGCACATCCTCGACTAACCTTTGCCGAGGTCCGAAAGGGTTGTCTGTTGTCCCGGTAACGTTCCAGGAAATTCCATTGGTGCAGATATGTATTGCAGTGACATCAGACAGGGAGAAGTCCTAAAAATATCTTAGGAGAAAGCTGCTGCCTCTGCATTAAATGCACTGTAGCTAACTCTCTGACCGCATTAATTTTGAGGTGATGCCTGAACAGTGGATTTCAGCCTTACAGCTACTACATTAGGACTTATGGGGAGTGCTGATGGGACAAGTATTAACATCGACCGTCTGGCATGCACGTGGAAGGTGGAGATGAAAAGGAGAGACAATATAAAAGAAGAAGGAGGCAATGAGACTAAGAGATCAGGAAAGAAAGAGAAAATTACTGTAACATCAAGAACTGACCTTGTAATCAAATCTGAAAGAAATATATATATATATATATATATATATATATATATATATATATATATATATATATATATAAGAACAGATCTCCTCGAACTTTGCCGATGACGATTTTCTTCATTATAGACCTGTCCATCTACATCTTCTTGTCGTGAAAATCTACTTTTGTGTTTGTCTGATTCATTAGAGCCTAGTTTTTTTACCCATTCTCTACAAATTCATTATTTTGGGCTTTTTGGACCTCAGACCATCTATCTGTTGGGCTAGGGATTCAAATTTGGTCCATACACAATCCTTTCTAGATTCACAATATTATCAATTTCCTTCTTTAATAACCTCTTAAACACATATAGATTGGATGTTTTAGTTACAAATCTATCGGTTTTTAGAAACAATTTTGTTCAAATTTTCAATGACATTTTGTCACCCTAAGTTAAAAAGTCAGAAAGAAAAACCATTAAGCAAATATACATATACATGTGTGGGTTTATATACTCTGCATCTCTGATAGAGGCATTTAAAAATCCATGTCAACAATCCAGACTTTAGGAACCAGTGAATTGAAAATGAAAACATAGACCCAAGAAAAAAAACGAAAAAGAAAAAAAAAAAGTGGAGGACTAATGATTTCACTTTTTGAAAGTTCATACTTTCCGTACCATTAAATATATATATATATATATATATATATATAAAATTCAATCTTTCCTATTATTTTTCATATTTGACTTTTATTTATTGATATATGTATAGTAAATAAATATTTTATGTGGATTATCAATTTGTATATTTTTCTAGCCTAAAAAAAAAAAAAAACAATTTGTATATATATAATATAGATTGCGGCACACACTTACAATATGTTTAGAGTCATAATAAATTCTACATTTGTGACAAATTGTTAATGTAGCTCCATGGAAGCATGGTGCGTTAGCAAGAATCCTGAATTGAATCACACTTGTGGATTTAGAAATTGCCTAATTCGAGTCATGGGTTTCTCAAAAATGGGTCAATGATCTCATGTGTAAGACCCTTGTTTTTTGTTCAAAAAAAAAAAAAAAAAAAAGTATCAGTGGTAGGTAAGAATAGAATCAAAACATGCCAACTCAATAATTCTAAAATTTCCTGTTAAAAATGTTATTCCTGTAGCATTAGGATGGGGAAAAAAAAAAAAAAAAAGAAAGAAGGAAAAACACTTCTGTCAAACCAAATCCAGTCTAGATTCTAGAATGTCTACTTTCAACTTTCAACTGTAAAATTTTTGAAGCTATTTTAAATCTTTATTCTTTTGTATTCTTTAATATAATTCCGCAACTCTATTTGTATATTACATTATCAAGAAACCTGATCGGAAGGTTAAAAACAAAGTTTGACTAGAAATAAACGAATGGATTTGGGCTATTATAAACCAATCCTATAATGTGGACTGGAGTTAGGAAAAGGCTTTAAAAGCAAAAGGTTTCGTAATGTAATTAGTGCCGATTCTCTCAATCTCAAGGTGGGCCAAAGGTTTCGAGACAAAACAAACGGCAATTGCGGGATAAAGCTGGTGTTGGTCCCCATAGAAACTCATTTTGAAAGTCGGTAGAGTCTTTGTCTTTTTGTCCCTCCTTTAGTCCATTCCCCTCGTGAGTTCATTTGGACATTGACCATTGATAGTCCAATGGCTCCCACCTATTGATTTCATTTCCTCTTCTTATGATATGTGGGGTTTTGCTTTTATTTTTTTGGGTCTCAAAATGATAATAAAATGAATAACACTTGGCGTCCATCATGTCCCTTATAAAAGGCTCAATCGAAAAGAATCTTTGGTTTTTTAAGCAAAAGAATAAAAATATGAAATCGGCAACATAATTTACTTCTTTGAATGTGGGGGTAAGTTTTATGAAAGAAGGTAGGGGATAAGTTTTATAAAGGATAACTAAAACAAGGATTCCAACTGAACAATGTTGTAGATGTAATTGTAAAAAAGGCTGATTTTTTTTTCTTCTTCAATAATGTCTTTTATTCATAAAAAAAATAAAATAAAGGAGAACCAAACCAAGGATTCCAACAAAACAGTGTTACAAGCGAGTGGAAATTAACCAGATTTGAACTTACAAAAATTGAACAACCTCTTCTAATAAATTGGTGGGGTTGATTGGAAGAGAGGCTATCTACAGGTTAAATTAGTGGAAAGAATTTTGGAGAAGAATTGTAGATTAATGAGGTGTAGAGAAAAGCATAACTTTATATTTAGTTAGGACAAATTACAACTTATCCACTTGTGGGTTGACCGAAATTTAAATTGTATACCTGTGATTTGAAATTTGACATTTTACTCACTTGAGGTTAGTTCAGTTAGATTTCTTTAATCCATCTATGTTAAAAACATGGTTAAATATGTGATTTTGCTTTACTTTTATGTTTCTCTCCTCCAAAAATGCAAAAACATAAAAATACAAGATCAAATAAGATAGAAAAGAATCCAGCGGAACACTAGTATTATGGGATTTCAAACCACAGGTAGGCAACTTAAATTTCGGTCAAACCTTAGGTGGGTAAAGTGTCAAATTTTAAACAACAGATAGACAACTTAAATTTTAGCCAAATTACAGGTGAATAAGTTGTAATTTACCATTTTAGCTAATAGTGAGTATTTATAGGTTTTTTTCTAAAGTAGGAGTTGGTGATTAGTTCCTTGTATATTTTTTTTAGGAAGGGGGGGGGGGGGGGGGTGGATAAGGGTGGGGCGAAGGAACTTGACAACATACCATCCCCTCAAATTGGTGGAAGGATGGACTCCTAAGGTGCTTGCTTTATTGTTGTACAAAAATGGTTAGTCTTGCTACATTTAATGCAAAAAGGGTGCCAGTTGTTTTTTTTTGGAAAGAGTTTCAACCTATGACGTTCACTCCTGATGATAGCTCTTTTATCATTAGACTAAGACACCAATGTGTTTTTGATGTAGGTAAGGATTGAACCCTAGATCTCTTATACAACTATCAGAGACTTTATCAGTTGAGCTAACTAGAATTCACTATTATTAAATGCTATCATGTAGATCCAATGACTCTTTCAAGACGTTCCTATTGAGACAATGGGAGTTCAACTATCGAAATTCAGGCATTACTAGTCGAAGTCAAGGAATGTTCCCTTATGGTCCGATTGGATTGAGGGGAGGGAGGAGGAGTAGAGTAGAGTAGATTTGGCTCAAAATTAGCCTATTTTTAGCTAACTCCACTCTCCCTCCTTTTCCCGTCAATCCAAACAGGCTTTTAAAGTTTTTCTATCAATCCCTTTTCTAAACATTCCTACTTAGGGTATGATTTGCGTTAAAAATACATTGCACAACATTAGATGTGGTTTTGGGCCAAAACATTCTCTAGGCTAGCTGCTGGCCTAAAGGCTTGTTTACATTACCTATTTAAGCATCTCTATGTAGTCTTATATTTACAATAAACTTATAGACATGTGTTGGCTTATTATTTTGAGATATAAATTGGTTACAAAAACTATTTCGCAAAAAAGTGCCATTCTATTTTAAAATAAGAATAAAAAAATTTGACGTAAAAGATAATAATGAAAGAATTTAACTTTATTAAAAGAAAAAAAAAATTGCCTACATTATTGATATGTCATGTCAAAATTTCATATCATGACCATCTAAGTTAGGATTTTAATTTAGTCAATACCCTTGTAGCTTAAATTGGAGTTTTCTGGTGATTCTAATTGAGACGTCCAAAGTTCAAATTCTCTCTTTCTAACTATAGAATTATCAGAAAAAAAGACAAATCAATTTTGACTTCATTATCTTGTCCTAGTAAAGTATGATATGAAAGATTGGATTGGTCTCATTTGTTTGTTTTTTTCAAGGTTCAAGTGAAATATATCAAAAAAGTTTCAAATCCAAATAATAAACTATTATTACTTATATAAAAAATATTTTTTTTTTGTTCTAAAAAAATGTTGGCAACATGATTTAACATCTGTTATCTTCTCATATATAATAAAACTGGTTGAGTTGAAAATGTAGAATTGATTTAGGTTTGATTTATGCTAAAAAGAAGAAAGAGTCAAAGAGATAAAAAATCTACTGATTGAATTGCAAAAATAACAAATAAGTTTGTTTAAGAGAAAGAAAAATTAGGCCGTGATTTAAAGGAGCGTTCCCTACCTAAGTAGATGTGCGCATGAATGCCTTTCAAAACTTGTTCTCCTACCTCGTCTTACCAGGGCAGGCTCAATCAATTTTGGGGTTTAACCGTTTAAGGCGAAAACTTTAAGTGGGTTTTTTTTATTTGATTTAAATATTAATTAAATAATATTTATTTAATTAAGACCATTTTCATTATTATCTTCTAAATCTTTTTAATGGATTTCTTGTTCATTTATTATTTTTTCACCCAATTTTGTTGTTGTGTCTTGTTTAATGTTAATAACGAATTTATCTATAGATTCCTTTTGATATTCATTTTTTTTTTCTAGTTTTCTTTTCTGTTGGGTTAAAATGAATTGACCCATTGCAATTAATTAATTAATTACCTAGGTTAATTAATTAGATCAAATTTCATGCAATAGCCTGGTAGCACAAACAAATCACCAATTATACTAAATGCAGCGAAAAATAAATTTGACATAGGTGATTTGTTTACGAATGGGGAAAACCACTGAGGTAAAACCCCATCGGGTGATTTTAAGGTCACCACTCCCAAGAATCCACTATTATCAATCACAAGCAGTTACAAGTATAAGGAATCTTACCAAACCCTTTGGCCTATCCCAAAATACCAATCTATAGTTGAACCCTTACTCCAATACCTAATTGGATTTGTATTGTAGCGGCAATCTTTCCCTTAATGCACGAATCCCAGTACGTGACTAATTAATGTGCACGGATTCTAGTACGTGACTAACTCTAGCAGCTTGAAAAGGTTGTTGGTTGCAGAATTCTTCAGTTCATCAACGATGAAGATCAAGAAGCTCTTTGATCACAAAACCTTTGGCGTAAAGACACAGTAGCTTCTTCAGAGAGAATAATGAACTAGGGCACTCAATTGCATGCACGACGACCTTTTAAAATAAACCTTATATATGTCTAGGGTTGTGAGAAAAGAAACCCTATACAAATATTTCAGCTTGGGCCGAAAATCAGATTTGGAAGTTCTGATTTTGTAAGTCTTGACAGAAACAGCTTGTGTTGAGCTTCGACTATAAACCTCGATAGAAGTTTCTTTGTTGAGATTGCTGTCGAGATTTAATGAACAACTTTTCTTCACTTGTTTCTTGATTAGATCTTCATGGCTTTTACACTTGACTTGAACAATATGTTTCTTGAAGTCCTAAACCCATCCTAGATCTACTCAATTACAAGTAAAGTGCATTTTGTTAAAAGATTAGCCAATTACATAAAATATGTCTTTAACATTTTCTTCTTTTATTTTTTTTTAAAAGTTTTCATATCTAGATGTATATTTTCTAGTAGTCATTTATCATTTAAAAAAATATTTATAAATAAATGAAACACAATTTATAATAGAAATTTATAATTTAACTAAAATGAAATTTAAAGTATAGACCAATAGATCTAATTTATCAAAAGTAAGATTATAACTTTACTAAATGACATGGTTACTTTATACTCTAAACTTGCACAAATAAAACATTTATTTATCATATAACTGAATAAATTATAATTTTTAAAAGATAACTAATGAAAATATACTTAAACAATACAAATTAAATAAATTACTTGAAATATTAAAAAAAAAAGGGTACCAATGGAATTGGGGAAAATCAAACTAATTAAAATATAAAAAAATTTACATAAAGTCACAAATGCGTTCACGTGATAATGGCTCTCTGCTTCTCATGTGGTAGGATTAGGCATAGGAAGGAGGAATGTCCATATACCATTAAGGATATTCATAAGGAGACAACTCTAAGCCAAGAGGAATCCCCGTTACCGCAGAGAGAAAACAATGAGGCTAGCAGCAAGGTGGATGAAAGATCAAAGGAATATGGCGACTGGATGGTGGTCACAAGACGGAAGCCGATGAGCAAGGCTAAGATGAGTCACCAAACTCAGACAACGAGTCAAGTGTCTGATGCCCCTCAGGGGCAAGGTGGTAAAAGGTCACCTAGAGTGGATGAGCAAAGCAAAAAAGATGACAAGAGGAAAGTCCCATCCCCGGATTCATCGGGGTCACAAAGAACGGCTGATAAGATTGCTAGGCCAGTCCCAAGAAAGGATGGAGTGAAGTCTGACTCATTGACTCTGAAATCGCGTGCGAAGGCAACTAAACAGGGAAGGCATTTGGTTCAATCCCAACGATATGAGGTGGGGACAAGCAATTACGAACCCACTTTTTCCTTTATAGAGAGCCAATCCTTTGAGGGTGCACCTGGGCCGAGCCCAATACCTCTTATTTTTTCTAGCCCAGCTAGTGCACCGTCTAAGGTTTCTATAATTAAACCTAAGATAAGAGATACTGTTCTGAGAGTTCAAAAAAATGACGACCACGAACAGCTGGGCAATTTTCTATCAAGGTAAAGTTATTCCAGTGGGGGAGGAAACGATCAAGTGGATCAGGCAGGACCCGACAGAGATATGGGGTTGGTTTGACTTGGAGTTGATGTTAGCTTGGAAGAATTTGTTCCCTCTCACAGAGGCGAGCAAGAGGCTGGGATACCTGCCCATGAAGGACGAAGCCTGGGCCCTCACACCAAATCCATGGTGGAGGTTCCTCTCTGATCGGCCTATAGTCCAAATCTCTCCTCAGATCAGCTTGGATCCATCTGCAACAAGATCAAATGTACACCATTCGGAAAAATTGCTCTCAGAAGCAGAGATAGAGGGGATTCACTCGGAGATAACGGTGAGAAAGTTTCTTCAGGAAATACTTGTGGAATGCATGATGTGGGGCAACCTTCATCAAGTGAAACTACTTCAGTTTGTAGAGCCAGAGATGAAAGTCACCATTCTCATCAAAGCAACCTAGGCGAGGATGTGGATAATCAAGCACTCAATCACTCTTTTCCGAGGAAGCATGATGGGGAAGAGGTAACTGATGGAAGCATGGAGGTTGAGGGACACAGCGGATAGCTCCTCTGAGTCTCATTCTGAAACTGCTACCCATCTATATCCAAAAATGAATGTTTTGATCTGGAATTGCAGAGGAGTAATGAAACCGCTCTTTAGGAAAATGGTGATGCATTTAGTTGACTGGCATAACCCCATTATCATGGTCATTACGAAAACTAGGCTAAGTGGTGCGAGAGCCAATGAAATTATTGAGACCCTTCCTTTTGATGGTGCGGTGGTCACTGACACTATTGGCTTTGCTAGTGGAATATGGCTTTTGTGGCATTCTGATTTGGTGCAGGTGGAGGAGCTGGCGACCACGGAACAAGAAATCCATGCCATTGTCCGGGTAAGATGTCAAACTTTTAACTGGCTTATTAGTGCTATTTATGCTAGTCCTAGGTTTGAGGAGAGATGCATTCTTTGGGAAAATCTTAAAATGTTAGCTTATATGCATGACCTTCCTTGGGCACTTATGGGTGACTTTAATGAAGTTATAACTGAGGAAGAGAAATCTGGTGGCAACCACATTAGCGAGAGACAAGTTAGAGCCATCCAAGACTGTATGGACACATGCCACATGCTTGACCTTAGGTTCTCAAGCCCAAAATTCACTTGGACAAATAAGAGGGGTGTTGAAGATTTGATCCAATGTAGGCTAGACAGATGTTGGGCCAACCTGGCCTGGAAGGCCTTTTTTGATGAAGCAAGTGTCACTCATTTGGCCAGAGTAAATTCAGATCACTGCCCCCTACTGCTTAAGCTGAAGCCTTCTGTGAGAGAGGAACTAAACAGGCCTTTCAGATTCCAATCTATATGGCTTAGCCACAATGATTTTCCGGGTATTGTAAGAGATGCTTGGTCGGGGCAACAGGTCAATCTGGCTGATGCCATCTCTGTGTTTGTTTCTAAAGCCAATGATTGGAATAGAGAAGTTTTTGGTAATGTGTTTGCCAAGAAGAAAAGACTTTTAGCAAGATTGGTGGGAATTTAGAAAGCTATGGCCAACAGACCTTGCACCTTCCTTATCAACCTCCAGAATCAACTCTTTGATGAGTATAATAATATCCTTGAGCTTGAAGAAGAATTATGGGCTATGAAGGCCAGGCCTAATTGGATTATCAATGGTGAACGAAACACTTCTTACTTGCATTTGTCTACCATTGTGAGACGAAGTAAGAATAGAATCACCAGCATTCAAAATGCCCATGGGGAGTGGGTCCATGATACTGTAGAAGTGAAAAGAATTTTTGTGGACTATTTCCATAAATTATATCAATCTGAGCAAATCTATTGCCCTTTAAGCCCAGCATGGGATTCTAATTGGTGTGCTTCTTTGGCTGAGGAAGAAACTCTTATTTTAGCCCAACCTCCATCTGATGTTGAGATCTGGGATGCCCTTAAATCCATGAAACCTTTTAAAGCACCTGGTATTGACGGCCTCCATGCCGGGTTCTTCCAAAGGTTCTGGCTCTTGGTGGGTGACTCGGTCAAAAGGGAAGTGAAAGAGATCTTTGCTACCCAAAAAATACCTGCCTATCTAAACCAAACTTTAATTGCACTTATACCAAAGCAGATTGGCCCGGAGCTGGTGAGCCACTATAGACCCATTAGCCTTTGTACTACCATCTACAAGATTGTCACAAAGATTTTGGTCTACAGATTGAAGCGTCTTCTCCCTTCCTTAATTTCTCCCATGCAATCTGCCTTCCTTACTGGTAGAAGAGGTTCAGACAATGTCATCATTGCTCAAGAGCTTATCCACTCCTTGAAGAAAAGAAAAAGGAGGGAGGGGTTCATGGTAGTAAAAATTGGTCTTGAAAAGGCGTATGACAGATTGAAATGGAGCTTCATAAAAATGGTCTTGGATCATTTTGGCTTCCCCCCAAACATTGTCAACCTGATTATGAGCTGTGTGACGTCTACATCAACAACAATTCTGTTTAATGGTAACAAGCTAGACTCATTCCACCCCTCTAGAGGTATTAGGCAAGGAGACCCCATCTCCCCTTACCTATTCTTGCTTTGTATGGAATTCTTGGGAGCTCATATCTCTGCCTTATGCGAGGAAAAGAGATGGGATAAGATCAAGGCATCCAGAAATGGTCCGAGTTTTTCTCATATCTTTTATGCGGATGATTTGATGCTGTTTGCCAAGGCAAACTCCAAGAATTGTGATGCAATCGTCGAAGTTTTGGACAATTTTTGCAATTTGGCTGGTCAAAGAATAAATGTTAACAAGTTGCGGATCCTTTTTTCCCCTAACGTTTCTGGTAGAAAGAAAAATACTATTTGCAGAAAGCTTGGAATGGTTGCAACCCAAAATTTGGGAAGATACTTGGGTTTTCCACTACTACACCAAGGTAGGAATGGTGATGCTTTTAATTTTGTGATCGAAAGAGTTCAAAATAAGTTGGCTGGCTATTATATGCAGTGTCCAAAGCTGGGAAATTAGTTTTAATCAAGTCAGCTGCAGCTCCCATAGCTGACTATTATATGCAGTGTCATGCCTTGCCTATTAAAGTGTGCAATGCTATCGACAAACTTATTAGGGATTTTTTATGGGGTTCAACAGATGAGAAAAGGAAACTCCATTTGGTTAATTGGCACACGGTCACCTTGCCTAAGGATTGGGGAGGTTTGGGTTTGTACCAAATGAGATATAGGAATCAAGCCCTACTTGCAAAACTTTGTTGGAGGATTGCAAATGAGAATGAGTCTCCTTGGG
This sequence comes from Quercus tomentella, assembly GCA_028535165.1. Taxonomy (NCBI): domain Eukaryota; kingdom Viridiplantae; phylum Streptophyta; class Magnoliopsida; order Fagales; family Fagaceae; genus Quercus; species Quercus tomentella. The sequence continues at coordinate 26,773,632 of JAPQVY010000089.1, read as the reverse complement.
CGCAGCTATTGTCAAAAAAGTACCTAACTCCCAATAGGTTGACTGAGGAGGGCAGGAATAGGCCTTGCTCAAAAATCTGGGCTGCATGTAAGGCTGGGGGTCCGGTTTATGTGAGAGGCCTCAAATGGACTATTGGAAATGGTAAATCTGTGAAGTTTTGGCAGGACTTCTGGCTTTCCAAGGGCACCCTTCGAAGCCACATCCATGGTCCACTTGCAAGAAATGAAGAATGTTTATCAGTACATCAATGCCATAGTGTCTCTCTTGGTTGGTTTCTGCATAATCTCTCCTTTGAGTTACCAAATGACCTTATTGAAGAGATTAAGGCCATTCCATTCTCAAATGATCCAAACACACAAGACTCCCTTGCCTGGGCTTTTTCTAAAGATGGCTGGTTCTCTTTAAGGTCTGCTTATCTCTTAGTAAGAGATTTAAATCCTTTGAACCTGAGGACTGATACTGTATCGTGGATATGGAAGTTGGATGCACCTCCAAAAATTCTTTTCTTCTTATGGCTCTGTATTCACGATAGCCTCCCCACATGCACAATCCTGGGTTCAAAGGGTTTAAACCTCAGTCTCTATTGCCCCTCTTGTAATGCAGATATTGAATCTATAGATCACTTGCTCCGGAGATGTAAGATAGCCATGGAACTTTGGCAAAAATTGGATTTTCCTCTCTGCCTTGTGGACTCTTTTAATAAATCATTAGGGGAGTGGCTATTTGTGAATTGCAAAACGGAAGTCAGCTCTAAGTTCCTGGGCATTCTGTGGAAAATTATTTTCATCATGAGCATTTGGCAAATTTGGATTCACATAAATGAAGTTGTTTTTAGAACTGGGAGGGACAACCCGAACCTTGTCAAGAGATGTGTTCAGAGCAGTGCCGAATATTTCTCCATTGGTATGAAAACCAAAATCCATCCATCCAAAATCTGTGTTCCCATAGCTTGGCAGAAACCTCCTCTTGGGTGGGCGAAACTCAACACGGATGGCTCTGCCTTAGGCAATCCTGGCAGAGCAGGTGGGGGAGGTGTAATTCAGAATCACCTTGGTCACTGGATCAAAGGATACAGCCGAGCTTTGGGGACTACTAATAGTTTTACTGCAGAATTAAGGGCTCTCAGAGATGGCCTCATCATTGCTAAGGAGTTGGGGCTTTGTAACTTGATTGTTGAGCTAGATGCTTCAAGTGTTGTTCATATGTTATCTAACGATAGGCCAAATTTGTTAATGGAACCTTTACTGTTTGATTGTAGGAGCCTGTACAGAACAATCCCTAACAAACGGATACAACATGTGTATCGGGAAGCCAATCAATGTGCAGATGTGTAACGACCCAAGGAAAAACGCTAGCCACATCTGCACTATACCTTAAAAGAACTAGTCACAATTGAGGTTCCTTATAGTTGTTAATAAAGCCCAGATCTACCCAGTAAATACCCAATGTGGGACTCATCACACACCCACATTGTGATACCCCAATTTGATTGATTTTGTGATGTGTGTGGGTGTGTGATGAGTCCCACATTGGGTATTTACTGGGTAGATCTGGGCTTTATTAACAACTACAAGAAACCTCAATTGTGACTAGTTCTTTTGAGGTATAGCGCAAATGTGGCTATCGCTTTTCCTTAGGTCGTTACATATGGTATCAGAGCCGACCTGGTAACCCCGTGTGGGCTCAGAGACACTACCCCACAAGGTAGGCCCTAACGAGGACGTTATGGATTTAAGTGGGGGAGATTGTGATATCCCAATTTGATTGATTGTGTGATGTGTGTGGGTGTGTGATGAGTCCCACATTGGGTATTTACTGGGTAGATCTGGGCTTTATTAACAACTACAAGGAACCTCAATTGTGACTAGTTCTTTTGAGGTTCCTTGTAGTTGTTAATAAAGCCCAGATCTACCCAGTAAATACCCGATGTGGGACTCATCACACACCTACATTGTGATACCCCAATTTGATTGATTGTGTGATGTGTGTGGGTGTGTGATGAGTCTCACATTGGGTATTTCCTGGGTAGATCTGGGCTTTATTAACAACTACAAGGAACCTTAATTGTGACTAGTTCTTTTGAGGTATAGCGTAGATGTGGCTATCGTTTTTCCTTGTGTCGTTACATATGGTATTAGAGCCAGTCCAGTAACCTCGTGTGGGCTCAGAGACACTACCCCACAAGGTGGGCCCTAACGAGGACGTTAGGGATTTAAGTGGGGGAGAGTGTGATACCCCAATTTGATTGATTATGTGATGTGTGTGGGTGTGTGATGAGTCCCACATCGGGTGTTTACTGGGTAGATCTGAGCTTTATTAACAACTATAAGGAACCTCAATTATAACAAGTCCTTTTGAGGTATAGTGCAGATGTGGCTAGCGCTTTTCCTTGGGTTGTTACATTATATCTGCGCTATACCTCAAAAGAACTAGTCACAATTGAGGTTCCTTGTAGTTGTTAATAATGCCCAGTTCAACCCAGTAAATACCCGATGTGGAACTCATCACACACCCACAAACATCACACAATCAATCAAATTGGGGCATCATAAGATGCACTTGCTAGATTGGGATCAAGTGTTGTTTCCTCTTTTGTTGTTTTTGTTGAACCACCGCCTGTGGTGGTCAGTTTGCTAGCTCTTGATAAGGCTGGCTTTTTTTTAACAGGCTTGTTAGTAGTTAATTAAATTATCTACCTTTCTTACCCAAAAAAAAAGAAAAAGATAATGGCTAGTGTCTATAAACTCTTTATCTATTGTTTTTTAATAAAAAGTACGGACTAGGTTTTTGTGTTTTGAATTACAGTGAGTGCCTTTTTAATATACAATATATTCTATTAGCTAATAATATGAGCCTTAATTTTTTTTTTTTTTTATAAAAAAAATCTAGGTAAAAGGTCAAATAAGTCTTAATCAAAATATAATATAAGAGGAGGCTTTCTTTTAGTTGGAGGTCTTAGGTGACTGTCTTAGATGTCTATTTGCCTTGTACTTATAATATATGTTTAGTTAGTTTGGGCTAAAAATAGAAGGATTCCTGTTAAGAGGTGCTCTTCAAGCAATTGTTAATAAATTATTTTAAGAAAAATTTGATACAATTTTATTGGTAATTAAGAAATATTAAAAGCAATAAAAAAAATATTGTTGTTTTATTTTTTTCCATAATTGTTTTTTTAAAATTTACTAAATCAACTTTTAGTACATCATTATCATTAACTTCAAAAAAAGAGGTGATTATTGCATGAGCTGTTGGATGCAACTAATGCTTCGACAGGATAGAAGGTATGGGTTCATCATTTGATATGATTGATGAGCATTCTTTGAGAATCTACCAATCTTCGGGAAGATTTTCTGTGAGTGCGGGTTTGTAGAGGGTTGGAACTTTAAAATTATTTTACTATTTAGTATATTTTTGTTATTATTTATAGGCTCTATTGTACATTTTAGTATTATTCATAGGCTTCATTATACTATTTTAACTAACTTTTATTTTTATTTACAATATTTTTAACAATAAATTTTTAATTTTAACAAAATAAGCGATATTTGTATGGGTTTTAAATTTTTAATCCTTTACTCCAGCAGCTTAATGAAGAAGATAATGCTGATCAATGTGCGATCTGAATTATTTATGACTATGACTCTATGAGTAGGCAAACACTTTGTGGGAGTAAATTGTGTGCTTCTAAGAGCACTCCCTTATGATGAGCTCACTTGCAACTGTGGGCCTTGTGGTAAAGTAAATTAGGCTAGAGCCCAACAACTTGGAGGGAACAATGTGATTTTTGGACCCAATATTTCTTGACTATAAATTGCTCATTATTTTCTAATCCTATATAAAAAGTTGTTGTATGACCAAAGACCCAATAAATAAAAGAGTTACATCAACAACTAGGGGGTAGCAAGAAATTTTTACTTGGGAGGGTCAAGGTAAAACTATTATATTGATTTGTAATTCAATGAAAAACTCAAAGTACAGTATATTTATAATACAAAATTATTGTTAGAATTTTTTTGTCAGCATAATTCTAATTAGCACTCAAAAGTCAAAATACTAACAAGCTAGTCAACCAATTGAGCATCTTAAGTCCTTTTTTTCTTGAGTTTCTCCTATTCTTTTGAAAAACTAACATTCATAGAAATCAAATATAAGTATAAAACAAAACTGCAGAAGAAGAAGAAGAAGTTGGTATCTCTCAATATTTGCTTAGCTTTAAATAAGAAAACTCTTTGTTAAGGACGAGGGAGAAACTAATGAAAATGTGATTATGTGAGAGCATCTTATGGAAGAATTATTGAAGAGAAATTGAAGAGAGAGCACCAGGTGATGAGGAGAGTCTTTTCGGTGGTTGTAAAATGGAAGGGGATAATGTCATAGTTTTGAGAAAGTACAAAATTTAAGTACAATAACCTAAGTGTAATACATTAAGTTCTTTAATTTAATTCAAAAACATGTTTAACATGACCAATAAAATACAAACAATGTTATTTTTTAAGGACAATTAAATTCAATACATATGAATTTAATCAGACAATCTAATGTACTACACCTTAGTTTTATCCTTTCAAAAAAAATTGAATAACTAAAAACTAAAAAGATATGAATGTGGCTTTCATTCTTTAGAGAAGAACAGAAAAGAAAAAGGAGTTGATTTTTATGACTGCACAGTTGGGATTTGGGGTGGGTAGAATTTTATGAGAGACATGTTGAAGAGGGGGGGCAATATTTTAATCTTGTGGGGGCCAGCTCTTAAAACAAAATGATTGTGGCCTAGTTTTTCTTATAATTAGAGAGATTTTAAAATATTTTGGAGGGGCCCTGACCCCCAATGCATAAGGTCCCCTGTGACAACAACCATTTAGAACTATCCAGAAGGGATTTAAAAAATGTTGGTTCAATTAAGAATAAGTCATTTGAATGGATGCCTGTTCCAACAAAATATATATAAAGAAAATGAAAGAGAAGTGGATGTAATGCCAAATCTGGCCAACTAACTGAAGGTTCCAGGTCCGTTTAAAAAATAAAAAAAATAAAAAATTCAAAGAACTTGAAAATTGGTACTTTTGATGGAAGATGAAAAGAAAACTATGGGTATTTTGGTGGAAACTGAAAACATTTCAGTTGATTTCAAGATATACTGCTTACCCAGCCATGCAAAACTTCTCGTAATTAAGCCACCTGGGATCATTTTTTTTTTTTTTAAATTTTTTATTTATTTTTTATATTTTATTTAAAATTTTTTATTTTGGAGAAAGAAGCAAAATGGGACTTAAAATGTTGTTGAAATTAGAAGTTTGAATGGACGCCAAACCCAAGACCAGTTGACAAATCAAGGTTTCGGCTACTTGCTTGAAACATTGTAATAGAATTTTGAATAGAGTAGTATTATATTTCTTGAAATTTTTGTAATAAATTTTTACTTGAAATAAATTATGTTAATTATTTTAAGATAACATGAGCAAAATATCTTGTATGATGTGAACATTTACGCTGACCTACATGTCATTCACTCACGTGACATGTAGGACAAAATTTTATTTTTTATCATATAACTAGTAGGCAGTAGCTCATCTACGCAGTATTGCACAAAAAAATTTGACAACAAATATTTATATTTAATAAAAATTTAATTAATAATTATTAACATAATATACAAAAATTCAAATGAAAGAATTTAAAAAAAATGTTTTTATTTTATTAAATATTTGCTTAGGGAATATAAAATCTAAATTAATTCATAATTTGTTTAATGTGGTGTTGCTTTATCCAAAAAGATGATGAATCCTGACTAACTCTTAAAAAAAAATTAAAAAATATTATTAAAATGATGATATGAAAAAAAATGCGAACTTTAAAAAATAATGTAAAAAATAAGAAGTTAAAAAAGCCAAATGCTTGTATTAATTGATTTCATTATATAGGAGCATATCACATACAATTTGCTAATTTGCAATCCCAATTATATGACATACTTGGCCTAACTAGAATCAACCATATTAAAAGTTCAAGTCACACCCACATTAGCAAAATTAACAGAATTATCTCGTATGTTGGTTTGAGATCTTCACCACCATGAAGTAATGGAGAGAGAGAATGACAAGTTTTAGTCCATTTGATATCAATTTATTTGACATTTTATAGAAAGCTGGCTGAAGTATAGTTGTATTTAGGAAAAAAAAAAAAAAGGTTTTAAAAAATTATACATAAAATGATATTTTGTATAAAAAAAGAAAAGAAAAGAAAGAAGTAATACCTCAATTTTTCCATGTATTACTGATAGTGGAACTGCTAAATATGGCTTATTGGACACTTTTAACTATCAGATTAGGCCCCATATAATATGTCAGTAAAGCATAAATGTCCATATTGAAAAATAAAGTGCTCAAGAGCAAGAAAATGCCCGTGTTTAAATATGCTATATAAGAGCACTCACAGCAGTGGTGTTATATAGGTATAATGCTATTTTTTAGCTCCTCAATACCCAAAAACCATTACGCAACAGTGGAACTAAATCTAAAAGATTTAGCTCCTCAGCTACAGTGCACATCTATCTTTAGACGTGCACTGTAGCTCAAAGCTAATTTTTTTTTTTATTACACTTCTCTCTCCTCTCTAATTAAAATATTCCTATCCTTTTCCCTCTCTCTCTCTCTCTCTCTCTCTCTCTCTCTCTCTCTCTCTCTCTCCTGCTTCTCTTCCTTCTTCTTTCTTCCTCAATTTTTTTTTTCTCTCCAGCTCGTCGGCCTCCCTCATCCCTCAGCTCGTCGGTCATTTTTTTTTTCTCTCTAGCTCAGCTCGCCGGTCATTTTTTTTTTTCTCTCTAGCTCGCCGGCCTCCCTCATCTCTCTCATCCCTCAGCTTGCCGGCCAGCTGCTTCACCGTCGACCTGTTCCACTGACCCAGCTCATCGACCCACGCCAAGCCCCATTGCCCAGTTCGCGCCCCTCCGTCGGCCTCAACGTCATCGGCCCAAGCCCCAAGCCGCCAATCCACGCCTCCGCCCAATCCTCCGATCAGACCCACGCCGCCCAGTCCTCCCCACTCCGCCGATCAACGCCTCCGCCCAGTCCTCCGATCAGACCCACGCCATTCTCTTTGCTTTGATTGAGTTTGTTTGTTTGTTTTTTTTTCTTTTTTTTTTTTAATGTATTTTCATGTGGGAGTGATGTTTGATTTTTTTTTTCTTCTGTGGGTTTGATGGTTGTGGTGGTGGCGATGGTGATGGTGGTTGTTGTGGCTATGGTTTGGTGGTACGGTGTTTGGTTTTTTTTTTTTTTTTTTTTTTTTTTTGTGGGTTTGGTTGTGTCTGCTGGTGGTGGTGGTAGTGGTGGTTGTGGGTGTGGCTGATGGTAGAGGTGGTTGTGGTGAGTTGTTTTTTTGGGTAGTGGGATATATTATTTTATTGTGATGTTTATATTATTTTATTGCGTTGATAGCTAAAATAGATCTACTGCTGCAGTATATGTGTAGGTATAATAGATAAAGTAACATTTGGTGGAGCTAAAAAGCTAAATTTTTAGCTCCACTGCTGTGGATGCTCTAAAACGCCTTTACTAATATTAGAATATAATGTGCTTCCTTCTGTAAGTCAAGTTTTGAACTTCTTGCCCTACGAAGGTGTGATCTGAGTGAGTTAGAATTCAAAGTTGACAACTCCCATTGTTCTGAAAAGACTCGAAGAGCCACTCTTGCAATTTGAAGCGACAAACCTCAAACAAAAAAGCCAATTAATGCCAAACAGGCAAAAAGAAATAGAGGAAGTAAAGAGATAATGAATTTGGTTCAGGAGAGAGAAGAAAAATGTTTTTATATGTAGTAGTTAAGTTCAAATAATTTTTTTTTGGATTAATTTTAAAGAAACTATATATATATTTTGAAGACTTTTTTTAATGTGAAAAAATTGGCCTAAGGCGCAATTACCAAGGCTTGATTTTTTAAACTCTTAATGGCAGCGTACTTGATGAAAGTGGACGGAAAGACCAGTAATGGAAATAGATGTAAAATGAAGCTTCTTTTGATAAATATTATTTTTGTCAACTTATTTTACTATTCAGTTTATTTTTATTATTATTTATTAATTTTACTATATTTTTTGGTACTATTTATGAGTCTTACTGTACTACTTTAGCTAGTTTTTACTTTTATTTACAGTATTTTCAACAAAAATTTTAGCAAAATAAGCACCGTTTGGCAAAAATAATTTTTGCCAATTTATTATACTATTAAGCTTATTTTTGTTACTATTTATGGATCTCACTGTACTTTCTGGTATTATTCATAGGTCCCACTATATTATTTCAGCTAACTTTTACTTTTATCTATAATACTTTAACTAAAAAGTTTTCAGTTTCAACAAAATAAACAGATTCTAAACGACCCTTAAGTGGATCCTAAACGGACCAAAGAAATAAAATGAAAAACTTTTGAGTATGCGAACAAACAAAAAATGAAGCACACCTTCATCTATCTTTTATTACATATATGAAGCACACACCTTCATCTATCTTTATTACATATGGTGGCACGTGCCACCAAACAAACGGACAATACTAGCGAACGAAAAAATGGAGCTCTTAACAGATACAACTGTAGTCTTATATTGCAATCATGACTCGAGGACACAAATCTTATGAATCTTCTTAATTATTAATAGGCCAATCAACAATAAGATCATAGATCGATGTTTGATCAATATTCTAGCGATTCATGCTTCCATGGAACACTGGAGCTGTTGTAGCCATCGCTCCACCAGTTCGTTGCTCCACATTTCCTTTCCAGCCTAAACAATTTCCCCCCCCCAAAAAAAAAAAAAAAAAAAAAAAAAAAATCAAAACTCACCTCAAGAGTAACCCTAGAAGATATATTATACAACCAGTTATTATTATTATTTTTTGGACTTTATTTCATTTTATATTATTCATAGGTATATATTTTTTGATCTTATTATTTATAGGTATATCCACACTTATTTTTATTACAAAACCAGTCTAAGTGTGTGAGTGTTTTTTTAAAATATTAATAATGTGGTAAATTAATTCACTCATCCTCAATAGGAATAAAACCATTTTCAATTTACTTACTAGCAATACGACCTTTGTATTTTTATGCATGACTATATATGTCATTTGGGTCAATATAAAAGAGTGTGAAACTTATTTAGAAACTACGTTTTGAAAATATAATCAAACCTTATAACATATTGTAATTTTTCTTCTTTGATGTTATATATTTCTACCTACAACTTATCATAGGTCCAGGATTTGCAAGGAACTTTTTTTTTTTTTCAATTACTTGTAAACAAAAAAGAGAAGAGAAGAGAAGAGAAGAGAAGTGTGTTTTTTTCAACCTATGGTCATGTCGAATCCGCGGGCTTCAAGCTCACGATACTCTTGGCATAAGGCACATGGCTCGCAGCAGAAATGAACCAAGCAATCCCCACAAGGCCTCTCCTCTAACATGTACTGCTGCCTGATTTTTGTGCGATAGGGGTACGAGTACAAGCATCCACAACCAATCAAATTGGCAATTAGTGCGTAAACTACTTCACTAAATCCAGTAGCTGCAACACAAATCACCATGCCACACATCTTAAAAATCAACACCACCAAAAACCATCACCGTCCAATTGATATATATTCACTGTATACTTACTTTTTGATCCTTTATCAACAATATCTGCAATTCGACCAAAGGTAATGCATGGGCACCAGCATGTCAGGCAACCTGTGAAAAATACCGAGCAACATTGTAGCATTTAAGTTTAGAAAAAGTATAGGAATAATGAGAGCGTCTCTTATATAGTAATATTTTTCAGAACTTTTGCTCTTACAATTATTGATATGAGTTGTTATGTTGGGACTAATATTACTTTCATCTAGATTTATCGTTAACATAATTTTTATTACATAACAACTGTGTCATGTTATGAAAAAAAAATTGTAAAAGTGTTAGTGTTCGGTGTTTCACTGATGTCTTATAGGGTGTCACGCCAAAGTGTTAAGCTATATCTTACAATTTGAGACGTCATGGCAGCAGTCATAGAGGCCAGAGGACCAAGGGACTGGAGCTTGAAATGAAGCTTGCTGGGAATTCTCGTGGTATTGGCTTGTCGAGTTCATTGGAACACCAGTCACGGTGGCCTGAGCAAATGGTGGCGGCGCATGGGAGTACTGCTCTGTTGAACTTGGGTTTGATGAATACATGATGAGTTAGTAAATGGGACTGCGTATTGATTTGAACAAAGAGGGTTTAAAGGTTGAAAGAATTATGAGGAGGCGATACTTGGATAGGGGTATATATATATATATATATGTATATATATAATGGTGGTTAGTGGTGGAGGAAATGCTGGGATTCGTTTTTTTCGTATGAGTAAGGATTAAGAAATGGTGACTACAGAATGTTCATGTTTTACAAGTCAAGCGCAGCCATGGTTGAAACTCTGCTTTTTTTACTTTTGAATCACGAAGAAAAGTTCAGTAAACCATATTATATTGTACACAGGGACAGGGCAGTTGAGGATTAATTATTGTGAGAATAATCGTAGAGCTAGGGACTATGTCCACCCTTGTATGAGATCTCCACAGTAAACTGCTTTATTTTTGAAGGGGATAAAATTTAAAGTAGACGGATCCGTTCAATTGAAGCCAATCATAAGAGACGGTACTAAGGAAAGGGACGGTCTGGCGTACTGACAAACGACTGGTAGAACAGATTGTATCCTGGACGGAGGGGTAGGAAGACGGACGGACCCTCCATAATGGACGGATTCCAACTAAACGGACGCAAGGGAGACGGGTAATGAAGCAACATGGCATCTACGTAGCCTAAGTGGTCTCCAAGAAACCTCATATGAAAATGTCTTGTGCCCCATGATTAACCCTAACTCAACAAAGTCTACATGGAAAGGATCTCATAAAATACGTGTATTAATGAGAATCTTCCCCACAAGGAAACGCTTTTGCCTCCAAGAAACAAAGGTTGGTTCTACACTACTATAAAAACCCAAATCCCTCAGAAGTCAAGGTACGCGTAATTCTCTCAACTTTGGTACTCTAGAGTTGTAGAAATTCTCTCTAATTTAACCTTCGGAGAGTATTTGACTGGTATCACATCGGTACTCTTTGCAAGGTCTTCTTTGTCTTTGTTTCGTAGGTTTTGTCTAGAGCATGTGAGGATTATGCAGCTCACTAACGATTTTTGGCATCATTAGTTGGCGTCGTCTGTGGGAAAGAAAACAATAGTAGCCATATTACCACTTTCTAGACAAAGAGTTGTATGGTACTTACTCGCTCGATGGCAACCAACAATAATAATGGAGATGAACCACACACAATTGCCCTTGAAAGACAGGTATAGACCCTAGCCATGGCTGTGGAATGCCTTACTAAGCAAAACCACGACCTGGAGGAATAGTTGTGCCAAAGGGATGTTGGGCCCAATAGTCACGGAGAAGAGCAAGAGGGCACCAGCATTGAAAGGATGGACTGAGAAGGACCAGAAGGCAGCAATGCCTTGAGTAGACAATAGCGACAAGTTATCAGTCGTCCATCCGTCACAGATATGGCACCACCACATATGGTCGCAGAGATGCAAATGATGAAGGAGAGGATGGAATTCATGATCAATGCCCTCAAGGTGTGGGTGTCAAACTACCTTGACGAGCTGATCCATCGGATGGACTCACCATTTACAGCACCCATCACTTCATGCCCCCTTCCTGCAAAGTTTCGTATGCCGTAGACAGAAGCCTATGACGGGTCAAAGGATCTCTTGGACCACTTAGAGTTGTTCAAAACTCTCATGCACTTACAAGGTGTTCCGGATGAGATTATATGCCGATCCTTCCCAACTACATTGAAAGGTCCTGTTAGGATATGGTTCAGCAAATTGACACCTAACTTCATCGGTACCTTCAAAGAGCTAAGTGCACAGTTTGCATCGCACTTCATAGAGGGGCACAGGTACAAGAAATCCACTACAAGCCTGATGAGCATCAAATAGCAAGAAGACGAGACGCTGAGGTCCTACATAGCATGTTTCAATAAGGAAGCTCTTTCGATAGACGAAGTTAATGACAAGATACTTGTTGCTGCATTCACCAACGGTTTGCGAAAGGGGAAGTTTTTGTTCTCCTTATATAAGAACGACCTAAAGACGATGTCAGATGTGCTTTATTGAGCTACTAAGTACATGAATGCAAAGGATGCGCTGCTGGCCTGAGAGGAGTAACCCAAGAAGAGGGAAAAGCAAGAAGATGCACGACAAGATCGAAGACGAAAAATGATTAGAACTAGAGACCGACGAGAGGATAAGTGCTCTAAACCCCCTACTGGAAGGTTCACCAACTTCATCTCACTGACTGCCCCGATTGATCATGTATTGATGCAGATCAAGGATGATAAGACCTTGACGTAGCCTGGCAAATTGAAGGGAGATCCTAACAAGAGCTCCAGAGACAAGTATTGCCGTTTTCATCGAGATCACGGTCACTACATGTCTGAATGCAATAACTTGACAGATTGAAGCCCAAATCAGACAAGAAAAACTACAACGATTCGTCAGCAAGGAAAGGGCTGACCCACTACAGGAGTAGGCTGTAAGAAGAGATAATGAGCGCCCCAGGCCATTCTTAGGAGACATAAGGATGATTGTCGGAGGCACCATAGCTTTCGGTTCGTCTAGAAAGGCATGTAAAACTTACCTAAGGATGGTTTAGAGCGTCCAGCTGATAGGCTTCGTTCCAAAGATGGCACAGATCGACAACCCTATAATCGGGTTTTTGGAGGAAGATGCTCGACGTCTCCACCACCCACACGATGATGCACTCGTTGTTAGCATATGGGTAGGGGATTACAACACTCACCAGGTCCTAGTTGATAATGGAAGCTCGACTAATATCCTCTATTACCCGACATTTCAGCAGATGAGGATCGAGAGAGAGCAACTTGTACTGACCAATGCACTGCTCGTCGGGTTTGGAGGAACGAAAGTATACCCCCTTGGTGTGGGCACATTTCCCGTAATGGTTGGCGATTACCCTTAATAGATTACTAAGGATGTTACATTCCTTGTCATCGATTGTTTGTCTGCTTACAATGCCATACTAGGTCGTCCTACCCTCAATTCATGGAAGGCCGTAACTTCGACCAATCATCTGATGATTAAGTTCCCCACTGAGCAATAACTGGTGTCTTGCTGTCGAGTCTACCAAGATGTCAACCCACGGGAGGGGGTCGCTATCTTTAGGGCACGCCTTTTTTAATTCCGTGAAGTCTACGCACATCTTCTATTTTTCGTTGGCTTTCTTGACCATTACTACATTGGCCAGCCAATCGAGGTAGTACACTTCCTTGATGAATTTTGCATCTTGCAATTTGCGGACTTCTTTCGTTATAGTCTTCTTTTGCTTCTAGGCAAACACTCGCTTCTTCTGACGTAAAGGGGGAAAGGAGGGCGATACATTCAACCTGTGCACCATGACTGACGGGTCGATCCCAGGCATGTCTTTATGGCTTTAGGCAAAGACATCCTGGTTTTCTCTTAGGAATGTTGTGAGCGCTTGATGAACTTGCGGACTGGCAAGGGTGCCTATCCTAGTCGTTCGATCAAGCCTGAAGTCATCGAAGAGTACCTCTTCCAACCCTTCAACAAGTTCTACAACCATTCGTTATTTTTCTATGGTCATGGTCTGGAAGTGGTTGTCCATCTCCAGCATCATTATGTAGCACTCGCGTGTTGCTACTTGGTCTCTATGTACCTCTCCTACTCCTGGAGGAGGACGGGGCACTTTTCAGTGACGGGACCCTAACCTATCATCACACCTTTTTCCTTCCCAGGATGGGGCGGAGGAGGTAGCTTGTTTGAATCGGTGGTCTCCTCAATGGTTAACCCTATCACCACCTTAGACTTTTAAGGAGGACGGTCAATCTTATTTGATGGTTTCCTCTTAGTGAATGGGTTAACCGGACCCGTCCCCTTCAGGGGCATGCCTTTCTGCTTTTGCTTCTTCACCTGTACAGCAGTCTGCTGACGGATGTAGGCCCTTCTCTTACCATCTTCCATTTCTACATCAAGAGGGACGGAAAGAAGAAGTTAGATAAAATACTATAAATTGAAGGAAAAAGTGTAAGTGACGGACTTACGTTTATGTGCTTGTTCGTTGTAGCGACAGGCGATAGCAGTAGGCTCAGGACCTTCACAATACCAATGAATGGTATCCAAAGTAATAAGCTTTTGCCATGTCCTCTCCACCAACTTGATCCTAAGATCTTCTCCAAAAAACTCCATTGCTCAAGAGTAACTTTTGAACGGTCTTGAGCTGCAATAAGAGAAGGTTAGGCCAACGCATGAAACCAGAAATAGAAAACAGAGTTCAAACCAGACGAAAACCTACCAGACATGGGCATTATACCCCTAAGTTTTATCAATGGGCATGTTCTCCTGATCATCAGGGTGACACATCCAGTTATCCCCCTAAATGAATAAGTACTGGCTCTTCTAGTTTTATTGGAATCAGGAGTCTCGCACACTAGCCTAAGTGACGGCTTCCTCGGTAGGAAGCTGTACATCCTTCTAGACTGGACGATTTTAGAAGGACGGTAGCAGTGGAAGAACTCCTCCACCATCAGCTTACGTTCCCCGTTGGTCAAGACCCCATACAACACTTACGCTTCATGGAAGACTCTCCAGGCATTTGGAGAGATCTGGGTGACGGCTAGCCCCAAGTATTGAAGTAAACGGTGGTGAAGAGCATTTAAAGGGAGTCTAAGTCCCACCTTAAACATTTGCTTGTACACTCCGACGTCTTCGACATCCTAGTAGTAACATTTTTCAAATTTTAAGGGTAGACGGATGGGGACGTTGGTGGGAATCTGATACCTCTCTCGAAGGGTCTCAAAGTATGGTCTCTTGACGATGGAGTTAAAGTCATTGACCGTCCACATGAGGGGAAGGAAAAATTGCCTAAGACCGTCAGGACCTGTGACGAATCTAATAGGGGATTCAACATTTCCTATGTTTTCTTCGTTGTTTGAATCCCCACCTGAACCACTCTGTGATCTGTCCACATTCGAGTCCTCATCCTCTTTCGCGGAAGGTGAGTTGGCAGACAGAACCATTTCATCATAAGAGGTGCTAGAGTCATCTTGACCAGACGGATACACCTCATCGTAGCCCGCTCCTTTGCAGATACATGATTGCTCACTCGACGCTTCACTAGACATCTATCACCTACACGTGATGGATAAACTCCTAAGACTTTACAGGTCTACATGTGTGACAGACATACAATATTTAAAGTAAACGACAAAAGAGAAATCTCAGTATAAGACGAAGGATACTTACAGTTGAACGATGCAAAGAGGCGACGGAAGTGGCGTAGCAAACAGTCACGCTAAACTGATGGATGACAGTTTCTGGCAGGAGACGGTAGTGCTCTGACACTGGAAATTTGTTGCTGAAAGTAAAAATGAAAGGGAGAAGTAACCTATATATAGAGGAAAAGGCGCGGAAGACGAAAAGACGCTTCAGTCCTAGTGATCAACCATTGAAATTGTGCCACGTGCCCCCTGCATTAATGATCCTAAGCTAGCCTACCAATCAAGATGCAACTCCCTAGAATTAAGTTAGACCGTCACTTCATGGGTCCGTCTGTGCAACCAGGTGACGAACCCATAGAGTGAAGGGGCAGCTGAAGGGGATAAAATTTAAAGTAGATGGATCCGTTCAACTGAAGCCAATCATAAGAGACGGTACTAAGGAAAGGGATGGTCTGGCGTACTGACAAACAATTGGTAGAACAAATCGTATCCCGGACGGAGGGGTAGGAAGACAGACGGACCCTTCATAATGGACGATTCCAACTAAACAGATTCAAGGGAGACGGGTAATGAAGCCATGTGGCATCTACGTGGCCTAAGTGGTCTCCAAGAAACCTCATATGAAAATGTCTTGTGCCTCACGATTAACCCTAAATCAATGAAGTCTCTACATGGAAAGAATCTCACAAAATACGTGTATTAATGAGAATCTTCCCCACAAGGAAACACCCTTGCCTCCAAGAAACAAATGTCAGTTCTACACTACTATAAAAACCCAAAGCCCTCAGAAGTCAAGGTATGCGTAATTCTCCCAGCTTTGGCACTCTAGAGTTGTAAAAATTCTCTATAACTTAACTTTCGGAGGGTATTTGGCCGGTATCACACCGGTACTCTCTGTAAGGTCTTCTTTGTCTTTGTTTCACAAGTTTTATCTAGAGCATGTGAGGACCCAAAGCCCTCAGAAGACAAGGTATGCGTAATTCTCCTAGCTCTGGCACTCTAGAGTTGTAGAAATTCTCTATAATTTAACTTTCGGAGGGTATTTGGCTAGTACCACACCGGTATTCTCTGTAAGGTCTTCTTTGTCTTTGTTTCACAAGTTCTGTCTAGAGCATATGAGGACTGTGCAGCTCACTGACGATTTTTGGCATCATCAATTTTTATTTTTATGCATGTGAATCTGAAAATGGTTTGATAACTAGTGTATCTAGGCCAATTCTATTTCTAGGACTAGAAGCCTCGTCCGTATAATAATACAAAGGAGAGTACGATTCACTTGATCAGACCAAGACCATCTCCTAAACTAAGAAATGTGCAAGGGAGTCAGGACTTTGGTTTGGCATCTTTTGCGAGAGTGAGTTGGGCCTGAGAGAAGCCATGATTTGATCCGAACACAAGAGAGTTAAGGGTACAAACTTGGGTCTTGTATCCTGAGCTCGATCGGTTTGGAGGGTTAAGCTTAAACAACCAAATATTGTGATGCAAAGCAGGCTAAAACGAGAGTCAAGCGCTATCTATCATCGATTTAGGATTGCTTGGACGAACCAGCGTAGCTAGCTAACGTACCCATGGTTTAAGGTTAATGGGGCCTGGTGGACAATGCATATTCACTTGAGATGGGATGACAGTCCCTCCTTTTCGTGGTGCATGTCGTGGGTGCTCGTGTGGAGGGGATGTGGATATAGAGTGTATGGTGTAACCACCAATTATTGAAATTTCTTAAAGGTGTGGTTGATCACCCAAGTTTTGAAAAAAAATGCTTTTACCCCCATTATTTTCTCTAATCCTAAATAAAATAAAATAATATGTGGAACCAAAAAAAAAAATGTAAAATATTAGCATTGATACACCATGTTGAATATGCTAGTATGGATGCGGAAGCGAAAGCATAAAGTATAGAACACAGTAACACACGAGAGTTACGTGATTCAGCCTAATGGCCTACATCCACGGAGGAAACCCTAAATGGCTACATCAATAATATATTAGAGTGTAGTACAAATCTTGTGTTACAATGAATTATAACATGTGTATATATAGTAGACTAAACCCTAGACTAATAGACTTCTAGTACAAGTAGGAGACTTGGCTTGCACACAAAGTAAAATTAGGCTTGGGCCTATGCTAATGGGCTAAAATATCTCTAACACCCCCTCTCAAACTCAAGATGGAAGCTTGATGAAATCTTGAGATTTGATAAGGTTGAGAAGATCTCTTGAATGAAGTTTGGCTTTGTGACGGTAGTTTGAGGAAGGCAATGGTCTTGCAGTGTTGATGCGACTTCTAATGGTGGCTTGACTATACCGGAGAGTTTTGACGGTAGCAGTAGGAAGCCAAAGAAGATGAACGCAGCGAAAAAAAACACCGAAGAAGACAAAGATTGCTCTTAAATATACCGCAAGGACAGAAAACCATGGCCTCAAGAAGGTGGCTCTGATACCATGTAAAATATTAGCATTGATACACCATGTTGAATATGCTAGTATGGATGCGGAAGCGAAAGCATAAAGTATAGAACACAGTAATACACGAGAGTTACGTGATTCAGCCTAATGGCCTACATCCACAGAGGAAACCCTAAAGGGCTACATCAATAATATATTAGAGTGTAGTACAAATCCTGTGTTACAATGAATTATAACATGTGTATATATAGTAGACTAAACCCTAGACTAATAGACTTCTAGTACAAGTAGGAGACTTGGCTTGCACACAAAGTAAAATTAGGCTTGGGCCTATGCTAATGGGCTAAAATATCTCTAACAAAAAAAAAAATCGGGATTTAATTTTGAAGGTATTAGGCACCCTAACCCTATAAACAACACCTAAATTTTAATTATCCCTTAAAGATGTGTGCAATGCTATAAATAAAGGGAAATGTTAATGGATGTCTTTAAAACAATGGTTAATAATTCATTTAAAGAAAATTTTTGTGGGAAAAAAAAATCAATTTCTCATAAAAGTGGTGTCAAAACTTTTCTAAAATTAATTATTAACTATTACCCTAAGAACACTTGTTAGCATGACCCATAAACAAAATACTTGTCCAATCTTAGGGGGCATATGTCCCCATTATAATTCATGCATCAAGAATAATACACAAGATATTAATGGTTTTGATTTCAGAGAAAGAACAAAATTTATTTTAGTTTAAAGATCGTTTTGTAAAACCCGTGACTAATAAGGGGATGATGTTAAGATGGACTTGAAATGTTATTGGCACCCATTGCAGATATGTTTGGAGGGGGTCCTAGCCATTATCAGGATCTCATTATTCTATGGTAAATAATGTGGTCCATCTTTTGATGAGGTTTGAACTAGTCGATCACATAAAGGGAGACATCTTGTGATCTCGCTTGTTAATGAGGTTTTTGATAAGGAAAACCTTAAAACTAGGGTATACGTTTGCAAAATATTGGTTTTTGAAATGTGGAAAGTAGAGCAGGAATTTTGCAAGAGTTAAGGGGCTGTTTGGATGGCCTGTTTCTGTAACTCAATTCTTAGTTTCCATAACTCATAACTCAAAAATGGTGGGACCCATAGCAAAAATGTTGTTTGGGAAGTCCATAACTCTGTTTCCATCACTCAATTTTCTGATTTTTGAGTTATGAGTTATGGAAACTGAAAACACATTTGGCTGTTTTCAGTTTCCATAACTTATAACTCAATGGCAATATTGTAATTAAACACACATAGGGGACCCACAAACAGTACTTAGCCGCACCTTTTGACTACCTTTTGACTTTTTTTTTTCTTTTTTTCTCCTGGGTTGGTTGTTCAATTTTTTTTTTTTTTCACTAGGTTCGATGAGTTTGGGTACTGAAGGAAAAAAAAAGAAAAAGAAAAAACTGCACTGGGTGACAGGTATGGGGCCCACAAATAGTGTGAAAAATATTGAGTGATGGGAAGTGAGTGATGGTGCCAAACAAACATGGTATTTTAGAGTGATGAGTGATGAGTGACGGAAATTGAGTAATAAAAAAAAAGCATCCAAACACGGGCTTAGTTTTTGAAATTTATTATTTTTTACTAAAAAAATTAGGAAATCAAAATTTTGGATAGAATTTTTGCATTTGGAAATTTTTAAAAAATTATGATTTTGTGGAAAATCAAGAAACTAGGATCAAAGCAGAATTTTGGATAAAGTTAATATGTTTGGAAAATGGTGATTTTAATGAAAAACCAAGAAACAAGGATCAAAGTAAAATTTCAGACAAAATTTCTACACTTAAAAATATAAAATGAAGAATTTGTTTTTTTGGGTGAAAAATTAGAAAACCAGAATTTTGATATAATTTTTGCATTGGTTTATATGATTATGAAGGATGTATGCATGTATACATAGCTATGTTATATGAGAGGGGTTTAAGAACAATGTATTGTTTAAGTAGACAACGTCTACTCGGCTACTTGATCATAAACAACAACATGGTGGATGTGTAGCAGTCAGCATGCCAACAACATTTTGGCAGTATTTCGGTAGAGTTCAATCCCATTTGCTCAAAGCTCTAGTGAGTAATATCTTTATGAAGTTCTTAGTCGTGAGACTCTCTAAGCAGTAATTCATTGATGCTAATGAATTAGACATGCTACTATCCTGGAAGAACTCCTAGAGAACCACCACCTAGCTACTTTGGTGGTTTGATAGTAACCCCCATAGAGTTCTTAGTAGAAAGACGTTTGACAATAGCAATCTGTTGATGTCAATCAATCATATATCCTACAACCCTGGATGAACTCTATGAGACTCCCAAACTACTAAAGACTACTCAAAAGAAAGAAAGCTGAAGCTAGGAAGCTCCTTTTAAGCATGGAAAGGCTTACTTCGATGCTTGATGCCCAAACAGAGGGGTAGGAGGGCCTACTTATACATGCTTTCCTATATTTGCCCCTAACTTTTGAGGGCATTAAAATAGAGAAAATACGTTACCATTGGAAATTTAATAAAATCATCTTTCCAATGACACCAAGTTTGAGTTATTAGAGGTTGGTGTGAAAAGTTATGACTCCAAGAAGTTGGTGCGTCATAAATTTTTTTGATTATTGTAGTGAAAGTGCATGCATTTGCATGGAGGCCTTACTGAACTTGGAATTGAGCATGCCATACGCCATTGGAAAGCCTGTTACACATATGGTTATTTATTTATTTATTTATTTTTATGTACTTTGGTTGGAGCGTTTTGTATGATTTTCAGAATTTAAGCCTCCTAATATTTTCGAGGGGGTTTCACTGTAAGTGATTTTTGTGAGTTTTCTGATAAATTGGTTGTTTGGGGTTGAAGTTGAATATGATAAATTTTATTGAGTAAGCTTTCCAAAGATATGTGATTTTGCACAATTTGGAGATCATTTGGTCAGGTTTTGATTAAACCCTAAATTCAGTTGGGATTAGAGCATTCACATCCTAAAATTCTATTCCATCCTATTTTACCATCTTGAAAAGCTACTTTATCAATTATACCATACCATTTTACAATACATCAAACATCCCAAAACTCTATTTTTTTCCCATTTTATTTAAATATTCTATTTTATTCCTTTTTTTTCTATTTCTCTTTTTCTCTTCCTTTTCCTCTCTTTCTCCCTCAACCTCTAGCAAGGCCACAACAGATAAAACCAAAACAGTTCAACACATAGTCACCCCCATAGCCACCACGCCACCACCATGACACCACCAACACACAGTCACCCCCACATATCCCAGCACCACCCACTGGACCATCAAACCAAAACCAAAACCACATTAAAAAAAAAAAACCCATAAACCATCAGTTCAAACCAAGCCAAAACGCCACCATCGGAGCCACCATCATACCAAGCCAAAAAAAAAAAAAAAAAAATCACCATCGGAGCTACCAACGAAGCCACACACACAGCATCGATCCAAACCCAAAAACCCACCAATCTCCATCGAGAAACCCACCAATCTCCACGATCCAAACCCATGCCACCACTTGACCCATGATACACCGATCCGCCTATCCAAACTTACCACTGGACCCACGACCCATCAGAGCAAACAACACGCATCACAATCGGAGCAAACCACACCCACATCGAAGCAAAACATCGAACCCATCAGAGCAAACAGCACGCATCACGATCGGAGCAAACCACACCCACATCAGAGCAAACCCATCAGAGCAAAATATCGAAGCCACATCAGGGCAAAACATCTAGACGCGGCTTGGGCTTGGTGTTGCTGGACGATGGTGGCCAACGGTGGCCTGAGGGAGAGCAAAGGAAAAGGGAGAAATCTGAAAGAGAGAGAGACGTGGGAGACAGAGTTGAGAGAGTGGGAGAGTCAAGAGACAAATGAGAGAGAAAAAGAATAAAATAATATTTTTGTTTTTATAATTGAGCTACAGTGCGATTCTACATTTAGAATTGCACTGTAGCACAATTGCAAATTTTTTTGCATTAGTCTACATTTACAATTCCGGATACAGTGGGGCTTTTGGGCTTTTATACTAAATTAAATCAACATATGGCATATGGCATTCCCAATATGAATGCTCTTAGGATTTCGGTTCTAGAAGCTTTTCTCATTTTTGTGACATTTTGTTCCTATTACATTCGATTTTGGCAATCCATTTATCAATTTAAAGGATTTGGATTAACCACACATTAGGAGTAGAATCGAATGATCGAATAGTTGGTCGAACTACATATTTTGCTTTGGAACTCCCATATTAGACCAAATTTAGCAAAGTGGAGGTGTTTGAGTGGGTTTTGCGGCCATATTTTGCATCTTGGGTGGAATTAAGGTTGTTTTCAATTTTTAGATTTTTCTTAGTTTTTGTGAACAACTGATAATTGGCTTCTAGAAGGGAAAAATGGGGTAGATGCCCATTCTTGCTTTAATGTGCTTGACTACAAGAAAGCGCAGACAACAAATTCTACTGACATAAAGTGCCCATAAATCACCTTAACTGACCTTGGGATGTGGGTTGTAAGTAATCACCATGCTTCATGGGTAGATGCACTAGTCATTGGTCATTTCAATCGACCTCAAACAACAAAAAAGACCAAGAAACCATCATCGTTAAGTGTGGAAAGAGTTCTGAGCCCCATATATAAAAATGCCCTAAATTCCTTCTGTTAATAGCATTAGTATCTGGTTTGCTAAAGGTTAATTTTTAGGGCTAGTTTGGTAATATTGTTCTAATAATTATGTTTGTATTTTTTGAAAATACGTGTGGATGAAAAAATGTGTAAAAATATGTGTAATGTTGTTTAAAAACTGAAAATTGTTGCTCAAAATCACATATTCTATTCAATATGTGCAACAACCATATTCTATTCATAAGTCATACATTTAACATAATTGAGTTACATTATTCTTTTGACTCCAAATTAAATGTTTTGTCATAATTTTCAAAAATCCATTTTTTTTTTGTTGAGTTTTCTTCTTGAAAAATATAAGGACCGTAAAAAATTACACAACTTTTACCACAACTCACTACGTGGCAAGTTGTGAGTGTTTAAAAAAAAGGTGGGTCTACACTTTCACCACTCACAACTCACAATGTGGTGAATTATGTCAAAAATTATGTAAGTTTTTGTGTTCCTAGCATTATTACTTATACAGTGCATAATAACTCTTTTATTAGCTTGAAACCCTAACAAATGGGCATTAATTTGAAAGGACAACACTTAATTTATAATAAATATTTCTCTATTAAAATTCACTATTTTAAATAAGTTTCTAACTAATATGTTTAGGGAAATGTCATACCATTTAGCCCTATTCTTTACTTTATTGTCGAATTAATACATATATTTTATTCATAACATTTAACATAATTAAGTTACTTTATTCTTTTGGCTCCAAATTAAATGTCTTGTCATAATTTTTAAGAATCCATATTATTTTTGTTGAGTTTTCTTCTTGGAAAATGCTAAGACCACAAAAACTTCACAACTTTTGTCATAAACTCGCCATTTGACAAGTTGTAAGTAGTGGAGAAAATATTGTAAGTTCACAAAAACTTACACAACTTTTACCACAACGTAACTCTTCATGTGGCAAGTTTTGAGTGTTGGAGAAAATGTGGTAGATCCATGTGGTTTCACATCTCCACCACTTACAACTCACCATATGACGAGTTGTGGTAAAAGATGTGCAAATTTTTGTAGTCCTAACATTGTTTTTTCTTCTTTGTAAATGAAATTTTATGAGTAGTAACTTCCATACTAACTTTGATCATATATGATATCTTTTCATAAATAACTTGCAGAATGATTTGAAGTCCATATGCTCTAATATGATTATTTTTTTGCTCTATTTATACCTATATCATTTTTAAAAACATTTAAAATAGGTACTTTGATATGATAGAGTATTATTTTGGATCCTTGTCTCATGTTCATTTTTAATCAATTGTTGTGCTAGTAGTATACTTGACTTTTGTGACAAATTGCATGTTGACATAGAAATTGTTACAAAACCTTTTGGACCTAGCCAAAAGCCCTAGCATAAAATATTTTAAATAACACTTATTTAAAGAAAAATATTTTTAAAATAAGTTATTTTATCGATTAAATTATCCATATTTTAAAGCTGCGAAATCAATTAACTGTATATAAGATGTAAAGGTTTACACTTGAATGAGTGAAAATAAATGGCTACGAATTTTATAAGAAAACTTATGCTGGCAATGATGGAGTTGGTTTTCATTTTCTTTATTGAAGTGCATGCCAGTCATCTTGGAGAGAAACCTTTCAAACTTATCATATATTTTTATATTGAGTGTGAAATTTGAAAATCTAACCATTGGATTGCATGTTCTTATTATATCCTTCATGCTTGCAAAATTTCAAGAAGATTAAAGATCAATTGGTATGTCATCAAACAAATGTTAAAATTTCAAGTTTTTTTAATCTAAAATTATGTATAAAAAATAAGTTCATTGATCAAATAGTAAATAAAATCCGATTTGAACGAAATTTGATATATATATTAAGAAAATAAAGAATATGAAATTTAACGGTTAGATTTTCAAAATTCACACCTGAAAAAGAGATATAGGATAAGTTTGAAGAATTTCTCTCCAAACCAGTTTGGTGAGAAACTTTGTTTAATTCAAAAACCATATCATGGTTGCCTCATAAAAAAAAATAATTTAAACGCTGTGAACAAAAAGTTGACAAAATAGAGCGTGCAATATGTATTGGTTGGGCTTTCACAATCCGCACACCTGTGACCCTTGAGTTAAAAGATCCATCAGCTGTGGACATGATAGCGTGTGCACGCTCTTGAGATAAAAAATTTTTCTGATGACTTTGAATATTCAGATTGTGTGTATAAATGTTACACAAGATGTTATTTACACAAAGAATGCAAGGGCTACTTCAAACTTTGATTTGGTAAGTACTTTCTCTCTCTCTCTCTCTCCAAGGCATAAGAATGTAGTTATATATATATAGGCCAAAATGGGCAAATGCCCTTTTTTTGGAAATTAAACATCTTTGTGCCCTCATTCTGAAAGTAAATAGGGAAATGCCCCTCTTTTGTAACTCAATTTTAGTATTATCGAGTTATATGAAATACTCGATATTCGTATGATCGAGTTATATACAGGTTTTCCCCCCACTGCTGGCATTTTTTTTTTGAATCTCTACATAACTCGATTAGTTAAAAATCGAGTTAGTTATGCTGTTATAAACACTGATTTTGTACTGTCTTTGTGTCAGGTGGAGTGTTTCAATGTAACTCGATTTATGTAATATCGAGTTATAAAGTATACTTGATATGCGTAAAGTCGAGTTATTCTCTTATAATTTCTGCACACCTTCTCCCACTCAGTGTGCCTTGCTCTCTGCTGAACTGAGGATGCTTTCTGCTGAACTGAGTTGGAACTCCTCCACGGATTAACAGCGGCTTTTAAACTCAATTGAAATTTGTATCACCTTAGGTAAAAAATTCACATCACAATTTTAGGGCAATGTTATTTTCATTTGATATTGTGCTAAATTTTGATTTTTTAGGTTGAATGAATGTGAAGTAAGTACATTGGTGTGATTTTGGTTATTTGTTGTAGTAAACGTTGGTCAGAAGAGAATGAAATAATTTCTTTACTATAGCAACATTTTGTATTGCACATAATCATCATTGGTCAGACATTTACAACAACATTTAGTGTTGAAGACAATGTGTAGA
Organism: Quercus tomentella; assembly: GCA_028535165.1. Lineage (NCBI taxonomy): Eukaryota > Viridiplantae > Streptophyta > Magnoliopsida > Fagales > Fagaceae > Quercus > Quercus tomentella. Next base: position 26,748,150 of record JAPQVY010000089.1, on the reverse strand, counting down.
CATTACCAACAATGTCTATGAATGTCTTTGCTGTGTACCATTCGATGTCTATGGTCAAATGTTGGTGTTAGTGTTAGTATTTCATTTTTAGCATGCAATAGTTCTTGCATTTTATGAATGTCTTTGCTGTGTACCATTCTATGCAGGATTACATTATTTAGCAACAGTTGATACACACTGTTAACTTGATCATTTGGTGTTATTGTATTCAGTGTCAATGTCTGGTTCTGGCAACCCACAACTCTATAGGCCTCATGATGTGTTCACTGCTATGGGTCGTTGTTGGGTATTGGAAGATGAGTTCAGCTATCCAATCAATCCGAATTTGCGAAATAGTGCTTACGTTCACAATACCATGAGACAGGAGTGGGCTTGGTTATTTCGTGAACAACAAATGTTTTATGATGAGTTGGTTGGTTTTAAGTTGCCAGTGCCTCGGCGACTCGCATCATAGATGCCCAGAGACAGCATGGACGAACTTCGTAAAGCATTGAACCGCATAAGAGAAGAAAATAATCGAATGAAGATACGTCTTAATCGATATCGGACCCAAGTCGAGATTAGAGAGTCAGTGCAGGAAGGGTGGTACGAGCATGCACAGTTCATGCAATCACTTCTTGCTGATCCCATTTATCAGTCAGACGTGGAGATGTCAGATGAAGAGTAATCGTGTCGTGTCGTGGTGTAATTAGATTTTGTTGGAGAACTATTTTGCTTAACTATGTGTTATATGTATGGTTGCATTTGTACTATGTAAACCTTATTATTGATTATGAGAAGCATGCACGTTATTCGTAATGTAGATTATTCTCACATAAGTCATAAAAGTCAAATATTCTCACACATGATGTTTTTCAATAAGCACGTACGACATAACACAGAAAACATAAAATAACTTACACTAACATTATTAACTTAACCATAGACATAACACACACACACACACACCACAGTGGCATTCATTCTGATAGGTAGTCCTCGTAGTTGAGGACATTGTTACGTTCTGCCGGAGTGAGTTGCCTGTTTGTTGCAACGGCTTGCTCCTCCGCCAATTGTAGCATATGATACCTGGACCTACGAAGTATCATAAGATTGTTCTCTTTTTTTATTTTCGTCACTGCACGCTCATACTGGTGCATGTTTTGTCGTGGTAGTGTGAGCGAGCTACGCTCGACAAGAGGCGCTCCGAGTTGCAGGAGATCATTGTGCAGAGCGTTGGACTCGTTCACGCGAAAGTCCCACTCCTATTGCAATCCGGCATAGTATTCCCTCTCGTCAGAATCTCTTTGCGTTCTATAGTTATTTGGAAAACGAGGTAGCATCCAATTACGCATTGACATTGGAAAATGTGACTTCAGATCGGTATGTGTAGAAGTTTTGCAAGGGTAGATGTATGTAAATGGGACTTCGGTATGTGTAGATGTTTTGCAAGGGTAGATGTAAATGGGACTTTATATAGGGGTTTTGCAAGGGCAAGTATTCAGGTGGATGTGACTATAAGTATTCACGTGAATAAAGATGATATGACTTGACAGTATATTGTTCAGTGGCGTCTGTTGGTGCATGTGATTCGTTGAGGTAGCTGTTTCATATGGCTATAGCTTGTGCTACAGTAGCGGGCTGGTGCTGTGTACTGCAAAAGAGGTTGCGTATTTATTCACGTGAAGACTATTCAACATTGTTGTGCTTCATCTGACATGACTTGACGAGACAATGTTGAGTTGTGTTAAATGTATCATAAACTTCTCAGGGATGCTATAGGTACATCCTTTAAAAATGCTGCATTGCAAAAGGATGCATAGCTGTGTATTGATGTGCGTGTAGGTGATATGACTGGACAGGGTTCAACAGTGCAAAGCTGTTGAGCAGCACTACGAACATCAATGTAGCAATAGGACCAATAACACCCGAAATTGATGCACAAAATTTTTTGCGTTGCTATGTGTATTGACGTGAGTGTGGATGGGTACTTCTGGTCAGGGTTCAACAATACTGAGCTATCCACCGTAGCTACAGTCATTGCTCCCTATGGTGGAATACCATTCTATCTGTTATGGTTATTTTTTAGTCTTCAGATATGAAGGAAATTCAAGCTTCCATATTGTTATATTTGATAAGACTGCCATTGAGATTCAATATCCACCTAGGAAGAATTGTAAATTGGAAGATCATCAGGTAAAAATATCAAAAACTTAGATGAAGATGATACAAACATTTCTTCCTCAATGGACAGACCCATAAAACATGAAGTCAGAGAAAAGTTTGTTCTTAAAAAATTACCGATTATGTCTAGAGGAAGAGAGAGAGAGCAATCCAAGCAGCCAAAAAGTTGAAGCCTAAAAATCCTTCTTTCATGGGTATCTCGTGGCCACATAATATGGTGAGCTTTTATACATAATGTGATTATGATGTTCTCTTAAATATGGCTTGGAAACATATATGGGAAGCAAGTATATTATTGGGAAGCAATTTGTCACACATCAATGTCTTGTGCTATTACCCTCCATCAAAACATATTAAGCAATGAGATTCGGGGAAGGCTGGGTTGCATTTTCGAAAGACAATAATTTAGAAAAAGGAGATGTCTGTGTCTTTGAGGTGATCGAAAGGACTCCTGTTGTGATTAGTGTCTCAATATTTCACTTGGTTGACCATCAGAGTTTGGACAAGGATAACCTGTTTAAAATTTAAACTAGTGATGTTTATGCTTATATTTAATTAGGGACTTTGATCACTACTATGGTTTATTTCTGATGGATGTGGTTTTAAGACTTTTCTCTGACCAGTTTGGAATGTCTTGTTCAAAACTATTCAGAATTCCTATGCTTCATCTGACATGACTTGTTGAGACAGTACTAAGCTGTGTTCAATGTATCATAAACTTTTCAGCCATGCTCTGCATCCTTGAAAACGGTGCATTGCAAAAGAAGGCATATCTGTGTATTGATTGGACAGGGTTGAACAGTGCGAAGCTGTTAAGCAGCACATGTAGCACTACGAACAACATCTATGTAGCGATGGTGGACAGCTCACACTCAAAATTGATGCATAACCAATTCAAGGATGCTCTGCCTCTTCGAAAACGGTGCATTGCAAAGGGTTGCACATATGTGTATTCACGTGAGTGGGTATGTGTATTCAATAGTTTCGAGATGTTGAGTATCACATGCAGAACTACATCAATCAAGTGTAGCAATGATGGACAGCTTACCCCCAAAAATTTGCTTACACTTATGAGGGGTCCTCTGCATCCTTGAAAATAGTGCATTGCAAAATGTTGCATATCTGTTTATTCACGTGAGCATGGATGATATGACTGGACAAGGTTCAATAGTGTCGAGTTGTTGAGCAGCACATGCAGAACTGCGAACATGACTTCGTCGAACAGTGTCGAGCTGTGTTAGCCTTTTCCAACCTCACTTGCCAAATGCTAGTATTACGAGCAATGAGTGTAGCAACAGTAGAGAGTTTTATCCCCCTGTTTCCCTACAAACTTTTCAGGGAGTCTTTGCAGGTAGAAAATGTAGTTACATTTTCTCAACATCAATGTAAAATTACATGAAGAAAACTATGCTTCCAAGTTTTACATCAATGGCTTCCGATCATCACAATTGCAATATTAGGGAGCTTTCAAGCAATGCTACAACAAACCAATAACTTGAATGAAACATTTTAAAGGCTGATCAGGCTTTTAGGCCTTTACCCTATTTTTAAGCAAAACAAATATCGTTGTGAGAGTGTGTTGGGTGAGCCATATGGATTTTCAGTGAGTGAGTGGTTAGTCTGGTTTGGACGAGTCTTTATGTAATGTATCTATATAAAGTAGGACACTATTACAACTAAGATACACAGATACGTGCATATTATATCGTGACTCAAACAACTCATATAAAAGAATTATTCGTATTATTGAATCATATTCGTGGTTGGTCTATGTGGTTTGGATCAGTCTGTATGTATTAAATCTATTAAATTTTCCTACAAGTAATGTGCAATAAATATAATTTGGAGCCATTTCACTTCCTAAGGTTTTCCCTACATTACAAAGCAAAGGACATTGTCCGTCCATGACCCACATTACTTGAATGTAGCAACAAAGAACACGTATGAAAAAAATGAGAAAGTGATTTCACATAAACTTAGCCAAAAGTAATAAACAATTAATCTTTAGAGTTGCAAAAGTTGAACATACATAATCATCATTTGTCACACATTAACAATAACATTATGTATTGCACATAATGTGTAGACATTAACAACAACGTCTAATGTTCGTAGGTAGAAATTTTTGGAAATCATCATTGCTTGAATCTGAGAAGTCTGAAATATCTGTTTCATCATCTAACGCAGTAATTTCATTAATAGACTTCATGGCTCGCTCTTGCGCCTTCCCCTTTAGATGCTTCCTAGCTTTTTGGATTGCGTGAAAACGGTCTAGTCGCCTTTGCATTTGATTGTTCTCTTGTTCAAGACGAGCAAGTATGTTGGCAGGTTCATCTCTAGGTAACTCGGCAGAGCGTGCCTTAGGAACTCGTAACCCGTGCCATCGACAATACACCTCTAAATCACACCTCTTCTCGTATAGGGTTGACCATGGTAGTTCTGCTATAGTGAACTCTATTGCGGTGGTATCTGTACTTAGTTTTGTAGGTTTGCCGACCATGATGTGTCCGACGCTTCCAAGACTCTCATACGTGTATATTGGCATATTAACGAAATCTCTCTTCTTTCCAACCCATTTTCCTCCATAGTGGTCTGTGTATGTATGTAGTTGTTGATCTGTTGGAACTTGTGATGATGCATTTGTTGAAGTAGGTCCAAACTTGTTTCGCATTGTACGATTTGATGTTGAGGCATTGCGACTCATAGCTTAATCAATCTACGAAGTTAGCGGGGGTAGAAAGTTAACATTATGTCACTGGTGCATTTATAACCTCATTTCACGGTCCAGGCATTACAATTTCACTTACTAGGGCTTGTCATGTCAAACCCTTCAGGAAAAACGCTATATGAACAGGATTTTAAATGTTCGTAATGTCACATCAAAGGTGGGTAGTAATTGCAACAGTAGATGTAAATGAGACATCTGTGCATCCAATTTCAGAATTCTGTATTCACGTGAGTATGGGTGTGAAACAGTGTCGACCTGGGTATCCACATCGTGTAGAGCATCGAACATGACTTGACTAAGCAGCAGCGTCTGTTGGCGCATGTGCTGCGATTGAAGGAGTTTGATATGACTACAGTTGGTGCTACAGAAGCAGGCTGGTGACGTGTGTTTAGAGTTGGAACTTGGTCACCTTCAAACTTCGCTATATTAATTGTGTTTTTTCTTTCACCAGCAAGTTCGCAATATTAATTTATTAATTATGTTTGGTCTGTCACAAAATAAATTATGAAGATCACAGTGTTTTCTGTGATTTGGTCATTTTGAATGTCTGTAAACATCATGGTGTGTAAATATGACGGTGTTCATTATCTTTGGTCATTAAACATTTACAGGTTAAAAGCATCACTTTGGTCTCAGAACCATCACTCTTACAAATTACGTAGCGCCACAGGCTGAAACACTGAAATTTCTCTTGTAATCGTAGCCAATTAATGTGACACTGCATTTGAGGGAATACCTACTTACTCGACTATTCGATCAAACATCGTGGTGAAAGACTTGTCGGTTTGAAGCGAGGCCCAATTTGGACTGAATACCACATCTGTTATACCTTAGATGTTGGTGGCTTCAGCTCCTGGTTATATCTGTTTAATTGTGCTTGGTCCTTTACAAAATCTTAAACATCAGGGTGTTTATTATCGTTGGTCATTTTCAAGGATGCTAGTCAAAACGCTCTTCCCATAATTCGTGACTGTTGGTTAGAAGAGATTGCACATGGTAAAACCATGTTCAACCCTGAAACTAAGCTCTCAAACAAACGCGTGCCATAATAATTTACAGGTTGAAAGCACCACTTTGCTCTTAGAACTTTGATGTTAGTGGCTTGAGGTCACTGTTATATCTGTTTAATTGTGTTTGCTCATTCGTAAAAACATTAAACATCAGGGTGTTCATTATCGTTGGTCATTTTCAAGGATGGTAGTCAAAACACTCTTCTCATAATCCGTGACTGTTGGTTAGAAAAGATTGCACATGGTAAAACCATCTTGAACACTGAAATTGAGCTCTCAAACAATCACGTCCCATACACATTTACAGGTTGAAAGCACCACTTTACTCTAAGAACTTTGATGTTAGTGGCTCGAGCTCACTGTTATATCTATTTAATCGTGTTTGGTCCTTCACAACAACATTAAACTTCACGATGTTTATTATCTTCAGCTCACTGTTATCTAATATATTATGTAACGGGCTTCCCCTGTTTGGATTCCTCATATTTGATTAAAAAAAATCCGTTAGACCGAATGCTAGAGTGAATGAGGTCATGCCAAGTGTCGCTTTTATCTTTTTCGACGAGTCTGCACTGCAAGGTTTCATCAATAAATTTTGTAATGAAAATATGATGCATGAGGAATAGTCCAGGCGAGGATCAAATTCAGAATAATATAGTTGATGATTTAAGATCGACAAAAATGTCCAATTAGTGGAAAATACATGTAAGCTCAGCAAAACCTCCAATAAAAATAGTTGCCTGAAGTCAAGATATAGCTTCAGCCATTGTTCCAAGGAAAATCTCCTAGGTGGTTCATCGTTAATATCAAAACCTGTAAACGAATTGTGCTTTCACAAACCTTCCATTTGTATTAATAATTACTATAATCTAAAAACACGTGAGCGTCGTACAGAATTATGAAATAAATTTTATTTACACACAGACTTGGATCTACTTGATATTATATAGAATCACATAATAACATAAAAAATTCTTAGACCATTACATCCATTTCAATAATACTAATGATAGTAACGATGGGCATGAAACTAACAATCATATTAATATATCAAATTACTTTCAACGGATACCATGTTCTTCAAATTGCCACTAAAATAACAAAATATAGAACTGTCATACAATTCTCCAAATATGTTATACCAACCACGAACTGAAAATCGTCCCCCCCTTGGGTACAATGCCCAATGGGAATCATCAAGAGTCAGATGGTGTAGAAGGTGGAACAGGACGTCTATAGTGACCTAAGTCCGCTCGCATAGCTCCAACCTCGGCAAGAAGACCATGTAGAAGCTGACCATGGGCTGCCTGAGTCGTCATAATGGTCTCCATCATAGCATGAAGAGAGGGAGGAAGAGGGCATGTATGCGCTGCATCAACAATGTCAACATCTATCTCATCATCACCATCCTCGGCAACAACAGATGTGGGATCCCCATGCATGTCCTCATCTTGAACATCTCCAGTAGTAGACCGTACTCGTGGTCTGTTGGATGGACCAACACTGAGGTCGACAACCTTCTTTTGGGCAGTTCGCTGTTTCAGAAATCTGGCTCCTATAGGGGCTTGGATGTGAACCAACTCGTGGGAAGGAAAGTTCTTTAATCCTAAATATTTGAGGACCCTATGGATGAGAACTGGGAAAAACAAAGCATGCCTCTTATACTTGCTCTTACGCACCTTGACAATGGTTTCGATGAAAAGGGAAGGAAAACAAATGGAACTATTGGTGACGAGGGCATAAAGCAAGATACACCTGTCTACAGGGATTGTATGGATATGAGAGATAGGGAAAATGTTGTGACAAGCTATCCTAAAGAAGATATAATTAAGCTCAGTCAACTCACTTGAGCTAATACTTCGGCCAGAATCCCGATTGTTTGATCGTCCACAAAGAACATCCATAACATCATCAATACGAGGAGAAATAGAGTTTGGATAAGTAGGTGTACAAATTATAGGTACATCAAGGGCTTTAGATACGTGCTCCCTAGTTATTGTAAACGGTACACCACGTATGGACGATGCCACCTTGTGACCACCAAGATCCTCATGCACCGATAGATTTGAATAGAATTCTCTAATCAAGTCAGCTGGAGGGGGTTGTATGTTTGTACATAGGGACAGCCAATGCCTAGACTGTAGATTCTCACGAACAAAAGGATGCAGTTCCTGTAAATTGATTTGCCTTTCTCCCCAAATACGCCTACGCTTAATCAAGGTTTCAAAGGTTTGCTCATTTTCTGGCGTGAGGAACCTTAATTGATCAAACACCACTTCAGGTTCGGATGCAGCTTTGCATTTTCCCCTCTTAGTCCTCTTCGGACCCATAACTAATCGATGGTCAGTAGTGCAAACACGATCAGCTCACACGGTAAAACAGAACCAAAATGAAGTTTGAAGCAGAGAACAAAAATTGAAGAGTAACCAAATACCATGTGTAGAAAATCATGCACACAATATACTGTCTAGAGCAGTTTACAACTACACAATGAAAAAACAATATTCTTATTCACGGGTTGTTTAGTTGGTGCAATAATTGTAATGCATTTTGGTCCGAGTCAATAATTTGAAGTTAGAGACCTAGAGTATATAACAGAAGTCTTATTATATAGGAAACATACAAGTGGATTTAGGAAGTGACATATTTTCGAAATTCGTAGCTACATGTAGTAAGTTTCACCAGCATATATCTATACCACAATGTACAGTTCAGACAGACAACCAGCATATATCTATACCACACACATATGGACCCACTGGCAAGTTCATTTTGTGGAAGGAAGACAACGTATGACATAGGCAACCTTACTAACAACAATGCATTTGACTAGCCAAACACCCAATTTCATCACAATGTTCATAGACATAGACATAGAAGTGTGAAGCATCAAAATGCAAAATTTGAGAATAATGCACCAACAATGTGTAATTTCAAAGACAACAACCGTTAAAAGAGTCTTACTATGTAAAATCCTCGACGAATTTGAGCGGGAAATTGTGGGTTCTAGCCGGATGAAGCGAGAGCAATCGAAGATGTAATTTCGGACAGCTGCAGGTTCTGCAGAACTGGGGAAGAGTTAATAAAAATGGGTAATAGTTTGTAATGTCCATATAACTCGATTTTCAATAACTCGAGTTACATGCAATCCAAATTTCCAGCACAAGGGCTTGCACATAAACCGATTGTCTGTAAATCGAGTTATGTGTAGCACAAATAACTAGAATCCAGTTAATGGTGGAACGGCTTTCTCATAATTCGATACTGCAGACAACGAGTTAATTTCAAATAACTCGATTATACCTAACTCGAGTTATTTTTCTGGGCCCCCAGATATTTGGACTGGTCCAGATGCAGTCCAAGACGAATCGAAGTTTAAAGGTAGGCCTGCCACAATACTCGATTCTACTTGAATCGAGTTCTGTGCAGTGGAGAATCACAAGAATTCAAATTCCTCGAGATTTGGGAAATCGAGTTACGTTGTACACATGGACCCACCCAGCCCATATATTTGGACTGGTCCAGATGCAGTCCAAGACGAATCGAAGTTTAAAGGTAGGCCTGCCACAATACTCGATTCTACTTGAATCGAGTTCTGTGCAGTGGAGAATCACAAGAATTCAAATTCCTCGAGATTTGGGAAATCGAGTTACGTTGTACACATGGACCCACCCAGCCCATATATTTGGACTGGTCCAGATGCAGTCCAAGAGGAATCCAACTGTATAGGGCTACCTCGCACAAAACCCGACTCCGGTAAAATCGAGTTATTTGCAGTACAATATCTCAAGAATGCAATTTCTGTGTGTAATGGCTTGCACATAAATGGATACATCATAAAGCGAGTTATTTGCAGAGTTACTCAATTTTGTAGAACTTGAGTTATTTTCACTGGTCTCACCCATAGACCTCTTCTCCCTTAATCTTCCTATTAGGTGTAATCATTTCTCAACATTAATTTAGTGTGGTATTGACAATAACAAGTTGACTGGGCTTGTTAATTATGATACCTCAATTCATGTGTCTGATCCTCAATTTCCTTGTACAATATGGTGAAGGTATTGTGCTGAAGCTAACATAAAGAATTGCCGTTCATGAATATTTTTGTGATGTGATGTAAGCATTACCTGCCTTCAATAAGAAATTTGTAGGGCTGCCCTAAATTCTAGTGTCATCATTCTGCCATTCTAGGACTGCTACAAGTAGTCTTCATTAAAACTCGATCCAAAAATCATGCGGAGCCTTTTTATTTAATATTTTTTATTTACTTTTTTTTTAGTGGTATGATTTTCAATAAAATGTAAGTTTCACAGTTTTCATGAAAATTTATTTTTCATGAAAATTTCTTGAGAAAATGGATTTAGAAATAATCCAGACTCGTGATTCCTTATGACAATGATAGAATTACTTGCATTTCTGCCGTGTGGATGACCCACTTTCATAAGCAGTTAATGGCAGCAGTTATGACAGGAGTTTGACAGATGTTGTTTGCAGGTTTGTTCAGTTTAAAGATGATGTTTTTCTATAAATTTTGGTGTCTTGAATGCTTCCGTGTATCCTAAATCTCTCTCCTTTTTTATTTTCCCCTTATATTCATCCTTGCGTTTGCAACACTACTGTTCTTTTGAAGGACTGCTGCAACAAAAAAAAATATCATCCATTTTGTGTAGATTTGATTTCAATATAATTTAATTATCTTATCCAGAAGCATGAGTATGCTCTCTGGAATTTTAATGTTTTTGTACATGCAGGGAGCTTGGCATTGGAATAGTTCCATACACGAATTTGGTCGTGGTTTTTTAGCTGGCAAAGGAGCCGTGGAAAATTTGGCTGCAAATAGCGTATTGGTACATATTTCACCAGTATTTTGTGTTATTCATTTGTAAGATACAAAGATTTTTCAGGAAACAATGATATTTTTCTTTGAGCAACGATTCATCAAGGTGTAACCAAATAAAATAGTACCTATTTTAGTCCTTGCAGTTTAACACAAAATTCCAATTTCATCTATAACATTTGAAAAATTGCAACCAAGTGAAATTTTGAAAATTTAGCTATCAAGCTTTTCAATTTGCCACATTATATTGATTGACACAATTGATGGATTAACTTCTCACTTATTTTTTAAACATCTAAAATTGCAAACATCAAAAATAGCAACTAAAAGTAGCTCAAGTGTTATTGTATTAAAGTGTTACAATATATACAAAACATACAACAATGTCATCTGAAAACAACAAAATCCTATAGCGATAACAATGTTGACCCCCCTAAAATAAAATCCAAGAGTCGCCATTCAATGTAATATAATTGAATGACATGCAAAAAGGCCAAAATCCAAACAAAAGCGCAGAAAAAAATACAGCATCACATTCATTTTAAAATACATATGAAAGTTCATCATAGTAATTAAAAATTTTCCAAGAGTGAAACTCTAAACATCACAAAAGTACCCAATCAATAAAGTTGCAAACTGGGATGAACAATATAGGGATGAATAGTAAAGTTGCAAAGTAAACACACTCTAAACATCACATAATATTATCATCACTTTGCATCCACCCTAACCACTTAGTCTTGGCACTTGAAAATGTGGACGTTTAACACAACACCGTCCCTCATAATCAGCTCAAATACACAAACATCTCCTACTCGCAAACTATTTTCCCTCACAAATGCAGACCAACCAGCTGATATGACACATGATGAACCCCCACTTCGTTCATAAATGTATAGCTTCACAGGCCATAATCGGTCCACAATCTGGAGCTTGACAGGGAGTATAGTTGCTTTGGTGTAGTCCTTGGTAAACCCGTCTCTCGGTAAGTAGTTCATAATGTCTTGGGGTAAACTCTGTACAAGGAACAATAATAGATATTCAACAAATATATTCCAGCAACAAGTATCTAATTGATCTACATCTTTTCACCTAAAAACACAAATAAGTTTAAATCATTACCAACAAAATGTCCAGCCACAAGTATCTAGTGTGACAATCTTTCTAATTGATCTATGAAAAATGATAGTTAATGGGAGTTGCATTTGTAAATTACAAAAATATTCCATTTTAGTAAAGCTAAAAGCTTACCGCACGATCCTTGCCATTAACGTAGGATGGACGCATGATGACAGTGAAAAGAGGATCTTTTGATTTAAAAGCATCGGCTATAACACGATATTTAGCTACACCACCGTCTTTCTTAGGATGGGCTGATCCTGAAACGAGTTGAAAATATGAAGTCATGCACATAAAATTAATAGTAAACATGCTAAACAAATCAACCAGTTGCTTACAAAAGTGTAACATTCAAACCTGAACCCTCTCCCCTATAAAAGTGTTTGATGATTTCAACAGAACTGTCATCACTCTCATCATCTTCGATCCTATGAACTTGGAGTTCGTCGTCTAAAGTATAGTCTATTTCTGTTGCAGTGGCATCAAATATGAGTACATCAAAGTGTGAATTTCCTTCATATTTGAAAACCAGCAAGTGCCCCACGGCTACACCATTAGAGCTTGCAAATTCGGACCAACCATTTTGAAACCAAACCCCCCCAGCATGTTGTGTCAACTTGACTTTCCATTTTCTACCATTTGGAATAGTGAGAAAGGCCATATTTGACAGGTCCACTCCAAATTTCTGCACGAACTTATCTGGAATCCGCTGTAAAAAGAATCTCCATAACATAAATGCAGGCTAGGGAAATAAACACATGCAATCAATCAAGCTCTATGGAGTTGTGCAGCTACCATTGCAGGAAAAATGGATTTAGTGATTGTTAGGTCATATTACTTTCATAAGTGTTCAATGGTATTATTATTTGTTGGATGACCAAAAGCTCAAAAAAGCAGACAAAATCCTTATACACAATGCTAGAAAATAAAAGTTTGAATGATGGCAGAATACTCCTTAGTTACAGCCCCCCACCCCCACACAAAAAAGAAAAGAAAATCAAACAAAATAAAATAACAGCACATGCAACATTAACGTTATATTTAATAGCTATAACCTCAATCTGTCATATTAAGGGCTCGATATTTGACAGTAACAAATCTTATGAATTTTTATGCTTCTTATACAACCTAATCTTATAACGAAAATAACCATCAATAGTTTTCAACATTTTACATTTCTCTGTTGTTGTTGAAATGTAAAAAATTTTGGGGAAATGTTGTATTTTGATAATGTGTCTGTGATTTGGTTTTGGGGTGTTGGGGAAACATTGAAGATGACCCACTTTTGTTTATGGGCAGGATTTGGATTTAGACGTACAAATTTTTGCCACTCAGCCACTTCATAAGTTTGTGAACTCTAAAAAACAAATGATAAAAAGAGTGAACGATTTCTGTATCCTAGTTTGATCCCAGGACACAGTTTCACAGTTTAAATTCAGTTATACATCTGTGGTGACCCTATAAGCCCTATCACATTTTCAAAAAAATGCCATCTGCTCTTGCTCTGTATTTATTTTTCCTCAATCTCTACCATGCGATTATCCCTGTTTCATTTTTTGTTCATATAAAAGTGTTCGATGCAAAAGTACTCTGTTATGTGACTGTGTTCTTCTTAAAGTGTAACCTACGTATTGCAAAATGAAAGTTTTTCTGACTACATGTAACAAATGTACATTTTTTCAAGAATCACAAATAAAGAAGAAGAAGTGTACGAAGTGTATTAGCATATGATTTTCAGAGGAATCTAGTTTATAAATTTACGCATACTTACAAGCTTTCCTTCCTGAACAGCATTCGGCAGAATAATCTTGAAAAAGTGTGGGGACCGATCAGCAGGACCATCGTCGTTGTCTCTCCGCCATTGAGAAGCCATTGTTCTGGTTCTCCAAACTTTCGCTGAGAAGTTGAACAGTTGCTGCTTCGTACGTTTGAGCACTAAATAGTGGCCTGGTCATACACATAACCCGATTATTAAGAAATCGAGTTCTTTGTACTGCCACTAAAAGGAGTCCATGCTGTGCGCAATGTATGTCAGAGGAATCCATGTTGTGTGTGGTGGTTTGGACGTAACTCGATATCCCTAAAATCGGGTTAAAGTAACTCGATACTACAGAAATCGAGTTACACGCCAATAACTCGCTTATACAGAAATCGATTTAAGATATTTGGACTGGTCCCGAGGCAGTCCAAGAGGAATCTAACTGTAGACAATGGTCTTCAACGTATCTCGAAGCTATAGAAATCGAGTTTTTCTGAACGTAACTCGGTTATACTGAAATCGAGTTACTTTGACTGGGCTTCCCGACCTAGCCCAGATAATTGGACTGGTCCAGAGGGGCAGTCCAAGAGGAATCTAAGTGTGCACATTGTCTTCAACTTATCTCGAAGCTACAGATATCGAGTTGTTCTCAACATAACTCGATTATAGTGAAATCGAGTTACGTTGACTGGGTCACCCAGTCCAGATTTTTGGACTGGTCCAGAGGGGCAGTCCAAGAGGAACCTAAGTGTGCACAATGGTCTTCAACGTATCTCGAAGCTAAAGAAATCGAGTTCTTCTGAACGTAACTCGGTTATACTGAAATCGAGTTACGTTGACTGGGCTTCCCGACCTAGCCCAGATAATTGGACTGGTCCAGAGGGGCAGTCCAAGAGGAATCTAAGTGTGCACATTGTCTTCAACTTATCTCGAAGCTACAGATATCGAGTTGTTCTCAACATAACTCGATTATAGTGAAATCGAGTTACGTTGACTGGGTCACCCAGTCCAGATTTTTGGACTGGTCCAGAGGGGCAGTCCAAGAGGAACCTAAGTGTGCACAATGGTCTTCAACGTATCTCGAAGCTAAAGAAATCGAGTTCTTCTGAACGTAACTCGGTTATACTGAAATCGAGTTACGTTGACTGGGCTTCCCGACCCAGCCCAGATAATTGGACTGGTCCAGAGGCAGTCCAAGAGGAATCTAAGTGTGCACATTGTCTTCAACGTATCTCGAAGCTACAGATATCGAGTTGTTCTCAACATAACTCGGTTATAGTGAAATCGAGTTACGTTGACTGGGTCACCCAGTCCAGATTTTTGGACTGGTCCAGAGGGGCAGTCCAAGAGGAACCTAAGTGTGCACAATGGTCTTCAACGTATCTCGAAGCTAGAGAAATCGAGTTCTTCTGAACGTAACTCGGTTATACTGAAATCGAGTTACGTTGACTGGGCTTCCCGACCCAGCCCAGATAATTAGACTGGTCCAGAGGCAGTCCAAGAGGAATCTAAGTGTGTTCAACGTAACTCGGATCTAGAGAAATCGAGTAACCCAGGTACTTGAGAATTGAGAATGGATTGAGTCGAAGACGATTGAGAATGGACTGCAACGTAACTCGTTAACTGGGAAATCGAGTTTTATTTAGTATATAACCTTTCTATTTGGAATTTTTCTTGCGACTTGCACTGTTCACACCCATTCAGTATTGGCGTGCTTATTCATAGTAAAAGTGGACCTGCTGACAACCATGCTGTGAACAACAAGTCATCCATACAAATGCAGACCAACCACATCCATCAGTAACATTCCCCCATTTGCATTACGCGAATAAAAAAATCATCCATATATACAAGCTTATTTGTAAGTAAAGAGCCTCTATGCATTTAAATCAGTTGATGTACAAAAATAAAAAGTTCAATTTCTGCATTTTAAACATTCTTCACAATTGTAACTTGAAACTTGGACAGCATCCGCCAACAATGGTTTTAGGCAAACATGGAGTCATAGCATTTGAGTGACACCTTCTTTTTGTTCTCTTCAGAAGTTGCCTCCTTTCTGAGGAGTAGCCAACACAGAAATTAGTATACAACTCACGGTAATTAATAAATTGAATTGACAAATACAGAAGAGCCTTCAGGCTTGCCTGCTTAAATGAGGAGCATCTACAGTTACACCTTGGCGACAATTACAAATCTGCAGCAAAACATATACAGTTAGGGAAATAGAGACCCCATGAATACTAGAAGTACACCACAAACAATAAGATTGAAAGAACACCAAAACTAGGACAAAAATAAAAAAATGGTAATATGTAGGAGTTAAGACTAACTGCAACTACTTGAAGAAGTAATCACAAGATTGCCCAAAGTGGAGCTAAATTTGATACAATGGTATTACTATCATGGTTCCAATCTACAAATTACTGCCCACATCTTAATTATAACTCATATAATGTAATATCTAAACATGTAAAGAAGAATAACTTATGATACCCCCTTGTTACTATGATTTCTAATTGTTACCTGCTACATAGCACCATGGCTTGTTGAAGCCACATTTCGAGTTGGACATGTACGACGGTTATGACCCTCTTCGCGACACAACCCAGACTTCAACTTTGGTCCATTCTCAATCCACAATGAGGTTGGCAACTCCCTATCCTCGTCATCCATCTCATTGCGGATTCTCGTGGACTTTGGCCGACCTTTCTCACGGATCAACCGCTGGTTTGGCATCACGGTTCTCCTTTCTGCTGGCTCCGGCCATTCTAACCTATCTTTTAGTGGTTGGAATATAGGCTCATAGCTGTGATACCGTTCTTGAAGGCGGTAGAAATGATCCATATACTCAGTGGCATCATGGTTGTGTTTGGCACAAACTGCTATCAAGTGGGAACAGGGGATCTTGTTTGCTTCCCATTTGCCGCATGTGCATGTCATGTCTATGAGGGAAACCCTATGGGTGTGATCTCCCCCGCCAGTGTTCAACAGTGAAGACTGTGTCTCCACTGTATATAACCGTTGTTGCGCACTCATCCTTCTAACAATATGGAGCTTTGCCTTCTCTTGATTTTCCTCGAACTTGTCATAGGCATATTTGCACCACACTTGCCCCTCTTCCAACTTCTCTAGGGTTTTGTTTCGACGTTCGTCAAAGTATGAGTTCACCTTGTAAAATGTAAACTTCACCATTGCAGTTATGGGCAAGCTACGTGCGCCCTTAAGTACCCCATTGAAGCACTCTGACAGGTTGGTTGTCATTGCCCCATATCGGTGCCCATGGTCATGTACAAGTGTCCACTTTTCTTGATTTACCTCCTTAAGATAGTCGTACGCATCTGGGTTGACATTCTTGTTGCAATCCATGGTGTTCTCAAACTTCCTAACTTGATTCGCAGTTGCTGCGTTCCATACCAAGTTCTTCAACGGCACACTATTGAAGTTAGTGTTAACATTGCTTACTAAATGGTGGAGGCAATACCGGTGATGGGTTAAGGGCGGTTGCAAGTAGCCCCTAGTGGTGTCATCGAAGCATGATTGTATCCCACGATGCCTGTCGGATATTATACACAAATTGGTCCGGTCTGTAACATAGGTCAACAGGCATGCCAAGAACCATCCCCATGTCTCCGTGCTCTCGCTTTCGACAACGGCAAATGCGAGTGGATAAACCTCGTTGTTACCATCTGTTGCCATTGCTATCAACAACTTTCCTTTGTACTTGCCATAGAGGTGCGTTGCATCTATGCTTATCACCGGCCTGCAATGCCTGAACCCTCTAATACACGGACCGAAAGCCCAAAACGCGGAGTTGAATATACAAGTCCCCGGGACATGGGGGTCACACTTTAATGTGGTCACAGTATCCGTATCTGCATCAGACAATGCAGCTAGAAATCGTGGCAATTCTGCGTACGACTCGTCAAAATCCCCGTAAATACGTGCAACTGCCTTCTGTTTGGCTTCCCAAACCTTGTACATAGTTACATCATGCCCATGCCTTGCATGCAACATACTACGCAAGTCCCTTACCTTTCGGGTTAGGTCCTCCCGTACATACTTCTCAAGTGCAATGGAGATGAACTTTGAATCCATCATCCGCCCATCAGTTGGTAGCTGGAGGGATGAGCAACTATGAGGACCCTTACATGTACTGATAACCCACATCCCGTGCTTCTTGCTGCAATTGGCCCGAATTGACCACAGACATGCCTCATTCTTGCACCGCACTACCAGCCTATTGGTGTCAGACTTGATGACCTTGTATTGCTTATTATGCTCCACAGAGTAGAGGGTCAACACATATTGAACAGAGGCTTTATTCTTGAATAGCATCCCCCTTGCTGGGTGGTCACCTTTATGCCAACTTGTAAGATGTCCTGTACCCAATGCAGGTGATGGGTCATTAATATTGTCCCATGTGTTTGATGTGAACCATTCTGGGATAGGAACTATTGTAAGGCAATCCTCCTCGTTATTTTCGATCAGTGGTACATCTAAGACCTCCGCGTCGTCCACTGGTCCATCAGTATCAATGAACTCTTCGTACACATCTCGGCTGGCATCAATATCAATTCCCCCGTCCATATCAGCTTGGACATGCTCATATGTGTGACTAGACCCTCCCACATCATGTGTATTGGTGGCGCCCACCACTTCGGTGTTGTCCAAATGATCAACCGCACTACATGGTTGATTATTGTAGGGGAAAGGCGTGGCATAGGCAAAGGGAGGATGCACTTCAACCGACAATGAGTGTGGCTCTTCCACCCCACTGGCATGCTGTGAACTTGCACTACCATGGAACCCAACAGCCTCAACAGTTACATACAAGTCGGACGCTATGAACTGGGGGGTCCGCTTAATCACTGCCCACATCATGTCCACGTCAGCATCGCAACCCAACGGATTTGAGTTGTAGACAACCTGAGTACTCACAAGTATCTGGGGGGCACGGTACACGATGGATATCTTATGTGACTCCTTGTCCAACCGTAGAGCTACCATTATCTTCCGGTGCATTTTTCTCAAGTGTGTTCCCCATTTCAACTCAATGAACTTCTGCTTCACTGACTCACCTCTATAGGACAGCCCATGCAAGTCATGGAAATACTGTTCCCCATCATAGTAAACGTAGAAGCAGTGACGACCCATGTCAGACCTGGATAAGGACAATTAATTGTGGTTATCATGTAGAAGATAGGGGGTTATGTTAATGCAACAGTAATTAATCTTTTACAGATGCACTATGATGCTATCCTAATTATAGGTGTACACACTTGATTCTTTTGGACACAAAGATTGGCCTTTTAGGGGAGACGTGCCACAACAAAGAATCAGGGTGTTTGTAATATCGCTTGATAAGGATGCAATATGGAGTAGGAAAAAGCAAACATGGTCAGCAAAACTTGTTCACCTCGCAGGCTTTCTTTTTCAGAACCCACACAGTAAAGCCTTTCAGAACTGAAAAAGCCATACAATGTAAACCTTAGTATACATTACACATCATTGTTAATATGTATGAATGAATGCATATGTCATCATATGAATTCACCATACAATGTTTGTTTATATATATGTTTATTTAGAATGATTATATACATATTTCCCAAAAAAATTCTCGAAAATAATTATTATATACATTACTATATCTATACATATTTAGGAACAATATGTATACAATGTCACTATCACACACACACACACACATATAAGATTTTGCTAATGTATGTCATAAGAGCACACAATAATTAATCATTTTTTGGACAATTTTTTTCAGGATTTTCAATGTATTAACAGTTTTTGCAATTCCTAACCTTGGTGTTTTTCAAAAAATTGGTGCCCTAAGCACATACATTATATGTAGACATACCTATACATGTCTGTGTGTATATATATATATATATATATACATGTGATCATATATGGGTAGGTAGCTTTGTTTATATTTACATATATTTGTTCATGCCACATATACATCTTATGATATGGGTAAATACGTTTGTCTATACATACATATATCTATACATACATACATTTATGTATATATATACACACACATAATTTCAGAATAAGACAGTTGTAGAAAGCAATCCAAATTATAAGTAGTTATGTAAGTCAATCCAATTATAAGTAGTTATGTAAGTGAATATATACCTATCAGGGAAGATGTGCCAGAACAAAGAAGAAGGGGACCACAGCAACAGCACGCCTGGTGAGGATGCAATAATGACAAGGAAAATGGCAGAAGAGTTAGCAAACTTTGTTCACCTCATAGGCTTTCTTTTTCAGAGACCAGACAGTGAAGGTTTTCAACACAGATAGAGCCAGACACGTGCATGGATTCTGAAATGTGGGGAGGGGGACAACATGACTCGATATTAAGGAAATCGATTTTATATAAAACTCGATACCACATAAATCGAGTTACTGTTGACGAGACATATTGAAATGACGGCATTTCAGAAACTCGGTTACTAAGAAGTCGAGTTACATGTAACTCCGCATTATAGATGCTGCTATAACTTGATTTCTGTAGAATCGAGTTTTAGCTCCATTTCCTCTACAAAAGCCCACTTCACACGTTAGAAGGTGCAACCACATTCTAGAGCAATTGAATTCCCACCATTGCGTGTTTGTAGAGCAGGATGGGACGAACCTATGTTGTGTTTAACGGTCGTGTTCCAGGCATATACGACAGTTGGCTAGATGCGAGTAGACAAGTTCATAAATTCCCAAATGCCAATCACAAATCATATAAAGATCGAAGGGAAGCCGAAGCTGCATACATGGAGTATTTGCATGGTAATGGTATGGGCGTGCATGGTGGTGCGTCTAGATCGTGGGAAACTCCAAATATATCAACCTCAACTCCACCTAGCACTTCTGAAAGCGAAGGAACCAACTATGGCAGTGGAGACATTAGGAACACTTTGTTAAGGTATCAGTTGGAAGTTGCCATTGAGGAGCGTGACCACGCAAGGAGGATCGCAACGTTGAGTGCAAACATGTTGAATGAAGTGGTGGCTCATGTTGTGGGGGATGACGAAGTTGATGCACCCACGAGACAACGTACGGATGCATGAATGCAAAAGTACGACTTCTTGTTGTGGTATTTAGTAAGATATGTATTCTTGCAAGTAACTACTTTCGTGTGTACTTTAAGTAGAAGTGTCATCGTTTTCCAATTGTTTCACTGGCAGATATGTATATATTTTTGTTTTTGGACTACTTTGGTCTTATTCGGTCCATTATATCTACTTTGGTCTTATTCGGTCCACTGTAGTTTCTAGGAAAATCGGTGTACTACATTCTATTTACTCTATTTGATCCTATTCAGTCAGCTTTGGTCGTACCCCGTCTATTTGATTCACTGCAGTCCATTATTGTGTAGTTACAAAATACTAGATCAGCCTATACACAATGAGCCACGATTAACGAATGTACATGACGTGAAACACAACAATGAATTGCGTAACCTCTACATGAACGATTTGGAAATCCTCCTCGTTGGAGGATTCACTGCAATCCATACCAATCAAAGAAAATTCAAAGTTTAAAAAAGATAGGATTGGAATTATTCATACATGATAAATCGTCCAACATTAGAAAATTATCTAAATTCTTCAAGTCAATTCTGAAAATTTTAATAGCCACGATATAGAAAGTCCATAACAAAATGACCATGAATAAAAATTGACACCAACCAACTAAAAAAACAAATAACACAGCTATATAAAGGTTCTTGAATCCCAAACACAGTAAATAAAACCCTAAAATTATGATGTACCTTGTAATATTATTCTGAATTAGAAAAAAAAATGAACACTTAAAATTTCAAAGTTACGTAAAAAGTGAACATTACATGGAATACTACAGGTTTCAATAGATACATTACTATATCTTCCCTCTAGCTAGCTCCACTGGACAAAACAGGTTCATCTCTATGAGAGTGGTCTTGCCACTGCCAATTCTGCCAACAATACGTATTTTGTGCCCTTCCTCAAATGTGCAACTGATCCCCCTCATAACAAATGCATCAGCCTATATTTGATCTGTTTTATCAATAATATTCTTAGAATCTCAGCATAAGAACCTTATAGATTTTTAAATTAAATAAAAAAAAATAGTTACCTGCAAACCATGTATTTCAACTTTACCCACAGATGGCCAATTTGATGGAGGCCGGTTCCCTTCGATCGAGAACATTGTTCAGGAAAGTTCGGTGTAATGCCCTTGTAAAAACTCAAAGACCCTCGAACCTAGAAGACCCAACACAATAAATTAGCCTTATAGATGAGAAAATGTCTCAAGTTTATAATGAAAGTAAGAACGTCTAACAACCTAAAACAAGTTTGTGACTCAATGGGGTGAGACAAAATCTCCCACCTTCACAAGTTGAGATCATTAGGTACTTATTCTCTTATAGCATTTGCGAGAACATGCACAGATTTAGTATTTTACTTATAGAAAAGATCAATGTGTTTGCACTCTACTTATAGAAAAGGCCAAGTCAAAGTTTCAGCAACTATTTGCTAAGCAGATGAACCGCTGGGATTTTATTCAGCCCTTCATATACAAGCAAGGGCAGAAAGTCCTATAGCATGTACACAAATTGTCTAATGAAAAACCAGATAAATGCCAGCAACGAAGCAATAATTCAGCAATTCATTCTGTACGAAATATTTTTGCTACTCTGCATACCGTTTTCTAGAGCAGACAAGTCCTCATTCTTCTCCTACAAGTCACGTGCCAGCTGATATGTCAGCTCAATGGTCTTAACTGCATTTCCCTCCAAGGAAAAATGAAAATTCCTAAGCATAAACTATACAATTAGAAGCATGAACAACCATGTATTCAACAGATAAAACAACCTATAAAATATTGATGAATTATTGAAGAATAACATATAAGAGAAATGGCTGAGATTATTATCAAGATCTATAATTTATACTCCGCCTTGTTATCTTCAGAGAATGTGTTCTCAAAAATGGTTAGCCAAAATTCATAAAATTTTGAGCAAATTGATTAGCAAGGCATTCAACCAAATAGAGGATAAACATAGACTTGCAACTACTTGGAAGGGTAAGCAAAGCCTTGGAAATTTTTTTCAATTCTAGCGTCCTCTAACACCCATATACATATTATAAAGCCAACTTTCAAGCAAATAATTCAACTCTCAATCATGTGAAGATAAATAGAAAACTAGTCAGATTGGTAATGAATGCCGGACGGTGGTTCTGTTTTCAACCTTGCATATCAGATTTTCCACCGTGCAAATCAAACCACCAATCTTGAGGCCAACTAAACCACTTTCTTGAATTACATAAATGTAAAATCAAACACATATCATCATATAAGTATCTCTCGAAACTACAAACAAAATTCAACAAAACAAGCCTATCGTGCAAATGCAATAATTATAGGAGTGTGCTCTGATGGTGTGAGTAACCATCGTACAACACTAAGAGTGAGCAGCTTTAAATCCTATTACTTTTCCAACCAGAATAGAAAACACACTCAATTACTTCTTAATTTTTTAACAGATACCATGCCCTGAAGATAATCATTAGGTTGTTTCATCCCCAATTCAAGCAATGAACGCCTCCATCATTTCATTAAAGCAAATGATGGACAAGATTTGATTCATTGGCCAATGACACACACAACATATATATATATATATATATATATATATATATATATATATATATATACTGAAAAGCATAAAATAAGAAGGCTAATTGATGAAAAAATCAATAATCAATTAAATGTTTCTCATTGGGTCCTCAAATTGCTACCAAAATGAAAAGATAATATATACAATGATAAATAACAATTACAAACCCCAAGAAGCGAAAGGAACAAAACATGCACACATAACTAAGATTTTTGCCGTTTTCAGCTTTAGGTAAGTTATATTGTGAGCTGCTCTACAACTCAGAAAAAAAAAAATATATAAATTCTATTCTCCAAAGTTCCTACTAACAAACTTGTAATCAAATGTACACAAATCTAATCATTCTAGAGAGGAGATTAAAAATAAGAAAATGGGAAGGAGGATGTACCAATCTAGGAATTTTAGGGAAGGCGAATCAGAAAATTAGGAGAGAGACACATACCTAGCCAAGCATTGTAGAGGCTCCGATAAATGATTTGCTACAAAGGACTTGGTTCTGCCATTGATCCGCATAAACTTCGTCATCAAACTCTTTTACAGAAAGTATCAAATTACTTCTTCTTGCTTATCAACAATACCACACATTTGTTTCTCACAAAAATAAAAAAAATAAAAAAACAAATTACTCTCTTACAACCCACTTTACTGTAGCTAAAAACATACAAAAACACAAGAAAGTTTGGCTTCAAATGAATACCAATCCAGACATTTGTCAAATTGCAATCAAAACTCCAAGTGCAAAAAAACTTCCTAATACATCAATAAATACAATACGCCTTATGGGTTTTCTCCAAAATATCAATTTCTTGACAACAAACACATTGACAGCCAGTATTCTCCCCAAGCAATGATCCAGAAATAGATGCACAGCCACCAAGATTCTCCCCAATTAGTAGAACATTTTGCATGCTTATTCCAAACACCTATACACATGAAGAATAAGCACACAAGGACAATCCGGCTCAATGGCCTTTTCGTGTCCACCATTGCAGTTAGGTCTAAAATAAAAAGGCTACTTTAGAAGAAAAGTGAAACGTAACTATGCAGTCACCTATTGGCAGGAAGCATAAGCATACACTAAGGCATTTAATGATCTTTTCGTTTCCGCCCATATGCCCTGACAGGTCTAATCTTACCTGTTTCATCAGACACAACAGCATAATTAAATTAACATAATCAATCAAATGCACAGTAGAAGTAGCTCAAGAAGATGGGAAGTGTAGACGAAGTACATACCATCACCGGTCCCGCAATCGGGAGCTTGCGCACGCGGGCGTCGCGATCTCCGCAAAGCCTCCACCGGCTCAATGTCCTCAGCCGGTATCTGCTCAATCTGTACAGCCTCTCCGTGGGGGGTTTGAGATGGAGTTGACATGGTGGGGTCCACATGCACTAGAGGTGGGGTGGGCATGCCTGGTGTGGGGACAAATATGCATCCACCATCATGAGCAGATCCACTGAAAACTGGGGGCGACATACGAGGAGGGCCCTCATAGTCCGTGCTAGCACCATGGGATGTAGTGTGGGCTGGAACAGTGCCCTGATGATCGACGCTATGGGATGGCCCAGCACCATCGCCAGACGTGCATCGCGGTGTCCTGCCGTCGTCATCAGACAGTACCCAATCAGTGCCAAGCCATTCCTCTTCTGCACCCGACTCATTCCCTTCCTCGTAGATGGGAGTCGACTCGGTCGTACGGCTGCGACCAGCTTGACCACCTCCACGATGTCCACCCCCACGAGACCCACCACGTTGCCCGCCACGAACTGGGGCCTGTGTACCAATGTCAACTGCTTCTGCAAGCGCATTCGCCAATTTAAGTCGGCCTAGCTCCTCCACAAGCTCTAGTGTAAATGTAAGGTCAGTGTGCATGTCAGAACCTTCATCGCACCTCTGTATAGACCTAATCATCGTCCGAACCTACAAAACAAGGGCGTCATAAAAGCAAGAACGCAAGTATGATGCAAAACTTGGATAAATCTGTTCCAAAATCAAAAGAAAAAGTAGCAAACATAGCTAATGAAATCCTTATATTACTTATAATTATGAAGCATCTTTAAAAAGACAGTGTATAAAAATAGGGGTTGGCCCCCCCTGTGCAAAAATTTATAGTTCCAACCCAACACTCAGGAATTTTCAGTTTCCTGTTATGTTTATCGCTATGCAATCTAAACATTGAGATAATACTTCTAAAAAACACGTATAGTTGGTTGTACATAAGTTCAATCTTAGCATAAGTGAAAATATCAAAATTTCACTTCTGTATCTAGGCTTCACCAGATTTACAACTCCATTAATATCACATTGCAATCAGGACACATATTTTGAAGTTATTATTTCCTAACGTACACGCCTAAATCAAATGAATTGAAAATATCAAATGTCAGCTTCAAGTTTCAATTAAGGGAAGTACCAAAAACTTAGAACATATATCATACTTGAATCTAGTATAAATGCACATCTCCTTGCTGCATACTTGCAAGATTTTAAATGACCTTTAAGCTGTTTGGAATTGCATTCTACCAACAGTTTAGTAAGGGACTTCCCAATCCTAGAGGTAATATCTATCAAGGAATATGTAATACATTAATCAGTCCTGGAGGAAAGGCTATCTAAACTATCATGAAATGTGAATTTATCACTACTACACTGAGTTGCACCGTCCATTTGAAAGTACAAGCCAACCAAAAGCAAAAAAAATTAAACAAAAAATAAAATAAAATACAATAAAACCCAACCCAACCCACCCTTTTTAAAAGTTGAATGTAATTATATGAACAAAGGTGTGGTCATCATTAGTCATTGCCCATTAACCATTCCTCACGCAAACAAATTGGATCAAGACAAATTCAGTTTGTTATGAACAACTAAATCATGCAGTATTTTGACTTTAAAACATAATGACAGACTCATGCAGTATTTTTTGACTTTAAAACAAAATGACAGAGAAACTTATAGAGATGTAACAACGATAATTATTGTGGACTTTTGCATGCATGATAAAGCTGCTGAGGATATTTAATCGAACAATGGTTTCATCCATAAAATAGGAATTGTTGCCTCACCATGAGTTCCCAATACGCAGACTCTGGTGTTATGTACCGCCTTTTGTGGCGATTGTACCACATCATGTACTCAACGAGGTACATATCATCACCGTCTAGGAGATCGGACCCGCGAACTACATTCACTTGGTTGGCCCATTGCCGAATAAAGGGATCATGTTCTACCTCCCAGTTCTTCTCCCATTTACCCTGAAGGGATATCTTGTGAAGGGTAGGCGACGTATCCACGACAGTTGGAACTGGTTGCTTCATCCCAAACTGACGGAGAGGATGATGCCACTCCACTATCCAAAAGAATATCAACGGCACCTCGGCCCTCCAAATATGCTGCCCGGCAGTGCAATACGCAGGTAGGGAGCCCAGCGTATACGTGTACGGCTCCCATACAATCTGCATAAAAGCATAATGTTTGTGATAGTGAGACATCATACTAATTTAACATTATGTTTGTGATATGTAATATGCAAAGCATGGAATTTCTTGCTTCTAGTCGTACACAAAATCTTCAGGGATTATTGGCCAGAAAGTAAAAGAACAACAAAATTGACCTGCAAAAAATATTAAAAGATCTAGGTTGTTCGTGTCCACCATTTTCAGCCCCATGTTCATATGCTGGACAGGGTTCAAAGCTAACTGACACCATCAAATACTAGGGTTTTCAATCTGAACCAAACTTAGAGGAGGGTACTAGAGCATCCTTATGCCTGTAAGATGAATCCAAGTTGATGATTTCGCAAAATCTTTTTATCGTAATAGAAATATTGTGCTACATTAATTGCATTAGTCATTAACAATGTTTCAATGAATGAGAACAAAATGACTATTAATCATTGTAACACTAAAGTAACTATACTTAATTTGCTCTTGAAGCTGTAAAAAATATGGAGGGAAGACATATATAAGGTCTACTGAAGACATTGCATTTCAAGTAGCACTTTATATTGCAAGAAATGGAAGCTATGTAAATTATTACATGGTCTAATCCTCATCAAATACTGTTATTATATTTCTATGTAAATATATATTTCTTATAAATTTTAGTGTTGGAAATTACGTAAGCCTTTTAGTTATCTCAAACTAATCATGTCAATGTCTAAAATTACATTCCTCTTGAAGAATATGGTGAGTAGCATATTTTGCACGCTTCTAATAATTATATGAATAAAGTACTCATTAATAATCCATAGCTTTTAATAATTTTAGGACTATTAAGGCAGCTAAAGTGGGGACAACTTAAGGAGTTGCATGCTGCAATTAAATTGTGCTCTCCAACTTTAGTGCAAGGAGCACGAACTAACTTTTCATTTAGGTCAACAACAAGAGGTAATGTGTCAAGCGTCTTTATGTTTTCTCCTATATCACTGATTAACAATTATTTGTTTCTTTAAACTTAGGCCATTGTTTTCCAAGAAGACAATCGAGGCTGTGCATATTCAAAATATACCACTTGAATACGTAAATCGAAGTCAAACAGTATTCTACTAGACTATAAAAATATAACCTTCAATTCAGCAAAGGTAATTTATAACTTACAATGTAACAATGTTTTTTGCATCACAATAACAATGTTTGTAATCCTGGATACCCCTATGTTAGAAGAGGAAATACTAAATTGTCTACTTATTAGGCAGAGCAATAACTATGGTTTTAAGCTCATAACATTTTATTAATTAATTACAAACTGTACAAGCTTAATTACAAACCGTACAAGCTTAAATTTTATTTGTTTAATCAAATTTGTAGCATATATTGAGACTATATGCAAAAACAACCGACTAAAGTAGAGCGTGATAGTAAGAACAAGCAATTGTACATATGAAACTTCTAGCCAAGAGAGTTCGATCGTACCTATGAAACTTATATCTATGCCCAAATGGAGCTCACACACTAAAACCACCTGCAGCACCAGTGGCACCAATGAATTGTGAAGAGCTTAGATTGACATTGACTACCTATGAAAACACCATCAACTAGAACATCCCAAACGGATGTTTAGATAACATAAAAGTTTATATTAACCTTAGATGGTCACTTAATACTAAATATTGCTATGTTCTCTCACAGGGGTAGTTCAATGCATAAACTCCAAACATTAGTAAGTTTTTGAAGGCAAAGCAACAATTGAGACTATCTTGGGTGCTCACTCTGGCATCCTAAACAACCCCAAATCTCATTTATGCTTATAACCTATACCCTGGACTCTCGAGTTCCTAGTGGGGGGGGGGGGGGGGGGGGCACTAATGGCTTCGTATTTTGGAAATTTCACAGTGTGGACCCAAGCAATGACAACCATCCCGCATTGGACAAGGACAAGCTATGGCAATGGCTTAGCGTATGGTCACTCTATGACATTCAAGGCAGAGTAAGTCCATCCTTTAGTTTGCTTAATTTCAAATTTCAATGAAAGCCAGAGAAGTGATCATGTGTTTTACGGGCCAATGATCAATAATGTCATCATTCCCTCTGTTTCTGTACTTAGGCCAAAAATGCAAATTGGGGTTGTATATTTCTGCTCTCATGTCATGATTACACAATAATTAGATAAAATTTTCATAGTTTAACATTTGCAGCTTTACCAACGTTCTAAATGTAAAGAATTTTATTATTTTATGAGATTTAACAGCCAACTATATTACAACAGTGAAGAGAAGCTCTAACTCAGCAAATGTAATTCAACGAAAATCTGGAATATAATTGTGGTAATATCTAAGTCAACCACCAAAACTATAGCGAATCCAGAAGGTGTGAAATATTAATAAGCTTCAACAGTTCTAAACAAAATTTGTATTTTAAAGCTTTAATATTGAAGTATAACGACTATCAAAGATTCAAACTCTCTCTAAAAGAATTATGAGCAGAAGTCTGGGCTAACCTGTTGAGCAAGACTCCAAAACGCATGTAAACAAGCAGAAAGTGCAAAAAGAACGAAGAAGACAGTGAAGCAGAATTCACGCAAGGATTAGGGAAAGAAAAAAATTTGGACCATTTCTCGATTTATGCGTGTCATCCTTGCGCAGGGGCCATGCGTTTTGAAAATATCATTTGTGTTCTAATATGCCTTGATTCCCTTGTTCTGAAAAGACCCATATTTGTCAAGTTTATAGTAGGAAATTTGTTGTTTAGAATTTAATTGATATCTTCTGTGTTTACAATCATTCGCCTTATATAAAGTCTTAAGAAATATTGTTTTGAAATTTTTTAGTTTATTTTCATAGCAGGCTAAAAGTTCTATTTTCTCGTGTTAAATAGGTTGAAACGGTGTATAATGACATAATCAGAAAATGAACACAAACTTTTGATTCAGTTAGTAGCTGGAAAGAATTTAAAGATGTCATCCTCAGTTTTGAAGATGCATCATTAAAATCAAATGAATTACTTGAGCACACAAATACAACCAAAGACAAATCTGATTATCTTTGATATACTCTTAGGTAAATTCATTTCTCATTGAATTATAACCAATTACATAATCCAATATGTGCATCTTCTCTTCATTGCATCAGATTAATGACATTTGTAACAATTGGTGGAGTTTTTGTTTTTTGGTTGCAACACAAGTTTGAACTCACTGTCTTGCACATGCTTCAAACATCTTGGAAAAGGGACAATTTATTATGTGTTTTTTTTTAATATTTTTTCGGTGTAAATCACAAACGTTTCCGTACATAATGAAGAATATAGCCAAATTCTACTTTATATATATATGACTAAATTTATATATAACCCATTGATTTAACCCAACTTAACCTGAGTCATGTGAGTTGGGTTGCATTGGAAAAAACCCTTCAATCCAACCCAATTTGGAAAAAACCCTTTGATTTAACATTCAAGAATTTTTTACTTTATGTTTGGTCGTATTCATGCAGGTGCTACAAATGGAAGTTCTAATGTGAAGTACTTCACGATGGACATTCCAATTGAGTTAAATGATGGGATGGAAATCCAAGTATCAAACAAAATGATGGGATGGTATTATGAAATCAACTCATTCGTACAACAATCCAAGAATTCAAAATAAAATAAAAATAAAAACGTGGTCATGCAATTGAGGGAAACGAAAATAAAAGCATGTGCGGTGCATTTGAGGGAAATGTGCTCGGCCCGTAGTCATAAGAATTGAGGGAAACGTGGTCATAAGAATTCAAACTAAATTAACCGAATACCTGCTCGGCCCGTAGTGTAGCCAGTGACGCTCGGTACGCAGCAAGGACGTGTGTGACATGCTCTGCGGTGCATTTTGGCCCGCTCCACCTACCAAACATGGGGTGTCGACAAATGCTCATTACTGAACCTTACATTTAACCTTACATTTAACAAACTTTGCTTTTATATTTCACATCCATATACTAAGCATTGATAAGTTTCTTTTGTTTGTTAGTTTGGCATTTTTTTAATTATATGAAAGAGACAAATAACGAGAACTCAATGAACGTACCTAATGGCAAGGGGCCCTGAGTGCACTGGCGGTAGAGGCGGCCTCACAACAGGGCATAATTGTGGGAACCTTGAATAGGCCCATAGCTGCACCAACAAGACTGCTCCTCCAATCTGCATCGCATCCTTCTTCGATGCACCACAAAGTTGCCTATACAGCCAGGCCAATGCTGCACTACCCCAGCTATACCGTCTCGCATTGCTGACTGGGTTGAGCAACTGCAGAGGCACCAGTGAGACCCGGTCCGCAGACCTGTCCATGAACAAGAGGGCCCCCATCCGTACAAGTACGTGGTAGCGGGCATGTTGTTGCACGACTTCGTCAGCAGCATCCGCAGCTAAGGGATCAGCAAACTGTGCATCAAGCCAGGTGTATCTTATCCTCCCCCCAGCAAGGATAGACTTGTTTGAGTTTGGTATCGGGGGTGGAGGTTTATGGCCCAACAACTGTTCGCACAGCTGACTCCATTGGTAGTCTGTCTTCCCAGTGACAGGCAACCCATCCACCGGAAGCCCCAGAATCACCTCCATATCTTGCAAGGTGATACCCATTTCTCCATGGGGTAAGTGGAACGTGTGCGTCTCCGGACGCCACCGCTCAACCAACGCCGTGATCAAGGCGTGGTCGACCTCCATATCAGGAACCTTGAATAAACCAGTCAACCCTGCTGCATCTATGTGTTGCATGATACGTGGATCTAGCCCACCCTGTGGCAATACACATTTACGGCGTCGAACCTTTATCATGCCAGGCACGTCCTGCACACGGACGAGTATTGTGTTAGGAGATTAAACACAAGGTAATTATAAAACAAACATGTATTAATAATACTACTACATACCTCGTCAGCGGCGCACCTCCAAAGCGGACTTGACCGATGATTCGGCTGCTGGGCCAACTGGGTATCCACATCGGGTCCAGGCCGCACTCTATCTAGTGCCTGCATATCTGACATGGCAGCAAATACATTGTTAGCAATTTTCTAACAAGTAAACCACAATTAATATAAAATAAAAGCATAGATTCAGTAAGACATTGGACTGATATGCACAACAAAAGTAGTGTCAATCCGAAGAAATAATGAAATTTATAACAACCTAGATATACCAAAAACAATGAGTACTAAAACTTTTAAGGGATATCAAAGAACTTAATCTCTTTGTTGCTGTACTAAACCCAGAGACACACTGAAACACCACCACTCGATTTGCCAAAACCCCTCATCAAAACCCTAAGCACATTTAAAATCATTAATGAGAAAATCATCATTGCAGCATATAAAAGACAACAAAATTCTCATCTTCATTAGTAAATTTACTACTTCTTAAGTTTCAACAAAATAATCAAAATCCCACACAAAACGCAACCTAACATTAACCAACATCAGAAAATATTTCAGAGGGAGAGGACCGTACCTGTAATCAGCGGCGGCGGGAACCAACGACGACTGATGGAGACTCGAGGAAGAGTGGGGAAGCCTGATCGCAGAGCGAGAGAGACAGAGTGTGGAGAGAGAGTGATGGCAGAGAGCGAGGGAAAGAGTGTACAGGGAGAGCGAGTGACTGAATAGCGTTGTGAGACGTTAGGGTCCTATTGATTCAAACCGCTGAAAAAAACTCGATTTCCAGTTTCCCGAGTTATGAACGTCTCCACAAACTTTTTTTATTGGGAAAAATTAGAATCAGACTAACTCGGTCATGGAAATATCGAGTTATTCATTAAAACTCGATTTCCAGTTTCCCGAGTTATGAACGTATAAACAAACATTTTTTTATTGGGAAAAATTCGAAGGGTCAGAATAACTTGATTATACAAATATCGAGTTATTCATTGAAACTCGATTTCTCTATTGTCGAGTTACAAATGAGGGGCATTTCCCTATTTACTTTCAGAAAGAGGGCAAACGAATGTTTAATTTCCCAAAAAAGGGTATTTGCCCATTTTGTCCTATATATATATATATATTCGTGAGTAATCAAGGTGTCATACATAACCGTTTGGCTAGAATACATAATTTCTAAAACCAAATATGTGCATTTTTTTTTTAATTTTTTGCCGAAATGTGCATTTATTTCAAAAGATTTGAAATTTATACTTCCAAATCTCACAACATTTGAAATTTGAAAAGTTTTGAATTCAAACTTGTTTTAAACCCTTGAAAGTCTATTTACATGATTAAATTCACATTATTTCAAGTTTAAAGGAAATCGTTTAAATATTGATTATTCAAAACATTATTTTACATGAATTGTATTGAATCATTATAATGATGTACCCAAGACCCATAATATTGTAGTTAATTTATTTATTTATTTTTTGTTGTTGTTGTTGTTAGGACTGATTTTTTTTTTTTTTTGGTTGTAAAAACGTGATGTCTACACAATATTGGCACATAATAATGTTTTTTAATCAATTTTCTTATTTATTTCAAAACAAGACCTTTTTTTCCTATTATTTATTTTTTAATTTCTATGCTAGTTGTAGGTAAGCAATAGAAGGTTAAATATGAATGATTCTTTGTAATACATCCCAATTTGATGAACATCATTTTTTTTTTTTTTTTAATTATGAATTTGTATGCGAGGTAAAAGTTAATCTTCATTGACCTTTTATAATTTATTAATTTTTTTTATAGGTAAGATAGTATTTCACACTTATGGTACCCGCTTCATGATGATTGTTCGTTATCATCAAGTTAAGACACTGATTAGTGATTGTAAGGACTGAAATTGTATTTGGCCCCAAAACAGGAATGAGCTCAAACGTTGGCGGTCCCCACAATAAATTTGTAGAGAGTGGGCTAAAAAGTTCGGCCTTAGCGAGCGGGCAATTGTTAGTCATGGTGGTCATGGCGGTTGCGCAGAAATGAACTGAGCTTATTCAAGGAGATTTTCTCTTTGGCGCAGTTTGAGTAACTCCTGCTCTTGGGCTCCGGAGGGAGTCCCCCCTCCTGGATTGCCTCTTCCTCCTTTTATATTAGCTTCTACTGTCCCTTGAATGTCCACGTGTAGGTTGAGATTCGCGGGGTTGATACTTGTCCCATCAGCCCATACCCAAAGTGATTGGGAGTGGTTGTGAAAGCTGAAAAGCATGGCTCTGTCAGGTGTAGAGTACTTAATTGCAGTAATGGCAGCCTTTCCTTTGTTCTTTGTCGTTTTAGTACTTTTCTTGTTCGGTGGAATGACTCGGGGTGTCATCAGCAGGACCGAGTCGCTCCCTTTGTCCTTGGCTATAGTTATGGCCAAGGAGGGTCCTTCCTATGGCCGAGGAGGGTCCTTCCTTGGATCGGGCCTTGGGCCTAACGCAAACATTGACATGGGCTTCTTGGTTTTATACGTCCCACAATAGCCCCTCAAAATCCTGCTCTCCGGCTTCTCGAACAGAGAGGAGGGTTTTGGTGATGTCAGGCCTACGTCATGGCTTGCCAAGTCTTGTCCTTCAGCAGTGTTGGAGCCTCTTCGCTTGCCTGAAGCACGTTCCTGGCTGTGAGACATTCCTTTAGTTTACCCACGCTGTGTTCCTGCCATTTCGGTACACGAGGCGCGCCTTCATTAAAGTCTCTTTATGAGGAGACACCAATCCAACAGCTGAAGACTGCTTTAGGAATTGAGTGGGACTTATCTCGTTTATAGTTTTTCCTTGGGGATTTGGACGGATTAAATGCCACAAGTCTTGCCCCCTATATAAAAAGCACGGTGGTAGGTCATTCCCTTTATTTACAGATCCTTTAAGCTTTTCAAATTCCTAACCCTCTAATTGTGCCCAAAGTCCCCATTACCAGTGTGACTGAGCCTTAGGAGGTGAGATGGTCAAGGCTAGGGTGAGGGTGAAGGAACTACACCCTCTTCAGAAGCCTTAGGTATCTTCAAGATTCAGAATGGCTCGGTCAGGGCAAGGGAGACAAAGACTCAAGACATTTCTTCTCCTCGATAAGGCAAGAAAGGAGCCTCTTCTTCCTTCAACCAAAATCCGAAGCAGGTGGAGGTCGCATCAGATTTTTGGTGCGATAGCACTGAGATTTCCCATCGCTGGTACCATTCGTGCTCGCCCGATTGATGCTAATATGATACTTGCTCGATTGCTGTTAGAGCAGGTATGGGGACTTGGCGTCCTCGCTTTTTCCTCTCTTCCATCACTGGTGCCATCCAGACTTGCTTAGTCGTTGCTAGAGTAAGGTTATGGACCAGGTGCCTCTGCTTCTTCTTCTCTTCCATCGTTGGTGCCATCCAGACTTGCTTAGTTGCTGCTAGAGCAGAATTAAAGGATCTATCGTTTCCGTGTATCCCCCCCCCCCTTTTTGTTTTTGTAGTTAGCTTCTGGTATAGGCTTGTCTAAGCCCCTTTTTTGTATGCTGTACTACTTCTTTGTCTAATAAAAGATGACTTCATTTCATTTTGTGTATTCTTTCTTTTCTGCAATGGTTATTTTGTGAATGGATGTGCTGGTGTCTTTTTCTTTCGAACGGTACTTAGAGCCGATGCCCTTGTTTAGGAAAGAGTTACCTCTTTGAACTTATCAAAACTGACGGGCACAACAATGCCGATTTTAGATAGGTTAACCATATGAGACTAACTGAAATAATAGCTGAATGTTCTGTATTGCGTATGGGGCAATCACCCGAGGACGTGTAACCTAAAATAAACCGTCTGAGGGGGTCGTCGGGCACTAGGGTGCTTTGCCACGTTTCAGATAGTATTCATAGCCTTAACTTGTTTTAGGCATTCGGTTCAAGGACCGAGGCATGACTGTACCTGGTCTAAACACTTGGAAAGGTGCCATTGTATGTTAGTTTCCATAGAGTCGGGGTCCGAGGGCCGCGCGGGACTTCCATTCTGCCTAGGATTTAAGCCTTTCTTGGTGTTGTTAGTTTCCAGTAGGTTTGGGTCTGAGGACCATGCAAGACCTTGGTTTTGTCTAAAACTTATGTTTTCTTTTTGAAGTAGTTGGTTTCCCTATAGGTTTGAGTCCGAGGACCATGCAAGACCTTGGTTCTGTCCAAAACTTATGTTTTCTTTTTGAAGTAGTTGGTTTCCCCATAGGTTTGTGTCCGAGGACCATGCAAGACCTTGGTTCTGTCCAAAACTTATGTTTTCTTTTTGAAGTAGTTGGTTTCCTCATAGGTTTGAGTCCGAGGACCATGCAAGACCTTGGTTCTATCCAAAACTTATGGGAATTCGGTGAATCAAGCTACTGGACACGCGAGGGTTAGCCCCTTGACAAACGTGTGGGGCACATACTTGATGTTAGAAGCCCCTAGAACTGCCTGTGCCACTGGCACTTTGTAGTGTAGCCTTGAGGGTGAGCCACGCGTAGCTTGCACCACTGCCAAAATTCTCTCTTTCGAGGGACCCTTGTTGGTAGGGGCTTGATCCTACCATGACTAACCGCCGCCTGCACCAATGCACAAGCTTTCCCACAGACGGCGCCAATTGTAAGGACTGAAATTGTATTTGGCCCCAAAACAGGAATGGGCTCAATCGTTGGCGGTCTCCACAATAAATTTGTAGAGAGTGGGCTGAAAAGTTAGGCCTTAGCGAGCGGGCAATTGTTAGTCATGGTGGTCATGGCGGTTGCGCAGAGATGAACTGAGCTTATTCAAGGAGATTTTCTCTTTGGCGCAGTTTAAGTGACTCCTACTCTTGGGCTCCAGAGGGAGTCCCCCCTCCTGGATTGCCTCTTCCTCCTTTTATATTAGCTTCTACTCTGCCTTGAATGTCCACGTGTAGGTTGAGATTTGCGGGGTTGATACTTGTCCCATCAGCCTATACCCAAAGTGGTTGGGAGTGGTTGTAAAGGCTGAAAAACATGGTTTTGTCAGGTGCAGAGTACTTAATTGCAGTAATGGCAGCCTTTCCTTTGTTCTTTGTCGTTTTAGTACTTTTCTTGTTTGGTGGAATGACTCGGGGTGTCATCATCAGGACCGAGTCGCTCCCTTTGTCCTCGGCTATAGTTATGGCCGAGGAGGGTCCTTCCTATGGTCGAGGAGGATCCTTCCTTGGATCAGGCCTTGGGCCTAACGCAAACATTGACATGGGCTTCTCGGTTTTATACCTCCCACAGTGATAATAGCTTAATTTTGCATATTTATATTATTATTAGAAAGAATTATCATACTTATTTTGATTTAATTCATGCATTTTATAGTTGGTTTTGGAATAATGCTGAATAATTAATTTTATACTTAATTGAATTTTAATGCGTGAATTTGT
This sequence comes from Quercus tomentella, assembly GCA_028535165.1. Classification (NCBI taxonomy): domain Eukaryota; kingdom Viridiplantae; phylum Streptophyta; class Magnoliopsida; order Fagales; family Fagaceae; genus Quercus; species Quercus tomentella. The sequence goes on along the minus strand of JAPQVY010000089.1, from coordinate 26,711,145 downwards.
TTTTTGTAGGATAATGAAATTAAATAAGAAAGCTTATGGACTTTACTTTTACAAGAGTCATGATGAAGTCAAAGAAGGCCAACCAATTAAATTCGAGTCCAATTGGAGCAAAGAATTAAAGGAAATTTCCACCAAATCCAAGTCCAATTCGGATTAGGATTCTAGATTGCACACCAGTTAGTATTTGGAGCATATCTTTAGGCTCAGATGTCCAATCGAGATGATTCAAGTTGGGGTGGAAAGTTATCTTAAAGGGCTACAACTTTTGAGTTTACCAAAAATCCGAATTATGAATTTAAATGGGCCGCAAACATTGGTTAAGTGAAGCCTAAAAACTTGGAATTTTTTCCAAACGGGAATTCAACTTGTAATAGGATTCCTCGACCTATTTAAAGGCTTTTTAAGGCAAAATTTAGAGGAGAGCTGCTGTAGAACATAATTTAGGTTTTCTTAAAATTTCTTTATAGTTTCTAGAGTTTTATTTGTGTTATGGCTTGTTAGAAGCCTTGCAAAGGTAAGGGATGAAACCTAACCGTTTATTGGTATGTTTTTAACATTTATTTATTGGTTTTGATGCTTATGTTATTATGTTTTTGATTGATTTACTCATCTAGAAAAGTATTTAGTTTTGTGTAATTCTTTGATATATCGTAAACGCACGTTAAATGCTTAGTATTCCTTGCGAACTAATTCACTAGTTTTGTTTTGCCTAAAATCAATAAATTTCATGAAACTACTTTAGACAATTAATTCTTGAGTTTTTATTGTTAAATCATCCGACTAAGATCATCCTTCGTATGAATTTTAGTTGAGTTATAAAATGAATATTGTTAAGACTACCAATAGATGTGTTGTGTGTGGATCTCTAAACCTTAGCGCCTTAATGTATTGTTATTTTCTCTCAATTTAAATTAATTTTACTAAACCATCAAAAATCTCTTCAATTAAACTTTATTATTTTAGTTTTATTCTCTTGTGGTTTGCTAATCAATTCCCTTTTCCCAGTGGATTCGACCTTGGATTTACCGAGTTATTACTTTGCGACAATCTTGCACTTGGGAGCATTATTTAAGTCGTAGCAAGTTTTTGGCCCCGTCGCCGTGGATTAGGCAATTAGAGAAGCGTTCCACTTCGTTTGGAGAGGTTTTCGGCATTAAATTTCTTCACCTATTTGGTAATATCTCTCCAACTCTTTTCTTTTTAAGTAGTTTAGTTTCCCTTTAGAGTTTTTTCCTTTTATTTTTACTTCTTTTTATTGTTAAAGGTATTTGTTTTGTTTTTGTTTTTCTTTCTTGCTTTACTATTGTATGCGTGTTTGGTGTCGTGATAGTGATAATCGCTTGGTTAAAATTGAGTCTAATAATTTGTTTGACAATTTATCTGATTCTTTCACACATTCTCACACACTTGATATCATGGCGAACTTAGAGAGTAATCTTGGTGATAAGAATAGTTTAAATAATGAAAACTTCCATGCTTACCAACCCATTAGAACTTTCAGGGATTAGTTGCAACCTACTAGGAGTGGTACGCCATCATGCATAATTTATCCAACTAATGCAAATAATTTTAATTTTAAGCCTGGTATGATTTCATTACTTCCTAAATTTCATAGCTTAGATTCTAAAAATCCTTACCTACACTTTAAGGAATTTGAGGAGGTATGTTCTACCTTCCATGACCAATCATGTAATGAAGAGACCATTAGGTTGAAGTTGGTCCCTTTTTCTCTTAAAGAAAAGGCAAAAACTTGGCTTAATTCTTTGAGACCTAGGTCAATTGGTACTTGGCAAGAGATGCAAACTGAGTTTTTAAAGAAATTTTTTCCAATTCATAGGACAATTGCACTTAAAAGACAAATAATGAATTTTTTACAGAAAGATAATGAGACATTTCATCAATGTTGGGAAAGATTTAAGGATTTGCTTAATGCTTGTCCACACCATGGCTATGAAACTTGGTGTATAATTAGTTTTTTCTATGAAAGTTTAACTCCAAAGATGTGCCAATTTGTAGAGATGATGTACAATGGAGAGTTTTTGAATAAAGATCTTGATGAAGCTTTTGATTATTTTGACTTCTTAGCTAAGAATGCCCAATCTTGGGATACCATTGATACCTCAAATAGGTCTAGAGCATCCACCAACCCCTCTGGGGGTGGTAAGTACCAACTTCGGGAAGATGATGACCTTAGTGCTAGGGTGGCTAGTATAACTAGGAAGCTTGAAGCCATGGAATTAAGGAAAGTCAATGGAGTCAATACTGTGCATAAAATTGATGAGGTTTGTAGAATTTGTGAGACCATGGAACACCCTACCAATGAATGTCCTACAATTCCAGCTTTTAAAGAGGTGTTGCATGATCAAGCAAATGCTATGAACATGGTGAAAAAATCACACTCTTCCCCCTATTTAAAGACATACAATTCAGGGTGGAGGAATCACCCGAATTTTAGTTGGAGAAATGATAATGTGGTTGCACCTCCTACAAATGGTTCTTTAAATTTTGTTCCCTATAATCCCCCTCCAAAGATGAGTCTTAAGGATACTCTACAACAATTCATGTAGACTCAATCCACCATTAATAATCAGAACACACAAGCCATAAATGACATTAGGAGCACTCTCACTAAATTGACCACATCCATGAGCACAATAGAAAATGGTAAGTTTCCATCTCAACCACAACCAAACCCTCAAGGTCAATTTTGTGTTGATGATTGTAGTTCCTTTGAAAAATAAAGTGAGTCAAGCTAAATCTGTAACTACTCTTTGTAGCGGAAAATCATTGAAAAAGATATTCCTAAAAGTAATACACATGATGAATCTTCCAAAATAAAGAGTAGTGATGAGGTCCTTGAGCCTAAATCTAATGAAATTTAAAGCTGTCCTATCCCTACTCTTTTTCCCCAAAGGTTGATTTCCCCTCAAAAAGTGAATTAAAATTTTGAAATCCTTGAAGTGCTTAAGCAAGTTAAAGTGAACATTCCTCTTTTGGATGCCATAAAGCAAATTCCATCATATGCTAAATTTTTGAAAGATTTGTGTAATTGTTAAGCGTAAGCTTAATGTAAATAAGAAGGCATTTTTGACTGAACAAGTTAGTGCAATCATTTGAAACAATAGACTTCCAAAGTTTAAAGATCCAGGTTGTCCCACTATTTCATGTGTGATTGGTAATTAAAAAATAGAGAAAACTTTGCTTGATCTTGGAGCAAGTGTGAATCTTTTGCCATATTTAGTGTATGAGCAATTAGGTCTAGGAGAGTTAAAACCTACTTTCATAATTTTACAACTTGCCGATCGATCTGTGATTGTTCCAAAGGGTGTTGTTGATGATGTTTTGGTTCAAGTGGACAAATTTCATTTTCCTTTTGACTTTATTATTTTGGACATGCATCCTATTTGTAATGCTAATTCTCAAATATTTGTGATTTTAGGACGCCCATTTCTTGCAACTTCCAATGCATTGATAAATTGTAGAAGTGGAGTTTTAAAATTATCTTTTGGGAATATGGCCCTTGAGTTTAATATTTTTAATACTTGTAAGCAACCTAGGGTTGAAGAGGATGTGCATGAAGTTGACTATTGGTTTTTGGTTTAGAATGAAATTGAACCATATATTTCTTATCTAACTATAAGATACTTTATCAATTGAGCTAACTGAATAGAACTGATTTATTAATTATTTTATTAGTAACTTCAAAACCTAAAGAGATGCAATTTATTTTGTTACTTATGATAAAAATCAATTGTTTTTTTCCTCTATATTTTTTTCGTGAATGTACATATGAAAGGATTTTTTTTCCTCACAACTATGGAACAACAAAGTTGGTATTCAAAAAATTGTAATTTACCTTATGTTATATTAGTCTATTTAATATTGTATTTAGATACCCTTTAATTTTGTTAGCGGTTTTAATTTGGTCATGTGTCATTAAAAGTTTTAGATATCACACGGTCTATGAAGTTGCATCCTTAGTACTACTTGACATGGCTTTAATGAGAGGTTAAAATGACAATATATGTGACTTCCAAGTTCCAACCCTTCATTTTTTTTCAGGCCATGTGTCAATAACCCTCAATCACAGTGACTACTTGTTGTGTGCATTGTCATCTATCTCAACGATGCGATAGATGATCTTACTCTTTCTAGAGTTAATATATTTGAGCTCAGTATTCCATATTGTGTGTCATGTAAACCTAGACAGAACATGTTTTAGTCCATACATCTATTCTACTCATATTCTCTCTAATTTTTTCTAATATAATATTTATGTCCGAATTCTTTTTCTTAGATCTTTTCTTCTTTAAATTTTGTAAGGGGGAGAAGAAATGTTTACTGAATATGGATGATGTGTATTCAATTTTTGTTTGTTTTTTTAAATCATATATTTGACATGTGCGAATTTAATATATATGGTAAAATAAAAATACTAATGACATGTGCAAATCTAACACACACGCATATATTTTTTCATGGGTTCTAGTTAGCTCAACTGGTAAAGTTTTTTATGGTTGTATAAGAGTTCTGGGGTTCAATTATTGTCTACACCAAAAATTGATTGGTATTTTGGTCTGATGATAAAGAGCTATCATCAAGAGTGGACACCATAGGTTGAAACTCTCTCAAAAAAAAAAAAAAAACATATACTTTTTTTTTTTGTATGAGCTTGTGAATTGAGTAGGTATCATAATTCAAGAATGTTTTCAAAATATCATTCATTTTGATTTTTATGAGAAAATTATTTGTTATTGTAAGGATTTAAGAATCATAGTTTGTATTGACAAACATGTGATCAAAACATGTCTTGTTATAGTTCTTAGAGTCTATAATTTTGTCAAGATAGGTGCTCAATGTCTTGCAAATTAGTGTGCAAGTCAAGCAATTTTGATTCATTACGATTCATTCTTGACCAATTGAATACTTTCAGAATCAATCAATCGAATCGAAATCTCGATTGATTGAGTTGCGCTTTCACTGAACTGCAATTTCAGCTCATTAGTCCATCAAGCATTTAGGGTTCAATTCTACTTGACCTAGTATATAAGTAAACCCTAATACATGTCCAAGAAGAATTTTGGAGATGCACTAATTGTCTACTATGGTCAATTTCAGCTCTTTTTGCTAGTACACTAATTGTCTACTATGATCAACCACGTCTTTAATATTACTCGAAATTATGTATTTATATAATGTATTTACATAATATATTATCACTGCATAGTATCTGCATAATGTATCTACCAACAAATACAATTCCCCTGAACAATTATCATTTATTATATAACAATATTATTAATTTACTGTAAAGATTATTCTATGTAAAAGCAATTTAGAGCCGTATAGGCACTATGTTTAAAATTTTCGTCTTTTACTTCATTCATTCTTTCTTTTTCTTTTTTATTTTTTATATTTTTTTTAGCACTTTTATGTGCAAAAAAGAATTACTTGCAATCCATCAAACCAAAAATTTCTTAGAGAAAAAAATAAAATCAAGTTTGAAATTCAAAGTAAAGAATTGGGATTTTGGTAGAGAAGAATGAAATAATTACCATTGCAAATATGTTCTCCTTTGCAAGTTGGTAGAGAGGAATGAAATAATTACTGAGTAATGAGAGGAAAAAGAAAAATCTAATCAGAGAACTGTGTTATAAAGGGGAAGAGAAACATGGAGAGAGAGAGAGAGAGAGAGAGAGAGAGAGAGAGAGAGAGAGAGATCTATAGAAGAAGGGAGACCAGAGTTAGTGACAGTGAGGGTGTGAGGAAAGAAAAAGAAAAGGGAAGAGAGAAAGAGTGAGAGAGTGTACCATGAGAGAGAGATTGTTTTCCAAATTTTTTTTTTGGAAAACAACCTATAGAAAACAAGCCTTATTTTTATTAAGATTTTTCATTGACTAAAGATAGTTTTCCGTTGACCAGTTTTTTTTGTGTTACTAAACACTGGAAAATGTGGAAAACTATCTTTACAGAAGGTTTTCCAGCGAAACAAACAGAGCGTTAAAGGTTCTGTATCTTGTACTCTCAAAAGCCTTTACCAGTGATCTTACGTCATCAATTTAATATTGGTGAGTTGTAGTTGCTACTATTCAGTCATCAAGTGTATTGGATCTAAGACGTTCAAGGGTGATTTTTAAGTCATGCACTAGAGGTTCATGTTGTATGTAGTTGGTTGCTATCAAGGACTTCTGTGGATCTCGAAACTCAATTTAGTAATTGTAGTTAAGTTTACGAAGAATGGGATTATACAGTTTGAAAACTTTCATTTGTTAGTGAATTTGGTTCCTTGGGATTGTTAGGTTTAATCCTTCTAAGTTTTTTACTGTAGGATAGTTGGTTCCATTAGTTTTAATTCTTGGGTCAATATATCATTTCTTATTTACTTTTCTACTGTCCAATTGATATATTAGTGATTATTTTCTTTTTAAACCAAGGCCTTGCTTAATTAATTTAATAAACAACTTGGCTGTAAAATTGACCAACAACCACTTTGACAGGTGTCTAAACTCAACAGTTATTTTCATTAATTAAATAAAATTAAATAAATTATATATATGCATATATATATATATATATATATATATATATTTAATTTGAGTTGGGAAATTTTTTTAATTAATTCGTCTTTTGAAGGAAAATGAGTTTTGCTTGGTTGAAGATTTGAACTTTACTAGATTGAAGTTATGGGACATTGATCTCATTTTGAATATTTTTGATATTCTGTAAACAAATATATTTGTATGGGATTTTTGGATTATTTTCACGAAAGTTCGTGTAGTTTTGAAGAAAAATTCATTTCATAATTATGAAAAAATTGTGAACATTTTTTGTTGTAAATAATTAAGATCGGCAAGCCGCTTAATGATTTTATCTGAAGGGTTTGTATGCTATGCATAATGGAAATAATTCCTAGATTGTAATTATGGTGGATAGAAATCATATTTTATAGTGTTACTACTTGTGAGGTTGATAAATAGTTGGAAAATGATGTACGAGTCCTAAAATGTGACAGTGGTAAGGAACTTAATGAAAACTATCTTGAATACATTGCCTCTCCTCAAATAATTTGGACCATTGCCCTCTATGAATCATCCCTGATGGTCTTGAAGTACCACAAGTCACAAAACCGTACAGATTCGAAGAAATGTGGCTAGCTGATCGGGGCTGTACAGAAGTTGTGGAAGCTGTTTGGGCATCCCCAGAAGTGGTCGAACCTGCTGTCAAAGTGATTAAAAAAATAAAAAAAATGTGGAAAGGAATTACATGCATGGAACCGAACCCATTTTGGGAATGTGAGAAGTGAACTAAAGAAGAAAAGAAAGCAGCTAGTTGAAGCTGAAAAGGAAGCCATGAGGACAGGTTTAAATTTCAAGATTCGGGAACTCAAAAAGGAGACATGTGATCTAGAAGATAAGGAGAACAGAATGTGGTTCCAAAGATCAAAAGTTTTATGGGCAGCAAATGGAGATAAAAACTCTAAATTCTTTCATTGTTGAGCCACTCAAAGGATGAGGAAAAATTCAATCTTAAAAATTAGGAATGAGGATGGAGGTTGGAGTTCTAATAGTGAGGCCGTAGCAGAGACCTTAACAGCCTATTTTCAAGCTCTATTCACCTCAGCAAATCTGCCTCTATGTGAAGCTGCCACTGATTCTATCAATAGGGTGATAACAGATGAAATGAAGGATCGGCTCTCCTTGGAGTTCTAGAATTGGGAAGTTCAGCAAGCCATAAAGTAGATGGCACCCCTTAAAGCACCAGGACCAGTATGCCCCCATTATTTTATCAACACTATTGGGATCTAATTGGTGAGAATGTTTCACAATCTGTCCTTACTTTTTTGAATTCAGCTTCTTTACCTGAACATCTTAACCATACATTCATTACTCTCATTCCAAAGAAAAAAAATCCGGAGCATGCTTCTGAATTCAGGCCTATTAGTTTATGTAATGTATTGTATAAGATTTTTTCAAAAGTCTTAGCAAATAGGCTTAAAAGAATATTACCAAAAATTATCACTGAACATCAAAGTGCTTTCACTAAAAGCCATCTCATATCTGATAATATTTTGGTAGCTTTTGAGTCTTTACACAGTATGCAGAAACACAATGGGAAGGATGGATTCATGGCAATCAAGCTTGACATGAGCAAAGCCTATGATAGGGTGGAGTGGCCTCATCTTGAAGCTGTAATGAGAAAAATGGGGTTCAACGACAAATGGATCAAACTTCTCATGCTTTGTGTCACCACAGTCTCCTATTCCATTCTTGTCAATGGAGAACCAAAAGGCTTAATCCATCCGTCCAGAAGCATCAGACAGGGTGATCCTATCTCTCCATTCTTGTTCCTGTTGTGCACAGAAGGATTGCATGGCCTAATCAGCAAAGCAACAGCCCAAGGTGATATTAGGGGCTATTCATTATGTAGAAACAGCCCTCGGTTGACTCACCTACTATTTGCAGACGATAGCCTATTGTTTTGCAGGTCAACAAACCAAGAATGTCAAAGGATTTTAGACATCCTTGATACCTATGAAAAATGCTCGGGTCAAAAAATAAATAAAAGTAAAACCACCATCTTTTTTAGCAAATCAACTTCTGAAGATATGAGGGAGCACATTAAGCTTGCTTTGGGGGTTCCAGAAATAAAGCAATACGAGAAATACCTTGGTCTTCCATCTCTAGTTGGAAGAAACAAGAAAGCTAGCTTCAATTACATTAAAGAAAGGGTATGGAGAAAAATACAAGGGTGGAAAGAGAAGCTCTTGTCACAAGCAGGAAGAGAAGTCCTAATCAAATCAGTAGTTCAAGCTATTCCTACATACACGATGAGTTGCTTTAAGCTTCCTTTGGGTCTATGCTCAGAAATTGAAAGTTTCATTAGGAAATTTTGGTGGGGACAAAAAGGAGATAGGAGGAAGATCCATTGGGTGAAATGGGGTACTTTATGCCGTCCAAAATTTGATGGTGGTATGGGTTTCAAGGACTTAGCCCTTTTTAATGATGCACTTCTCGCCAAGCAAGCTTGGAGACTCTTGCACCATAAGAATTCCCTCTTCTACCGAGTGTTCAAGTCCAAATTCTTCCTGGATTGTTCAATTATGGAAGCTACTAATTCAACCTCAGCCTCATACGCCTGGCATAGTATACTAAAGGGTCGAGATGTCTTGTTGAAGGGACCAAAATGGAGAGTGGGCTGTGGAAAATCCATTAGTGTGTGGCTGGATGCTTGGCTGCCACCCCTTGATCATCCACGAATCCTATCACCATAGGTTGAAGGATTTGAAGATTTGAAGGTTTTTGATCTCATAGACCCAGAATTCAAGAGGTGGGATGAAAATTTGTTACATGGTCTGTTTATTCCCGAGGAGGTGAGTTTGATAAAGAGCATCCCATTATGCATCACCTCAGTTGAAGATAAACTTGTGTGGCCCTTCACTGCTTCGGGTGAGTACACAGTAAAGTCTGGGTACAACTTCCTAGCAAAGTTGAACTTGAATACTCAGGCTTCAGGACAATTGGTGCAAGACAATGGAATTTGGAAGCTGGTTTGGGGTCTTCGGATCCCAAATAAAGTAAAGAATTTCATTTGGAGATCATGTAAAGACGCTATCCCCGTGAAGAAGAACCTGAAGAAGAGACAAATCCTCCAAGATGATAGCTGCGATCATTGTCATTAGGTGTCTGAAATGGTTCTCCATGCAATATGGGAATGCTCGACCCTTACACCGATCTGGGATTCCTTTCAGGAACTCTATTTTCGCAAGAACCGTTCATTCCGGGACACACAGGAGCTGTTACTCTTTGCCAACGAAGAGGAAAAAAAACCTGGAAATTATGGTGGTAACAATGTGGACTATTTGGTCCCGTAGAAACCAGATTAGAGTGTAGCAGAATGTTTACCCCATAGACCAGGTCGTTCCAAATGCTCGGCAAGCCCTCTCTGTTTTCCATCGTGCAAATAGAGTCCAACAAGTTCCAGCCACGGTATCTAGCACAAACCGAGTTACCTGGATCCCACCACCAGCAAAATCACTCAAGATCAACTTTGATGGGGCACTTTTCAAAGATATTAATAAAGCCAGTTTGGGTTTTGTTATCCGTAATGACCATGGACAGGTACTTGCATCCTTATCGGAACAGATCCAGTTGCCTTTTTCCTCCGACCTGGTTGAAGCAATGGTAGCGGCACGGGCCATCTCATCTGCTCATGAACTCAGTCTCTCCAAATACATATTGGAAGGTGACTCCGAAGTGGTGATAAAAGCTCTCAAAAGTAACGATGACTCCCTATCTTCCTTTGGCCACATTCTTGCTTCGGCCAAAACCTTAACAGACATCAATTGTATTACTTTTTCCCATACTCGAAGAATTGGTAATGCTGTTGCTCATAACCTAGCAAAACATGCAAGACATGTCATAGGTTTTAAGGTGTGGATGGAGGATGTTCCTCCACATCTCCTTTTTGTATTGTTCACCGACTATGGCTGATTTCAATGATATTCACAATCTTCTTTCTCAAAAAAAAAAAAAAAAAAAAAGCATAGTTTTATTGTAATATCAATATTATCAATTTAGAATACTCAATTGTGGCAATTAGTGGTGCTACAAACACAATAAAATATTGTATTTTTTGTTTTCCCTTTGTGTATTAACACCATTTTTATATAATTGACCATCTTCTCTATACCACTTTTTGACATTCTTCTTTATCCACTTATCCACTATATTTTGTGTCCTATGCTTTCAGATTCAATTGGAGGAAATTCAGGAATGTGCAAATTGAGAATTTTCAAGTGCCTCTCAGTGTCAAGGATATTGTGATGCATGATTTTATATCACCATGTATTTGAGTTTTAAAATTCTGTTGAATGGCATATTATGGACCAAAACTAATGTCATATGGATGTTGAGTTTTATAATAGATTATATAAATTTGTCTCTTGTCTTGTCTAAGTATCTTATAAATTTTTTTTTAGATAACAAAGTATCTTATAAATTTGATGGGTTGTGATGTTAGATACTACAGTATATAGTAAGTTATCATTCTTATATTTTAAACAATTAGTGTATTGCTGAATATAATACCATGTCTAATAGTTTTTTTTTTTTTTTTTTTCCTTTTCTTTTAGATTTCTAATTTGCTATTGCTTTTTGTTAACTATGGGCTTAGATTTACTTACCTAGTAGGAAATCAAATACCCACACCTTGGCACTAGGGGTGTTCATCAGTCGAGCGATACTGATATTTGGGGTTTTTCTCACTGAACCATCGGGGTCAGTAATCCCTTAACTGGTACTGATTAGCCTCGTTGGGGTCGGTTTTTTGATCTACGGCGGGGTTCTTTTTTTGGCAACGGCTAGGGATGCTTCATCGGAGAGAGAGAAGATCAAAATCTTAGATTAGATCTAAAATTCCATAATCAAAGTCCTAAACTGTGCCACACATCTTCAAACCTAAACTACACATTAGATCCAAAACCACTTAGATAAATACATTGCAACCAAGGCAGCGATGCTTGTGCTCATCGAAAGTGTGATTAGAATTAGTGGAGCTTCGAGTCAAAAAGTGTTGGGATTGGTTGGGTACTTGAGTAGTGGGGACTGGGTAGTGAGGAAGTTGGCATCATAGAGGTTGGTACTTGAGGTCTGGGATCTCAAGAGTAGATCTACTATCAATTATATAGTGTGTCTGAGGAGTGCAAGAGAGAGAGAAACTTGTGTGCGTGAATTACATTTAGTGTAACTTTTAAGTAATATTACACTAAAACCACCAAATATTTTTTAATTGGATGTGAATTTCAATAAATACATCGTTAGATTACATAATATTCTTATATTCTCTATGCTTACAAATTTTCAAGATGATCAAAGATCAATAGCCATGTTATTATTCAATTATTTAAATTGAAGTTCTTGTAGTTTAAAATAATGCATAAAAGATAAGTTTATGGATCGAATGATAAATAACATCCGATTGACTTGATAATTGAAATGAATGTTGCAAACATATAGAATATGTAATTTAGCGGTGAGATATTCAAAATATGAATTCAATAATAAGTTATTGAGTGGTGTAATATTACTTAGAGTTATACCAGGTGTAACTTAAATCTCTCTCTCTCTCTCTCTCTCTCTCTCTCTCTCTCTCTCTCTCTCTCTCTCTCTCTCTCTCTCTCTCTCTCTCTCTCTCTCTCTCTCGTTAAAGAGTTAACCAGATGCCAATCTCTCACGTTGCAAGAGAGAGCACGTGTTGATTAAAAATTGGTAAAAACTATAAATAGCCATAACAAACCTTACGATTTTATCTACACTTAAATTACAGGTATACACCAATATATCCATTACATACTTACTTCATGTGGAAAAAAGTATTTTGTATTAAATGATACCACATTACATGTATCAAAACCCAATAAACAAGAGATGTGTGAAAAAATAACTACCCATTAACACATGTCTTTCATTTTTAGTGAGGTAGTTATTGTTTGCAAACATGGCTCTTATATATATACATACACTTACACTATAAAACCGAAGGGTTGTACTTTTTATTGACCTCATAATATGGTGATGTAAAAGCTTTGCAGCACTCACAAATTTCCACATCATTATTATTTTTTTAATTTGGTTTTTAATATATATATTAATTGTCAAAACTCAGAAAAAATCCAATAAGGTTTCAATTGGATTCTCAATTTTGCGCCACATGTCCCATCTGATTTTTAATTTCTAAGCCAAGTGAATTATTGAGTTTAAAATTTGAAGAGTCCTAATCCAATTAGATTCTAAATCCTCTAATTGGATTTCAATCTGAAACCAATTTTGCGCCACGTGTTTATTTAATTTTTAAAATTTTTGTGGCAAGTGAATTATTGGTTACAAAAACCGAAGAGTTTAAAAATCCAATTAAATTCTATAATATATATATATATATATATATATATTTATATTTATATAATGAGAAACCATTACATATTTTAGAAATGTATGATTTAAAAAAAAGGTGTAAATTAATACTAACAGTTTTTAGACCCTTTAAAAACACAATTGGATTAACCTAGGTAATTAACCAAGTTGTTACTTAGTCCAAATTAACAAATCTAGGTTATCACAATCAAAACAATCATATCATGCAAAGTAGCAGAAAGATAAATAACACAAAGATATGATCACCTAGGAAACCAAACCGGTAAAAACCTGGGGAGGATTTAACCTAGCTATCCTCAAGGTAAACCTGAATCCACTATGAAAGAATCGAAGTTGTTCAACAGGACTTAGACCACTAACATCCTATTGCTACTCACCAGTAGAAACTTACTGACACGACCACGTGCAAGCTCCGAAACCACGGACTCCTTCTTTCTTGGATTCTCCAGTAAGTACAAGCACACCCGCTTGTGTTTCTTTAAGTTCTTATGGCAGCAATTGAATGATCATCAAGTTCTTGATCGAATCTCCTTCTTGATAATCCTAAGCTTGTGTAAAGGAAAGTTCCTCACAGACCTTATAAGAGATTTACACAAATAGTAATATGACCAATGCAAAAATGTGGCAAGGGTTTGCCTTATATACCTAGGGCAAATTAGAAAACCCTAAACGTTTTAAAACAAAACTAGGGCTGAGATGGAATTCTCCAGAAAATGCATCTGACCCGATTTTTGATTGATCGAGCCTAAGCTTCGATTAATCGAACCAGGTCGAGAAGCTAAATGATTCCTGCATTAGCTTATTCCAACTTTACATAAATGAACCAACTTTGAGCAAGTCTAAACACGACTAAACATCTTGTTTTGATCATGGTTTGCCAACAATACACATTAGAGTTCTAAATACATAAAATCCTAAGTCTTTAGAACCTAACAAATTCCCCCTTTGGCAATCCATGACAAAACATAACTAAAAGCTCAAAGTTTACAAAGAAAAGCCATTTACAAAAATAATGCTCATAAAAACAAATTCAATCCTAACTATTATCCATCAATTGCAAGTGTAGACAGCAGCTCAATTGAATCAACCTGTATATTTCCTAAAACGCTAAACAAAATGCATAACCGCATGTGTGGAAAATACAAGTAAACAAAATAAAATTTTGATTTCAAACAACACACAATAAAGACATATATCAATGAAAAACTCATAAATATAAATCAATAAGTAGTCGAAACAAGAAACATAAAAAGCAATAAAACATATCTCCCCCTAACATGAATAGCCCAACAAAAAGTATGGCAAGAGCTAAAAAGGTAAAATACAATGTGAAGCACCTAGATACAATCTAAACTCCATAAGCTCCATCCACCAAAAATGCTCTCCCCCTAAAAACAAAAACTCTACAAGCTCAAATATGTACTCCCCCTTTTTGTGGCGGAATGTCAAAGGGCAATCAAAAACTATCATCAAAAAGAGGTGGCGGTGAAGATCGTCGAAACTATGCCAACTCTGCACGCAAAGCACGGATCTCATCGAGCACGTCCACCAAAATCTGTTCATGAGCTGCCTGAACGGACAAGACATGATCCAACATACGTCAAATGTCTGAATCACCCGAAGTAGTCGGTGGAGGAACATCAGCATCAGTAGCAGCAGCATCAGACGCTTCAGCCGTATCAGCACCTGTAGAAGAGGGAGGAGGGGGAACAACACCAGAAGACGCACCTCTAGGACGTGTAGGACCAACTCTCAAGTGAGCAGCCCTCTACCTAAGAAAGGTGACACCTATGGGAGCAATGACATGAACGGGCTCACCAGAAGGGAAATCAGCTAGACCAAGAAATAACAAAATCCTATGAATGAAAATAGGATGAATAAGAGCATGCGCTACGGCAGAACTCCTATAAACTTCGTTCAAAGAACGAAGAAACATCTGAGGAAAGTTGATAGACGCACCAGAAACAAAAGCGTACAAAAACACACATCGCTCAAGAGGGATGGTGTGGAGATGAGAAATAGGCCACAAAGAATGACATGCTATCCTAAAGAAAAGATAGGCAGTCTCAGTAAGCTCAGCAGACGTGATCCGAGGATCAGAACCCCACTGGATAGAAGACTTAGTGATGTATGACATGACGTCATCTAAGGGTGGAGACTCTTTATAGGGATAGACAAGCTCCCTAACGACTAGAACCCCAAGAGCATCAGCCACTACCCGAGGAGTAATGGTGAACTCAACACCTCGTATCCAACTCCAAACAAAGGTGTTGGAATCATAGACGTGGCAAGAGAGATTTGAGAAGAACTCTCTAATCAGGGCAGTCGGGGGTGGATGATCTATCTCTAACAGGGACAACCAACCTCTAGTCTAAAGGTTTGCCCTAATGGCCGGATCAACCTCATCTAATACCACAGAACGCTCAGCCCAAATCTTACGCTTACAGTTCAGCGTCTCATAAACCTCTCTGCTTTTGTCATTCCTAAACACCTCAATCCTAGAGGGAGACTTAGAGGAAGTGGAGGGGGTCCTATGGGCTCTAGTCTTCCTAGGCATGGTGCTAGGATAAGGACAAAGACACAAAGTGAAAGAAGAAAAAAAAAACAAAAACCAAGAGTAGACTGTAAGTTAGCACAAAAAAAATATAGAACAAAAATTTATATGATGCATGAACAGGTTAAATGTCATGATGCATGCCCTAATGCAGTGAAATTAAGTTCAAGTTCACAAAATTGGCTTGATCATAGAGTTTCTAACAAAAACCCCAAAAATTTGAAAAAACACTTGTTCAATTTGTAAAAAATTGACCAATTGATCATCACACAAGTTAGATTACATAAAATAATGATCAATTACATCAATTCAACAAGCCAATTTCATCAATTGAAACCAATTTGAACAAAATCCCCAATTCGGGTTCAATACAAGCCCTAGAATTTTTAATTTTTCACAAATCCCCAAATTGATCAAATTAACCATTATAGATCATGAATATATCAATATAGTAACAAAACCCATTGATCAAATTCACAAGATAAGGCTTGATTAATCAAAAATCCCAAATTATGCATAGTTCGAAAATTTACCCAAAAACCATGAAATAATGCATGAAATCATGAAAAACAATGCAAAAGGAAGGGTAATGTGGATATACCGGCTTATGGAGAGAGAAACCTTGCAAGAAATTTGGAGGAAAACGACAAAAAAATTGTTGTGGAGCCTTGCCAAGTCGGAGAGAGAGAAAAAGTTTTGAAAAAGTTGGTTTGAACAAGTCAAATCTGATTTTTTTTAAAACCTGATTCACGAGTTTCGATTGATCGAAAATTAGTTTCGATTGATTGAAACAGACAGAGGCTCCTTAAAAATTTTAAAACAATTTCAAAACAATTTTGATTGATCGAAAAACAGATTGGATCAATCAAAACAGACAGAGGCTTACAAAATTTTGAGGAAAAACACAGTTTTTGAAAATTTTTTTTAGAAACATCTCAAAGCATTGAAATTGATGAATAAAATGCATGAGTATGTGATGATATGTTTTTCAAAAACAAGGATTTAAGCCCAATTTCCCAAATTTAAAATTTCTTACATTCTCCATAAATTTTCAAGTATCAAATCAGTTTTGCACAAAAACTCAAAGTATTTGCAAACTTGGTTGGTCAGACCAAAGACACACACAATAACATGTACAATGTTTAGCAAAGAGTAACTTGTGTAGTGCGTGCAACTAGCAAAAGCTTGAGATACATGTGAGGTGATATATGAATAGCAATTAAACACAAGGTCTACAAAATTCATCACATAGAATTTGAAAGAGACTATTACCAAAAGAGTTACATCATATAACTCCCACATCTCCTAGATCATAAGCTTGCAATTATGTAAGTTTCTTGATTTTGCCTCATATTGTACACACAAATTTTAATTATTCAGAAACTTATTAAAATAGCCGGGATAATGTACATATCAATTTTATTTGATAGATTTAACATTAAGTCCAATAATGTACACACCAACTTTAGCATTTAAACCGAGGCTACACCTTATGTTTTTTTTTGTGCATGTGCTACACTTTCTCGAGCACAAAATCTTACGATATGCACTAAGGTGTTCATGATTGGCTAGTGAACAGTGGTGAGATGGTTATTTATGCCTTTCTCTAAAGGTTCAAGTCCAACAGTCATAGACATGTGACTTCAAGATCAAGACTAAGTGATCAAAACCATAAACATCTTTCCCACACAACATGCACTACAAAGCTTCAACTAGTAAAGTGCAATAAGTAAGCTCATCAAGGCTAAACAAGGTACAATAGACATGTTATGTGAAAATAAATTGACCAACCTTATTTTCCAAAACCAAGAAAATAGTGCAAAACACAATTTGGTTCCTTTTTCTCCCTTTTTTATTTTTTATTTTTTTTATTTGAAAAGATAAACAAAAACAACCTAGAATGAAATGCATAAATGTTATGCAATGCAAATCCTAGAAACAGAGTAAACAAAAACCAAAGAACAATGGTCACAAAGAATAGCAATGAAGCACAAGGACCATGTCAGAAGAACTCAATTAGATTGAGCCTTTTGCATCCAAAACTTTTTAGATGCACCACGAGCATTGGAGTTCTTATTCACATGAGAATGATTACCAACTCCAGGATTGGAATAAAGGTTTAAAGCCTTTACCAATTCACCAATAAGTACCATAAGATCTTGTGCTTGAGGCATAGGTACTTTTGGTTTGTTTGCTCTCTTAGCAGCTTGCAGTTTGTAACAGTTTGGACGAATGTGTCCAGACTTTCCACAAAAATGACAAACCCATGCAGGCTTATCATGTGACTTGTTCTTAGAAAGGGTAGGCTGCTTAGATTTAGACTCTTTCAGATCGACCCTAATCTTCCTAGGAGGTGTAACTTCTAAGGGTTTGACAACCTCACTCACAACTTCACTCACAGGGGGTTCAGAAGAAGATGAAGGAACAAAGATAGTGGAATTGGGTGCAGACACATTGATGCTTTCTACAAAACCTAACCCAGTTTTGTCAGAAGGAGACTTTTGAACACTCAACATATGATCAAGTTTGGAACTAGTAGACCTATTTGATTGTTCTCTAGCAACAGAAAGCTCATGTTCCAAATTCTTAACTTTATCAATTAAAAGCATGTTCTCAGTCTTCACATTATTCAAAAGTTCAGTAGCATCAAACAGTTTAACAAGAAAATTTTTCTTATTAAGCTCAAGAGATGCAATTTTCTTCAAGCTTAATTCAACATTCATAGCATTCTTTACAGTAACTTTGCAAAGTTTATTGTAGGCTTCTTGAAGATCTACGTCCTCAGAGAGTTTCCCATCAGAAGGGTTCTCTGTAGCAGAGAGCTCATCATCAAATCCACCAACATCAACATCATCAACTGACTTAAGAGCCATTGATTTAGATTTGCTAGTCTTAGGTAGGTCCAACTCATAGGATTGAAGAGATCCTACAAGTCATCAATAGGGATGGAGTCTACATCCTTGCTTTCAGTGATGTCAGTCACCTTGGGTCTAAAGTCTTCAGTCAAAGATCTAAGAATCTCCTTAACAATTTTAGGTTGATCATAGATTTCACCCAAGTTATATGCAGAATTAACAATATCATTAAGTTTAGCATATAATTCATCAAAAGATTCATCATCAGACATCCTAATGCTTTCAAATTTAGAAGTTAACTGCTGCAATTTGTTGATTTTGATAGCCTTTGTGCCTTCATGCACAGTCTGGAGGATATTCCAAGCAGTATGAGCAACCTCAATATTAGAGATTCTCTTAAATTCCTCCATAGAAACAGCGTTAAAGATAGCATTCATAGCTTTGCTATTGAACGCGGTTGCTTCTTTTTGAGAAGTTTGCCACTCACTAACAGGAGTAGTGGGCTTCTCCCATCCGTATTCCACAGAGTTCCAGACTCTCTCATCAATAGATTTCAAGAATGCTTTCATCCTTACTTTCCAATAAGCTTAGTTATTCCCATCAAAGTGAGGAGGAATAACAAGAGAATGTCCATGTTCCATGACAACAGGGGTCAATGATCAGCTCAGTGATCAAAAGATCAACAACAAGAGAGTAACCTGCTCTGATACCATTTGACAGTTTTTAGACCCCTTAAAAACATAATTGGATTAACCTAGGTAATTAACCAAGTTGTTACTTAGTCCAAATTAACAAATCTAGGTTATCACAATCAAAACAATCATATCATGCAAAGCAGTGGAAAGATAAATAACACAAAGATATGATCACCCAGGAAACCAAACCGGTAAAAACCTGAGGAGGATTTAATCTAGCTATCCTCAAGGTAAACCTGAATCCACTATGAAAGAATCGAAGTTGTTCAACAGGACTTAGACCACTAACGTCTTATTGCTACCCACCAGTAGAAATTTACTGACACGACCACTTGCAAGCTCCGAAACCACAGACTCCTTCTTTCTTGGATTCTCCAGCAAGTACAAGCACACCCGCTTGTGTTTCTTTAAGTTCTTATGGCAGCAGCTGAATGATCATCAAGTTTTGAACGAATCTCCTTCTTGATAATCCTAAGCTTGTGTAAAGGAAAGCTCCCCACAGATCTCACAGAAGATTTACACAAACAGCAATATGAGCAACACAAAAACGTGGCTAGGGTTTGCCTTATATACCTAGGGCAAATTAGAAAACCCTAAACGTTTTAAAACAAAACTAGGGCTGAGTTGGAATTCTGCAGAAAACACATCTGACCCGATTTTCGATTGATTGAGCCTAAGATTTGATCGAGCATAAGATTTGATCGATCGAACTAGGCCGAGAAGCTTAAATGATTCCTGCATCAGCTTATTCCAACTTTACATAAATGAACCAACTTTGAGCAAGTCTAAACACGACTAAACATCTTGTTTTGATCATGGTTTGCCAACAATACACATTAGAGTTCTAAATATATAAAATCCTAAGTCTTTAGAACCTAACAAATACCATGTATGATTTGAACCTCTTCTAAAAAAAGATATAATTTGAACCATGTAATTGTAATTGTTTTTAATTATACCCGTACATATGCATGAGATTACACGCTAGCTTCTCTTAAAAGTTAAAACCCCAAAGACTCCAAAAACCCTACATTGCAGCCCACAAAGATCCTAATTAAAATACTAATAAATAGGGATGGTGGTAGTCATGGACTTGAAGGGGACAATTGCCCCTCCCCCTAATATTTTTAAAAGAAAAAAAATTAGTATATATATAGGCACTAATTTTAGCAATTATTTTCTATAAAATTACACTTTGCCTCTCCTTAACAATAGCATTGATTCTTTTAAGGGAATGCTATAGCCACAACTTCTTTACCTCATTTTTACAAATTGATGAGATAGCAAATTCTTATTGGTTCACATTTGCATCTACCACTTACATTATTTTATTTACTCACTAATAATTACTCACCACATTAGCAATTTGTTGAAAATGTTTGTAGCTCTAGCATTTTCTTCCTTTTAAAGGCTATAAAAAAAAATTTGTAGATCTAAAATCTTAACAAAATATACAAGCCCCCCCCCCCCCCCCCCCCCCCCAAAAAAAATACCAATAGTAAAACCAAAAAAAAAATTAAGCCTAATTAACCTATTTTACCAAAAACAAATAACTCGGCCTTTAAAATTTGTTAAACAAAATAATTTTGTCCTTATTCAGTAGACGCACACAACAAAGACACAAAAAAAAAAAAAAACCCTCAGTGGTTGTAGCAAAGTTGGAAGCCGGAGTTGCCACATGCAACCAGTAACAAAGTCGTCTCCCTAACTCCAAGTTCTGACACCGTCCTTATAAATCAACCATAGCTTTTGAAAACGTAGGATTTCCAAAGCTTCCAACTTCTAAAGGGACGCAAGTGTCACTGTCTGCACAAAAACTAGCTGCTAAATCAATGAGGTTCCTTCAACTTCACTGCATGTGGTTAAGATAATAATAATAATAATAAGAAACAATATAGAATCCGAGAGAAAGGGCCTAAATTGTCCTACCTTTTCTCAGGATATGTCAAAGTCCTCCTATCTTAGACTCGGAGCCAATGGTGTTGTATGTTACCACTAAATAGATCTTCAAACTCTTTGTTTTTTGTTTAATTTTTTTTTTTTTTTTTCAATTTTGAGTTTTAGCGACTACATGGCTGCCCCATAATATGCTATGTTGATTTGCTGTAGTATCCTTAGCCAATGTGCTAAACTATTAAAGTTTGTTGATGCCAAATGCCCAATATGTATGTTACAGGTTGTTGATGGGCTATTGGGCTGGATAAGAGTTGAATGGTTGATTGATGGAATTTTGATTGCATTAATCGTACTAAGAGCATCCGCATCAGTGGATGTAAAATTTTTTGTAAATTTTGCAAAACAAACCTACTTTTCTATTTTACACACCTAAGTTTACAAAACATCCACATCAGTTTGTTTATTCTATACATTTATTCAATAAAATATTCATCTTCACACTTCTCTCTTGAACCCTCTCATAGATCCATCACAACCCAAGCCACCATTAATGATCAATCCACACCCATCATCAACCCACCCAGCCACCATCATCAAGCATCAGCATCAGCCACCATCATCAAGCACCATCATCAACCCGCCATCACCAACCCACCATCACCCACTGATCAAACAAAGAATAAAAAGGGATCAAAACTAGACATGGTAAAATGGGCGGGTCAGGTCGGGTTCGAGTCGGGTCAAACAGGTTGCGGGCCAAAAACGGGTCATTTTAAGCCGGTTAAAAACGGGTTTGGGTCAATCGGGTTGCAGGTCGAGTCGGGTTGACCTGTATTTTTCACATGAATTTTTTTTTTTAAAGAAAAAATCATGTATTTACTATTTGGAAAGTCATGCAACAAATTACTTGATATAGAATGTATTACTTTGAATTCACCACTTATATCAAGGATGAACTCAGTTAAACTTATTAATACTTATTCAATAATTTTAAAATTATACAAATCCAAATGTTGCTATCTAAAACAAAATAACACAAAGATAAATAAAACAAATACACAAGTTTTATTTATTTCTACACAATATTGACATCCCAAAAAAAAAAAAAAAATTACGAATGATTTATTAGATGGATAACTCATTTGACAAAGAGTAAAAACATATAAGAAATTTACAATCTTGAAAATAAATTGTATAATCTATTATCAATTGTGATTGGTATTCTATTTCAATTTGAGATATACATTAAAGTTTGATTGTTTACTTATTTATACATGACATCTTTTATGAATATCATATCATTGCTAAACAACACACACTCTAGGACATATCATAATTTATTTTGAAAAACTGTTTATTTTGGACATAAATTATTAAAAAATTAGGTCTAAGAATTCATAATTTATGCTAATTTGATACTTTGGCTTCACTATTTTCACACTTGTGAATGTTTCTCAAACATGTCTACAATTTTAAATTTATGTTTTTAACTCTATTATAACCAGATTATCTTGGCATGTACTTTGCTATTTGATATCTAAAAATCTTTACTCATTACAGAATGCTTAACCATTCATCTTTCAATTAATTTGCATGCAGTTATGTAAATGTTTCAATTGTTTCCCTAAAACTCACAACAAACAATTAAACTAATATTGTCTTAATTTTATTATTTTTTTTACCAAAAAAAAGGGTTTTAAAAAATGGTTCGGGTTTGGGTCGGGTTGGGTTGACCCGCAAAAAAACACGGGTTGGGTCACGGGTCAACTTGTTTTTGCTTCGGGTTGAAAAAATCGAGTTTGGGTCAGGTATTTTTTTGGTCGAGTCAGAAAATTTTGACCCCTTTTTCCATGTCTAATCAAAACCCCAAAACCCACTCATCAAACAGGAAATCCCAAAACTGATCAGCGAGTGAGCTTGCTTCGGCGGCAATCTTCGGTGGCACGGTGAGAGTGAGCTTGCTTCAAAGATGAGTGGCATGGCTTGATTCAGAGATCAGTGGCGGCTTGCTTTGAAGATTAGTGAGGTGAGAGTGGAAGCACCAGAGAGAAAAAGAGAGAGTGAGGTGAAGGAGAGAGAAAAAAATAGTAAAATATTAAATGCAAAGCTACAGTAACCATGCATATATGCACAGTTACTGTAGCATTTTTGTAAATATACACAATTTTGCACCCATTGATATGGGTTTTTTTGGGTTAAAATTTGTAAAATTCATACCTTTTTGCATTTTGGAAGCACTAATGTGGTTGCTCTAACTTGGTAAGACTAGTGACTGTATGGTGATTTAGTTCTCCAATTTAAATTTACGTGTGAACTGGTCCTATTGGGAGCCCACCCCATCGTAAGATATCCAATTACTAAGATAATCAGGGACGAAGCTATTGTTGGTCGTGGGGCAGTGTCCCCCAAAGTTTTAAATTTTTTTTAGTATATATATAATGTATTATTTTTAGTAATTATTTTCAATAAAATTGCATTTTGCCCCCTCAACAATATTATTGATATTTTTAAAAGGTATAAAAAAATAATAGCCCAATAACAAAAATGAGGCCCAAACATATTGATGTAGATTGTGGTTTCAGAATTTTCAGTGATATGTATGGGCTGTGTTACAGATAGTTATGGGTTGCTGCTTGGGTTTGTTTAATTAATTTATTTTGGGTTGCTGCTGGGGTTTGTTTCAGTTTTGGGTTGCTGGAGTTTTTAATATCGTTTTTTATCTGATTTTTTTTTTATTTTATTTTAAATTTAGGCTTATGTTTGGATTTATCAAAAATTTAGGCTTATGTTTGGGCATGTGATTTTTTTAAGGAAAAATTCTTTTTGTTAACAGAGAATGTTCATAATATATGATTGTTTATGATCCTCAGATATTGTAAGAACTATTTTTTTTTTTTTTTTTTTTTGTTTCTTTAAAACTACATGCATTTCTTTTTACAAAAACAGTCCTATATAGTGAGATTGACATGTCTTTCCATTTGATTTTTGAATTTTATTATGATTATCAAATTTTCATATACTTACTAATATATTTATTGTTTCTATGTCTTATTCTAGTACAAATCGAATACTTTAGTGGGGTTTTTCAAACTTGGACTTCTTCCTAGTTAAGTGATGGTATTATGATTTCTTTTGATTACATTTTTGTTTATGGTATCTTAATTTCTAATGTTATTTCCACTTTGCAATTTTTATTTCATGTTAAATTATGCTTGATATGACTTTTGATTTTAGTTCTTATATCACATTAGCTACTGAGCATGTGAATCTGTTTCCAACTACTAAAGCTTAGAATGACCTGTTTTTGATGCTGTCTTCTAGATCTTGCACATTTGTTTGTTGCCTCCTAAAGATTGCAATCTTTGTAGTTCTGTACCTCTATAATCATAATGCACCTAAGCATGTGAATCAGTTTCCAACTATTAAAGATTGCAAAGCCAGTACCTCTTTTCTTTGAGAAACTAAACATTTTGGTACTACACATAGACAGACATACATTGATCCATGTCTAGGTTTAGAAATATATATTATGTTACTTTCTTTTTTGCGTGCTTGGAGTTGCAAAGGATGTAGTAGTTAATTCTCTCGCTGTTGTTTTTGTGAGTAGGTACTAACTTGATTTAGGTGGTCATTTACTACACTATTATTGATCTTCATTATTCTGTTTTTTTACAAATTATTTTAATTAAAAAAATCTAAAAAAATACTTATTTTGCAGGTTCTACTTTCATTTTTGGATAAAGAGCCGCATACTAAACTGCATTAACTCAAGGTTTATTAACAATTTCTGTAATTTTTTTTTTTTTAAAAAAAGTTCCTGTTGCGTAAAAGTTATATATAAATAGTCAATATAAAATCATTGATCAGATCATTTACAACTTTGCCACTAATACATGTATTGTACTATTTGTCTGATGTAGATAGTTTTGTTTATGGAATCTATATTTGTTCATTATTTTGTTTACTTTCTAAATAAAAGAAAAAAGAGAAACAAAAAGAAGAAGACACTTTTGTTTTTAGACTATTTTCATTTTTAATTTTTAAAAAATGTATATTTAACTCAGCTGAGTTGTTATACAAAATAAAAGAAATATTTCTTTTAAACGGTTGGAACATATTGTTTATTGCGATTGTTATACTCATTATAATTGTTTTTAGTTGTTTTTCCAATAATTCATTGTGAGAAGGTAAAATATTTCTTTTAAATGGTTGGAAGGTAAAATATTTGTTTTCAATCATACAACCTGCCCTTGAATATTTTGTTTCTATAAAAATTCTTCTCTTGGCTTCAACTCAAACTTTTCTCATAAACAATACTACTTTTGTTAGTGGGAAAGAAAGGAAAAATAGCTATCGTACATCATCTGTCAAGGAAAAACCAAACAGCTCGGTAACCCAATCTGTTCTGTGTTAGACAGCACCTTGAAGATAATATACCCAACTGTTTTGTTCTTATTACAGAATCTGAATCTAAATTCCCAAATTTTTGAATGTTTACATAAATTTATGATCTTTCTCACTCAGTTTTATTGTGTCCATGCTTTAATTTAAAAGATATGGCATTAAATGACGTCGTTGGGTTATTTTGGCATTTTAAAAGGTGTAGGAGTGGTGGAGAAAGTAGAGGTAGAAGTGGAGATAAGGGAATATAAGTATGAGGAATTAGTTAAAGTCCTTGAAAAGAATTAGATTCCCATAGGTGTATAAAATTTGTTAACCCTGACAAACTTTAGTAGTTTTGGAAATCCTTAAACATTTTTGGCAATTATAAATAAACAGTTAAGTTCTTTCTCAATCTAACATTTTAATCTATTTAGATTTTTATAATTTTGGGAGTGTTATTGATGGTTGATGTATGTGCCGATTTGTTTGGTATGTTATCCGTTCATCCTGTAACTCCCTTGATATCCTTGCACCAGGAGGTATAAAACAACGCAAGAAAGCTTGGCGAGCTAAAACTTTTAGAGCTACTTCCTTTCCAATCGAGTCTAAAATCTTAACAATTTATGCTAGATTTGTTAATTCTGCTTCCAACAATCTCCCTCTATGTTCTTGATATTTGGTTCTTCATTTTGTGAATTTTAAATATTTTTATTTTTCTTCATTCATCTCTCTTCAAATATTACGATTATTTGTTGGTGATATTTCTGCATTATGATGTTTTTAAAATAAGGCTGCTTTTGAATCAATTTGTATCTATGCTAAACGTGTATATATTGAGAATTTTAATAATAAAGGCATGGAAGATTTTGATAAAATCATGAATCTTAACTTTTGTTGAGGGCTGCAAAAGTAGGAAATGAAAATTCTAGAATTTTGCTTTTGTCTACACAGTTTTGCAAGGCAGGAAGCTTATGATGGGGGAGCTTTAGTTGTAAAGCAGAGAGAAGAATGAAGCAATCCAAGAGAGGCTCATTGTGATACAGTGTAGAGTCAACAACAATATGCTTGCACCTGTTTTCTCATATTTAATATGATAACTTAAACAAGTCTTATAAAGAAGGTTATTTTTATTGATAAAATATAGTTAGTGTAGCTGCCCCCAGCGATTTAATAAGATTTTGTTGTTGATTTACAAAACTCTTTGAATATTATGATCATTTGTTATTAGTACATGTCATATATTTTACTTTTTGTTATTGTTTTTTTCAAATGTGATATGTAGTCTATTGATTTGAAATTTTACCCTTTTTGTTGTGAAGGCAATAACCAGTGATAGAACATCATATTATTTTTCATCTACTCAAATTGTAAATCACAACAACAAAAAGTATGTAAGCTTTTGCCTAGAATGAACATTGTAAATTGCTTCAAATGAGCAATGATTTGCTTTGTTGGCAGATTAAGAAATATTTGACAAGGTCACTATATATATATATAGACACACACACATACCTACCTTGGTGGACCAGCTCAAATCCTAATGAAATTTGTATATTCCTTAATTGTGTGAGTTATTCCTTAAAATCCAAAGTGAAAAGGTTCATTTAAGTTGACTAAATTTCTCTCAACCCGACAAAAAATGCATTTAATTTGATTAAAAAAAATATTTAGCATTTCTAAGAACTTTTCCGTGCATCGCATGGGTTAGTGACTAGTATATATATATATATATACCAAGTTGGACTTTGTTTTCATGTGCTTATACTCGTTATACACGGCCAACTCAATACCCTGGTAGTTTACCTAGAATTGGGTGACCAAACAAGCCAGCAACTCATATATAATTGAATTAGTTTGCTGCACAGTAACATATAATATATATATATATATATATATATATATATATATATATTTATATAAAATCAGCAAGGGGCGGTCTTATTCTTGTGCGCAAATTCAAAACCAAGTTGGCATTCTCAAAAAAAAGAAAAAGAAAAAAGAAAAAAAGGTTGGACTTTGTTTTCATGTGGTTATATTCGTTATACATGGCCAACTCAATGTCCTAGTAGTTTTCCGAGAATTGGCACTACAAGAAAATGTATTTTTAGTGACGAAAAAATTCGTCACTAAAAGTCCTGTTTTTCGTCACTAAGAACCTTTAGTGACGAAATTGGACTTTTAGTGATGAAATTCGTTTCGTCGCTGTAGCCCCGTCGCTAAAAGTCCTGGCGATGAAAAATTTCGTCACTAAAAGTCTGATTTGTTTTTTTTTTTAAAAACTTTTAGCGACGAAAACGTTTCGTCGCTAAATGTTTCCTCGCTAAAATCAGTATTTAGTGACGAAAATATTTCGTCACTAAAACCATTTCAGTTTATTAAATCATATTTAGTGACGAACAATTTCGTCACTAAAACTATTTTTGGGTACATATAGTGTCGAAAAAATTCGTCACAAACTATTTTTAAGAAAATCCAGACACATATAGCGACGAAAATTTTCATCACTAAAACAATTTTTTGTTGCCATATTTGTTACGAAAAAATTCGTCACTAAAACTTATTTTCTGTTTTTATTATTTTCATGGCATTGATATTAACCTGTAACCTGTCATTACATTATTAAAACCTCACATTTGATTAACACATTTATTTCAACAACACATTTATAAAAATTCGATCCATACATTCCACAAGTTAAAATTAAAGTAAGTATCCAATTCAAACTCCTTCCATACAATAATTGTTTACAACACATACAATAACTTAAGTTGTTTTATAACAATACAAAAAATGTAGCATAATATAATTAGAACTAACGAAAAATGTCCTCATATGTCTTCAAATAATGCCTAAAGGAAATCCCCTAAAGCCACCAATAAGAAATCTGCACAAATATAAATCTTTAGTCAAATATAATTCTACATAGTGCCAATAGAAATTTCACTTCTATATCTTCAGTATCATAAACTAAAGATTGAATAACCTATCACGTGACAAATATTAGTTTCAAATGATACATAAAAAACGAAGTGTTTTAATTTAAAGATAAAGTACTAACCAATAAGTGATTTAGCTTGAAGATGAACCACCTCCATAGGTAAAAGCGTCATCATAACCCTTGCTCCTCAAAAAATTAAGAATATTCTTTTGGACCTCATCTTGCTTAGCTCGCGCCTCTTGCTCCTTAGCTCCTTCCTCTTCGTCCCTAGCTCTTGCCTCTTTGAGCTCAATTATCTCACTTTCTAACCGATGAATATACTCCACTGAGGAACTAGATGAGGCAGTGGTTACTAGAGAAGAGGTAGGTCTCATGTCAAGTCCTTTTACAATACCGGATTTCTTCTTAAAAACCAAGTTTGAGATCTCCTCTTGTGTAAGGGGAATTGCATTAGGATCTTGACAATGATCCTCTTGCACTTTGAGAATAGTTTCCTACCATTTGAAAGAGAAAAAAACAAGCAATCACAACATTAATAATACATATGTTATAGCTATACAAACATGATAAAGATGGAATAATAGGGATGGAATGATACACATACATATGTCGCTTCATCCTCATGGTGTATCCATCTATTTGTATTTGGATTGAAATGAACATCTTTGTAGATTTTTGCCAATTCAGGAACTTGACCGCCATTATTATTTGTCTAATTAATTAACATTCGAGTGTTAGTTATTTATAGTTAATTAATCACAACATGTAATACACTTAAGGTTTAAGAAAATGAAAAAACACACACCTCCTCATCAACCCTAACAGCAAGTGCCTTTGTCCCACATTTATGTTTGCCTGAAGTTTTGCTCCTATTTTCAGAGTCAATTCTTGATTTTTCCTAATAAAGAACATTCAAGATATTTATTAGATCATGAATAAAACAGTATACATTTACTTCATCTAAATATTAATCTAATCATTTGACAACATAATATACTAAATATTAGATAATAATAATATACGCATAAATAATTTACCAGCCAGTCCTTATTGGTCCATCTTCCTTCAATGAGTCCAGTCCACTGCTCAAGTGTGGCATTCTTTGGCGGGTGGCTTTTTGCATGGTCAACACCATGAGATTGTACGAGCTTTTTATAAGTCTGATACAACTTGTTAGAGCCGCTACTCAATAATCTTCCACATTTTGTATTTATTGTTTTTGTTACCAAGTTGGAATCTCCTTCTAGCTCAAACTGATCCTGTAAATTGAAGTATATATGTATTATAAAAATATTATTATATGAATTTAATATGCTAAGTGACAACAAAGATGAGTTAGACGTTATCAATATAAATTTACCTCGATACTTTGAAGCACCACATCTCTAGTAGCAGCATCAACACTTTTCCAATTTTTTACGTTGCAACTGGACAAATTACTTCGCACTTGTATGCCAATTTGATTGACAAGCTTGCAGGCATTCTTCCCAACAGGAGCATCATACTCTCCAGCTATACGTACTAGCAGTTTACCACTTTTTTCAACAAGTGCCCGTACTGCTATACCACGTGTTGTTCCACGGGTATTTCTGTTAGTAGATCCTATTTAAAAATTATCAATGTTATAAAATAATACATTCTATGTACATTAAGTATAATCTCAATAATAAAGACAAGGTGCAGTTATAATTAAGTATGTTTTATGTAATTACCAGTCGTGCTAGTTAATGCGTCGGTAGCCTCCGCACTAGAAGAACTTTGGGCGGAAGGATTTGCTTCAAGAGGTGTTTCCGTAGATTGAACCGTAGATTGGACCACCAGGATAGATGCCTCACCTCGCGAGCGTGTAAGTCGTCCTAGTGCCATCTGTAACTAACAAACATACATATAATGGAACAACAAAGTCATTACAAATAATAGAGCGACAAAGTTATTATCTATTGTACCCTATGGAACATCTATTGTACCTTATGGATTAAAGAGTTAGATGACTCAACATCATTCTCATCGTCACCAATAGGTGGTACATAATCATCATCTACAACAACACTAGCTCTACTTTTCCTTTTTGCACAATTAGACTGAGCGGAATCCTTTAGAAAAGTTGAGATGTGCTTCAATCCCAAAGCATCAATTATCTCTTGGTTTTGCCTCATTCTATCCAATCTTGCCATCTCATACCTCGGTATATTATGAGTGTATTGGGCTTTTTTGGGCATTTTTTGAAACTATGTATTGACATGAAAGATAAGTACAATTGCTACTAACTTAACATTATAGTCCACATCATTATCCATATCAAGCAATTCACAAGTGCAAAATTTGAACACAATTGCTACTAATTCAACACAACAAATGACCACATTAATATCCATATCAAGTTTAAGATAAGTACAAAACATGTCAATAACAATTGCAACGTAGACAAGCATAAAACTTTAAGACAAGCACATAACATTTAAGACAATTGTTATGAACTCTACATATCATAATCCATATTAAGATCAACATCAGGTATGTCATGCTCTTCATTTTGATTAGCGTCTCTTGAAGTTCCACCTTCAGGAACAACTTCAGTTTCAACATCACTCATACAATACTCAATAATGTTGTCTTCAATATTGATAGGGACAACATCAACAATCGCTTCTTGTTGGAATGCGTCACTATCTTTTGTATTATCATTGGATTCTCCGCCCCCGACTTCCAAGACATCAAACACTCCCCTATGTTGGATGTATTGCACAATTTTCCAAGGGTCACGCAATTTCGTATCTTGAAGGTAGAAAACTTGTTTCGCTTGACTAGGAAGTATAAAAAGGGTCATTTTGATACTATCGACTTGTAACATTAATGATCGTGCAGTGTGCATCAGTTCGTATCATTTTCCTTCGACCATTGGTACCAGTATTGTACCATTCACACTGAAACAAAACAACTTTATGGCAAAACATATACTCTAATTCCCAAATTTTGTACACATGACCATAGAAGTCGTGCATTTCTCCCTCATGGTCTCCTTCGGTACGTAAACCACTGTTTTGGGTTACACGACGATTGTCTAGGTCCGTTGTATGGAACTTTATACCATTGACCATACAATCTGTGTACTCCTTCACATACGGTTTAGGACCATTTGCTAATGACCATAACTGTTTAGTAGCTTCTGATGACTTGTTAACTTTCAATTTATTCATCTATAATGACATACAACAAGTGATATTAATTAGTAATAAGCAATGATGAATAAATTTAAATGTTTAAATTTATTAGTGTGTAATTAAATTTCAAATGTCTTACACGTTCTCTGAACCACTTGGAAAACTCTTGTCGTTGGATTTGAGTTATGGCTCCTCTAGTAGAATTATGCAATGTGCTTTTGTGTTCGCTGTTAAAAATAAGATGATTTATTTTCAGCTAAGCATTGCGGATAATATTCAGAATTTGATTAAACAATATATGCATATGAAATCACATACTTTAAATAAGGCTCTAGCTCAGGACTATTGTACAACAAGTACCAATGAGCAGTATCAAGCAATGCACGAGACAAGTTGCCATCATTTCGCCTACCACTTATAGGTCGGGCAGTCTGTGAAAAAACTATTAATCCTTCGCTAGATTCACCAAAATCTTCATTTTTTTTTCTCTTTGGTTATGCACAATTTCGATACCATCAATATACAAAAACCAGTTGTGAATACATTCTTTAAGAATGTAAGCCTCTGCAATTGAACCTTCTGGTCGAGCTCGGTTGGAAACGTATCTTTTCAATTTTCCAAGGTACCTACGAGGAAAAAATACGCACAGAATGTGATTTTATACCATGTGGGAAATATGTAATTGATGAATGTATCAAAGGATCTAATTACCTTTCAATTGGATACATCCACCGATATTGTACCGGGCCTCCTAGAATTGCTTCTCGAGGCAAGTGAACAGCAAGGTGGACCATAACATCAAAGAATGCTGGAGGCAAGAACCTCTCAAGCTTGCATAGTATAAGAACTATACGTTCTTCTAGTTTCTTCAATTCACTCCGCTTTAGGGTCCTTGAGCATAAGTCTTGGAAGAAGTTGCCCAACTCAAACAATACAATACTAATGTCTTTATCTGCAAACCCTCGCAACCTAGTTGGAAGAATTCGTTGTTGTAGCACATGACAGTCGTGGCTTTTCAAACAAGATAATCTACCATTTTTTGCATTCACTGACCTTGATATGTTGGCTGCATAGCCATCCAGTACTTGACTGATTTCAAAAAGTCATAAAAACCATCTCTTTCATTGGGGCTTAATGAAAAGAAAGCCCGAGGCTTGTCATATGATCCATCATGACGTTGTTTCAAATGCAATGTGTGCCTGAAGTTCATATTTTGCAAGTCTATCCATGCCTTGTCAGTGTCCTTGTTTTTCCCCTCAATGCCCAACAAAGTACCATAAGTACTCTCACTAATGTTCTTCTCCACATGCATGACATCAATGTTGTGCTTAAGCTTCTTATTTTTCCAGTATGGAAGCTTGTACAAAATACTTACCTTTGACCAATTTGGCTCCCCAATGAGTTGTCTCTTCTTGTTACTTGGATGCTTTCCTAAAATTATATTTGGCATTCTATCTAGCTGCTCTTGTATCTTTCCCACTTGTAACTCTAAAGATCTCTTCCGTTTCTTCGGTAAACCATTATGTAATCGACTATGTCTCCAACGATGTTCCATAGGTAAATAAGCTCGATGGTTAATGAATTCAATTTTACTTTCCAAAGTTTCTGAATATGGTTGATCGTTGCAAGTGTAACAACTCCTTACTATAAGCATGTATTGTCCACAACAAAGTTGCACGCATCTGAAAATGCTCTTTACTATAAGCATCATAAGTTTCTACACCTTCTTCCCACAACTCCTTCAACTCATCAACCAATGGTTTTAAGTAAATATCAATCTCATTCCCCGGTTGATGGGGACCGGGAATAAGTAAGGACAACATAAAATATGGCTCCTTCATAACCAACCAAGGCGGTAGATTATAAGGGATAAGTATGGCAGGCCATATACTATAGTTATTGTTCATATTCCCAAAAGGATTAAATTCATCTGTAGCCAACCCCAACCTTACATTGCGAGGTTCGAGGACAAAATCAGGATGTTGCAAATCAAATTCCTTCCACTCCTCACTATCAGCCGGATGCCTCATTATCCCATTGTCCACACGTTTGTCTATATACCATCTCATGTCTTTAGCTCTTTGGCCTGACATGTACAATCTTCTCAGTCTCGGTGTCAACGGAAAGTAACACAATACTTTATGAGGAATCTTTTTATCTTGGGTACGTGTATTCTTGTACCTAGGCACCTCACACACCGGACATTTATCAAGATTTTCATTTTCCTTCCAAAATAGTGCACAATCATTTTTGCATGCATCTATATGCTCGTATGACATGCCCAAGTCACGTAATATCTTCTTTGTTTCATAAGTTGACCTTGGAACCAAGTTACCTTTCGGTAAAACCTTTGTCAGCAATTCTAGCATCATATCAAGTCCCTTATTACTCAAGTTGGTCATTACCTTTCTCAATTACAAACTTCAAGATACTATAATCAGTGCAACCCGGATACAACTCATGTTTTGCATCTTCCTCAAGTTTGTCAAAATGACGCACCTTCTCATCTTCAGTTGCATTTCTTGGTTCCCCTCTAATTTGGTCATCTACCAAGGCATCGATGCCATCCATATGATCACCATCCGACATTTCATTATCATGAATGTTTTCGTTCAATACACGAGGTTCTCCATGATTATACCAATTAATGTAAGATTGTATAATTTCATGATGAAGCAAATGGATACGCACAGTTTGAGGAGATTGTCGATAGCAATTCACACAGTGAATACACGGGCACGGAATATTATCACTCAAGTCCACAATTGCTCTTGCGGAATTAATAAATGCATTGACCCCCTCAATATAAGGATGACTTAATTTGCCATCGGGTGTCTTACCCATTGTCATCCAACTTTTATCCATGTTTGACTATAATTATAAGATGAATCCTATTTTAGTAAAATAAGAACAACTCATGCATAATGTATTTTAACATCTAAGTCTATAAGCTACTTAGATAAAGTTCTATCACAGTCATGAATGCACAAGTCTATATTAATACTTAAACAAATATATGTTGCACACACAAATATACACTCCCAATATGAATTTAAACCACCTTATAACACCATGTAAGCCACCCGCTTGCTCCAATACAACAACCCACCACAAAACCAATCACAAACATCACAAGTATAGAGTGCTTACAAGTATTGAAATCGAATAAAGTAATATTCATCATATCTAATTAACAAGTTTCATTCACATTTTCAAGAAACTAAAAAATCTCCCAATATGAATTTAAACCACCTTATAACACCATGCAAGCCACCCGCTTGCTCCAATATAACAACCCACCACAAAACCAATCACAAATATCACAAGTATAGAGTGCTTACAAGTATTGAAATCGAATAAAGAAATATTCATCATATCTAATTAACAAGTTCCATTCACATTTTCAAGAAACTAAAAACACTCCCAATATGAATTTAAACCACTTTATAACACCATGCAAGCCACCCGCTTGCTCCAATATAACAACCCACCACAAAACCAATCACAAACATCACAAGTATAGAATACTTACAAGTATTGAAATTGAATAAAGTAATATTCATCACATCTAATCAACAATGCTCATTCATATTTGCAAGAATTGAAAAACACTCCCAATATGTATTTAAACCACCTTATAACACTATGCAAGCCACCCGCTTGCTCCAACACAACATACCACCACAAATCCAATTTCCAACATCACAAGTATAGAGTTTTATAAGGTTTTCAACTAAGATTTACTTACTTTGCTCAAGCTAAGCTTACAACTTTAAAAAAAAAAATCCAAAGTTATTGTAAACAATGTATATTTAGCCTGCAAAAGAAAAGTTAAATTTATATATACTTCAGTCTTTATAATGAATAGCTTTTATGGAATCCTAATGAAAGGGCCCACTGGTATCATCCACCAAAGAAACTACAGTAACCCACTTTTATTAACTTTCTCTCACATTTCTTAGCAACCAAATAAACATCAAATAAAGTGCTAAGAGAGTGAGGAGAAGGAGATCTGAATATCATCAAATCCCACTTTATTTTGTAACTTTGTTCACCCATAGGGGCAGTAGACAATAATTGCTAAGAGAGTGAATTCGAGATGGAAAAACCACACCCTTGCCTTAGGGCATATAGCTATTTATTTTCATTATGTAATAATAACTCTACATTGTTTTATCCTCAATGTTCAAAATAACATGAATTTCTAAACTCAAAATACTGTACATTGGAAAATGTACTAAAAAAACTATAGTATCCACAACATGGCATTGCAATAAAATACTACAACTATTGAGTTTCTGACATAACAATACAATTTTGCCATTACCAGACCAATTAATAACACTGCTCAATGATTGTAACATACTGAATTGCAGAATAAACATGAAGAAAGCCAGCTGGATAGACCCATTCTCAACAAAAATGAAAATACCCATTCTCAACAAACATGAGCTGGGATTAATTACAACAAAAATACCCATTCTCAACAAAATACAGGCACAAAATTTCTCAACAAAAGAAATTTTTTTATCTTTTGTGTTAAAAATACCCATTCTCAACAAACTATGTATTTAAGGGAATGAAAGAAAAGAAAAAAAATAAAAAAATAAAAAAAACCTTACCAATTCCAGATCGTCGCGAATGGTCCAATCAATGGCAATGGCAATGCTTCAACGGCAACGGCAACGACAACGGCAATGGCAACGACAACGGCAACGCTTCAACGGAAACGACAACGGCAATGGCAACGGTTTGGGTTCATCGGTATTTTTTTTGCAACGCTTCAACGGCAACGCTTCAACAGCAACGGCAACGGCAACGGCAATGGCAACGCTTCAACAACAATGGTAACGGTTTGGGTTCGTCGGTATTTTTTTTGCAACGCTTCAACGGCAATGGCGACGGCAACGCTTCAATGGCAACGGCAACGGTTTGGGTTCATCGGTATTTTTTTTTGTTTGGGTTTCTCTTTTTTTTTTTTTTTTTTTGAGAGTGGGTTTCTCTTCATATACGGTTTGGTTGAATGTTTTTTGTTTTGCTGAGTGAGTGAATGATTTTTTTGCTTTGTTTGGAAGTATTTATAGTCGTATTTAGCGACGAAATGTTTTTGTCGCTAAAGACCACTTTTTGTGACGAAATAGAAATTCATCACTAGAAGTAGGCAATAGCGACGAAAATATTTTGTCGCTAAAGACAACTTTTTAGCGACGAAATGTTTTCGTCGCTGTTGCCTACTTCTAGTGACGAATTTCTGTTTCGTCACAAAAGGACACAGAATTTATTACACTTTTAGCGACGAATTGTATTTTCGTCACTAAAGAAACCATTTTTTTGTTAATATTTTTAGCGAAGAAATTTAAATTTCGTCTCTGTAGCATACTTTTAGTGACGAATTTCTGTTTCGTCACAAAAGGACCTAGAATTTGTTACACTTTTAGCGACGAATTTTATTTTCGTCACTAAAGAAACCATTTTTTTGTTAAGATTTTTAGTGACGAAATTTAAATTTCGTCGTTGTAGCATACTTTTAGTGACGAATTTCTGTTTTGTCACTAAAGGACCTAGAATTTGTTACACTTTTAGCGACGAATTTTATTTTCGTCACTAAAGAAACCATTTTTTGTTAAGATTTTTAGTGACGAAATTTAAATTTCGTCGCTGTAGCATACTTTTAGTGACGAATTTTGATTTCGTCACTAAAAACATATAAGTGCAAAACTATTATTATTTTTAGTGACGAATATGTTTCGTCGCTAATTCTTCCATATAGCGACGAAAGGATTTTCGTCACTAATACTATCCATAGCAATACCTACAGTGACAAAATATTTCGTCGCTAAAAATTTCAACTTTTAGTGACGAAATATTTCATCGCTATAGATTAATTATACTCGCGTCGAAATTTCCCTCCACTGGCACCCATTTTTTAGATCACAATAGTGACGAAATTTATTTTTTCGTCGCTAAATGTTATAATTTTTTTCACTATTAGTGACGAAATTCATATTTCGTCACTAAATCTGTATTTTTAGCGACGAAAAAGATTTCCTCACTAATTTTCGTCGCTAAAAATACATTTTGTTGTAGTGTGGGTGACCAAACAAGCCACCAACTCATTCAATTATATATATATGTATATATATATATATATATATATTGTTTTAATAATTTTTATGCATAAATCTTCTAATTTTTAAATATTTTTTGA
This sequence comes from Quercus tomentella, assembly GCA_028535165.1. Classification (NCBI taxonomy): domain Eukaryota; kingdom Viridiplantae; phylum Streptophyta; class Magnoliopsida; order Fagales; family Fagaceae; genus Quercus; species Quercus tomentella. The sequence continues at coordinate 26,673,526 of JAPQVY010000089.1, read as the reverse complement.
CTTTTTGGAAGTTTTAAACTCTAAAATTTTGAATTATTTAATTGTACATTTAAGCAATGACTTCTTTATCAAATTATAATATCAATTGAAGTCAAACATGAGCAATTCATGTAATAATGTAGTTTCATAATAAATATAAAATTTATAAAATTATTTTAATTTATCACACAATTGCATGAATTTTGATACTAGTGACATAATATTATTTGATAGCAAATACTTTCTCATTATATGACATATTTAAAACACAAGAAAAAAATTCCATAAAGTAAACACACTAACACACATTTCAAGCAACATTTTTCACATTTTAAACACACTAACACATATTTCCACGCACTTTTTCACCCACACATATATCAAAAACACCCAAACAACATTACTCAAACTCCTCTACCAAACACCCCGTACTCTTTAGCACTCAGATTACTGGTTTAATTAACAACAACAAAAAACAAATATATGATGCACTCTATCGATTCATGCCTCCTTGGATCACAGGAGCTGTTGCAGTCATCACTCCTTGGGTCCGTTCCTCCACATTTCCTTGCCATCCTAAACAATCAAAAAGAAAACCATATTAAAAATCACCATCAAGAATTAATAACCCAGAAAAAAATATTTTATATCAAACAGCGTGTGAGTGTGTTTGGTGTGGCAGAGAGAAAAGAAGGTTGTTTTTACCGATGCTGAGGTCGAAACCTTGGTGTTTGAGCTCACGGTACTCTTGGCAAAGGGCACATTCCTCACAACAGCAATGAACTATGCAATCCCCACAAGGGCCCTCCTCCAACGCGTACTGCCGCCTTATTTTGGAGCGATAGAAGCATGAGTACAAACATCCACAACCAGTCAACCAAGCAATTAATGCATACAGTGCTCCACTAGTAGCACAAGCTGCAATACATACAAATCACCCATCAGTCACCATCCCTATCACCCCAATACATCTAACTTACTTAAAGGGATAATTAAACTTTGTCCACCTGTGGTTTGCCTCTAATTCTATGTGCCCACCCGTGGTTTAAATTTTGACACTTTGCCCACCTGTGATTCTCACCGTTACCTAGCCGTAACCCACCTCTCCCATTTTCGTTACTCTAACATAGAAAAGGTAAAAAACAAAACTCCACACGGATCAAAACTCACTCACTCCCATCCAACCCAACAAAGATCCTACACAATGCAATGCAATGCTAGTACTTGTCAAGTGCTTCTTCAAACAACTTAGTAAATCTGAAGTAACAAAACCAAATTAAATCCAAGAAAGAAAAAAAAAAAGAAAAAAAAAAACACCCAATAACTAGCAAGTGAGAATCAGACCTAGAAATGAAAAAACATCCAAATTTCTGAATTTCAAATTGATTTTCTAATTTAAGCAAATACCCACAAAAAAAAAAAAAAGAAAAAGAAACTTCAGGTTATTAATCCTCCTGCACAATTTACAAACCATTTGAAGTGGTTTTTAATTTAAGCAAAAAATAACCAATAAGTAAGAAACTGACCCAGAAATAAAATAAGATCCAGAATTCTAAATTTCAAATTGACTTCTAATTTAAGCCAAAAAAAATACCCACAAGAAATAAAGAAAAATTAAATTCAAATTATTAACCTTCATACACAATTTAGACGCATTTAGAATGATTTTTCTTATCAAAATTAGAGGGTTTGAAATTTAAATTTCAAAACAAAAACCTGGAGGTGCAAGTCAAGAGATTGGGCCTGATGCTGTGTATATGACTACCCAAGAAATGAATAGGGAAAACACAAATTTGGATTCAGGGTTTAACATCACTTGGAATTTTCCAGTGGGTTCAGGTGGCGCTCAATACTTGGTTTGATTGCATTTTTGTGATATTGTTAGTCGTGCACTTAACTTGCTGTACTTCAATGTATATCTCAATGGGTACCTTGCTTATGAGGATCTTGATTTGTCAGTACTTATGTCCCATGTGCTTGTGTCTCCGATCTATGTGGATTTTGTTGTGGATCTTCGTTGGTTTGGATGGGAGTGAGTGAGTTTTGGGAGAGAGTGAGTTTTGATCCATGTGGGGTTCTATTTTTTACCTTTTCTGTGTTAGAGTAATAGAAATGGGAGAGGTGGGTTACGACTGGGTAACGGTGAGAATCACAGGTGGGCAAAGTGTCAAAATTTAAACCACGGGTGGGCACATAGAATTAGAGGCAAACTACGGGTGGGCAAAGTGTAATTATCCCTTACTTAAAACCAAACTCACCATACAAACTTACATCTTGTTCCTCTATCTGCGATCTCTACAATTTGTCCAAAAGTAATACAAGGGCACCAACATGTTATGCAGCCTGTGAAAAACACAAATAACACCAATAAACAACAGCTTTTAAATTCTAAGAATAGTGTTGTAGACACACTATTTTAAATTATTTTTCTTGTTGCCTTCTTGTTGGCTTGTATTTTTCCTCTCTTTGAATACAATTTTCTAATTTTTTCAAAAAAAAAAAAAAAAAAAAGACCACTTTTTTACATAACAAATTTAACAATTATTAAATTGATCAATTTGTATTGATTCTTATATTGGCCTATATATCAGTCATACTATTTTATTATTTACCATTAACCATCAATCATATCCATAGATAATATATTTGTTATGAAATATTTTGTGACTCTAGATTTATTGAAGTTTATAAGATTCATATATATTTAATGACACATGCCAAAAGGGTTAAATTTCTTACAATTTCCGACATCATCGCAGCAGTCACAGAGGCCAGTGGACCAAGGTACCGGAGCACTAGACTGAACCTGAAATGGAGCTGCCTGGGGTTGGTATGTGTTCACTGGAATACCCGTAACGGGGGCCTGCCCGTATGGAGGTGGCGCGTCGGCATAATTTTGGGGAGCACTTGGGTTTGATGAATACATGACAAAGGTACGTATATGCTGTTGAAAGGAAAAAGGCTGAAAGAGAATTTGAGAGAGTTATAGAGATGTTTTTGTCGAGGTGTGGGACGAAAGTGCTGGGGTTATATAGGAGTATTCCTAGTTTGTGAAAGGAAGAAATTAACTAAATGTGAAGAGTACTTGTTTTACGTGTCATAAGCAGCCATGACTGACTCATTTTTATTTAAAAAGATTTTGGCTAAATAGAATGTCTCAGAGACTCAGTCTATTCTTTTGCGTGTGTTTGCCGATGTCATCTTCCTTCCGGTAAATCTAGTAGAAAAAAATATTGGAAACCCACAAACAGGAAGTGGCTGTTCAAGATTGACTAGCTACTCAGAGATAATTTAGCATCACAACTTATTTCACAATTCTTTTTGGCACAACTATGATATGTGACCGAGTGTAAGTAATAGAAAAAAATAGTGGCTCCATCTGTAAGTGATAGACAATCACTCATTGCCGCATCAAAGTTGTGATAAAAAGTTGTGAAACAGTGTGTGGTTCTAGAACTAATCGAGCTAATCTAAAATAATGATTGATATTAAAGTCATTTGCATGATTTGCGCCCTATTAGGTAGGACTAGAGTTATTACTACTGTGGTTTAGAAATCTCGACCATTCAAAGAATCGAACAATAGATAGGTTTAGATCGAGATCAAATTGTGATGACATTATAAATAATTTAATAATTATTTAAAATACAAATAAATATATTATATTAGTGAAAATCGAAAATTTTACTAAAATAGTCCAAATAAATACTGAGATCTATCTTGCAATAGTATTTTTAATATCAAAACTTTCATAAGAGAAATAAGAAATATTATTATTATTTTTTTTTTTACAATATAGAAATTCTACTTTAACCTAATCTAAGTGTATATGTGTGTGAAGCTCCCACCTAGAGACTTGAACTCTGGTCCTTACCTCCCACACCTCAAAAGTACTTATACTTGTGAAGTGACCATTGCACTAATGGTGCGTGGTTGTAAAAATATTAAATTCTAAACAAACACAAATAGGGAAAATTACTAAATACTCTAGGAGTACCATAAATACGTACTCCCTCCTCTCACATGAATTGTGGGTCCTATTATAAATTTAATTAATAGGACTCACAGTTATGTGAGAGGAGGGAGTACGTATTTATGGTACTCTAGAGTACTCAAAAATTACCCCATAAATAGATATTGAATTTTATATATTTAACATTTTTTTGTTTGTTGTAAAACCCAATAAACATTATATATTTTAAAAGAGAATAATTAACATTTTTGTTAGAGCTCAATATTCTATATTTTTAATTTTTAGGCAAACTCAGGTCTAAATTATCTTAAGTTGTGTCCAAGCTTATTTGACTACCCAATAAACATTTTTTTTTTTTATAAAAACCCAATAAAAAATTAAAAAAAGAAAAAAAATGTTGAACGGAGTTGGACATTGATTTGTCCGCCATAACAGTTTATTAAAAGCCTTAAAGTCTCGGATCCATCGACCATTCAAAGAATCAGACAATAGATAGGTTCAGATCAAGATTGAATCGTGATGACATTATGAATAATTTAATAATTATTTAAAATACAAATAAATATATTATATTAGGAAAAATTGAAAATTTTACTAAAATAGTCCAAATAAATACTTAAATCTATCTTGCAATAGTATTTTTAATATCATAACTTTCATAAGAGAAATAAGAAATAATAATTTTTTTTTTTTTTACAAGATAGAAATTCTACTCTAACCTAATCTAAGTGTATATGTGTGTGAAGCTCCCACCTGGAGACTTGAACCCTGGTCCTTACCTCCCACACTCCACTAGTACTTATACTTGTGAAGCGACCATCGCACCAATGGTGTGTGGTGGTAGAAATATTAAATTCTAAACAAACATAAATAGGGAAAATTATTGAATACTCTGGGAGTACCTTAAATGCGTACTTCTTCCTCTCACATGAATTGTGGGTCCTATTATAAATTTAATTAGTAGGACTCACAGTTATGTGAGAGGAGGGAGTATGCATTTATAGTACTCTAGAGTACTCAATAATTACCCCATAAATAGATATTGAATATTATATATTTAACATTTTTTTTGTTTGTTGTAAAACCCAATAAACATTATATATTTTAAATGAGAATAATTAACATTTTTGTTAGAGCTCAATATTCTGTATTTTTTATTTTTATGCAAACTCATGTCTAAATTATCTTAAGTTGTGTCCAAGCTTATTTGACTACCAAATAAACCTTTTTTTATAAAACCCAATAAAAAATTAAAAAAAGAAAAAAAATGTTGAACGGAGTTGGACATTGATTTGTCCTCCATAACAGTTTATTAAGAGCCTCAAAGTCTTGGATCCATCTACCATTCAAAGAATCGGACAATAGATAGGTTCAGATCGAGATTGAATCTTGATGAAATTATAAATAATTTAATAATTACTTAAAATATAAATAAATATATTATATTAGTTAAAATTGAAAATTTTACTAAAATAGTCCAAATAAATACTGAGATCAATCTTGCAATAATATTTTTAATATCATAACTTTCATAAGAGAAATAAGAAATATTAATTTTTTTTTTATACAAGATATAAATTCTATTCTAACCTAATCTAAGTGTATATGTGTGTGAAGTTCCCTCCTAGAAACTTGAACCCCGGTCCTTATCTCTTACACTCCACCAGTACTTATACTTGTGAAGTGACCATCGCACCAATGGTGTGTGGTGGTAGAAATATTAAATTCTAAACAAACATAAATAGGGAAAATTATTGAATACTCTGGGAGTACCTTAAATGCGTACTTCCTCCTCTCACATGAATTGTGGGTCCTATTATAAATTTAATTAGTAGGACTCATAGTTATGTGAGAGGAGGGAGTACGCATTTATGGTACTCCATAGTACGCAATAATTACCCCATAAATAGGTATTGAATATTATATATTTAACATTTTTTTTTTGGTTGTAAAACCAAATAAACATTATATATTTTAAATGAGAATAATTAACATTTTTGTTAGAGCTCAATATTCTGTATTTTTTATTTTTATGCAAACTCATGTCTAAATTATCTTAAGTTGTGTCCGAGCTTATTTGACTACCCAATAAACCTTTTTTTATAAAGCCGAATAAAAAAGAAAAAAAAGAAAAAAAATGTTGAACGGAGTTGGACATTGATTTGTCCACCATAACAGTTTATTAAGAGCCTTAAAGTCTCAGATCCATCGACCATTCAAAGAATCGGACAATAGATAGGCTCAGATCGAGATTGAATCATGATGACATTATAAATAATTTAATAATTATTTAAAATATAAATAAATATATTATATTATTAAAAATTGAAAATTTTACTAAAATAGTCCAAATAAATACTGAGATCTATTTTGCAATAGTATTTTTAATATCATAACTTTCATAAGAGAAATAAGAAATATTAATTTTTTTTTTTACAAGATAGAAAATTCTACTATAACCTAATCTAAGTGTATATGTGTGTGAAGCTTTCTCCTGGAGACTTGAACCCCGGTCCTTACCTCCCTCACTCCACCGGCACTTATATTTGTGAAGTGACCATCGCACTAATGGTGTGTGGTGGTAGAAATATTAAATTCTAAACAAACATAAATAAGGAAAATTATTGAATACTCTGAGAATACCTTAAATGTGTACTTCCTCCTCTCACATGAATTGTGGGTCCTATTGTAAATTTAATTAGTTGGACTCACAGTTATGTGAGAGGAGGAAGTATGCATTTATGGTACTCCACAGTACACAATAATTACCCCGTAAATAGATATTGAATATTATATATTTAACATTTATTTGTTTGTTGTAAAACCCAATAAACATTATATATTTTAAATGAGAATAATTAACATTTTTGTTAGAGCTCAATATTCTGTATTTTTTATTTTTATGCAAACTCATGTCTAAATTATCTTAAGTTGTGTCCAAGCTTATTTGACTACCCAATAAACCTTTTTTTTATAAAACCCAATCAAAAATTAAAAAAAGAAAAAAAATGTTGAACGGAGTTGGACATTGATTTGTCCGCCATAACAGTTTATTAAGAGCCTCAAAGTCTCGAATCCATCAACCATTCAAAGAATCGGACAATAGATAGGTTTAGATCAAGATTGAATCATGATGATATTATAAATAATTTAATAATTATTTAAAATATAAATAAATATATTGTATTAGTAAAAATTGAAAATTTTACTAAAATAGTCCAAATAAATACTGAGATCTATCTTACAATAGTATTTTTAATATCATAACTTTCGTAAGAGAAATAAGAAATATTAATTTTTTTTTTTTTTTTCACAAGATAGAAATTCTACTTTAACCTAATCTAAGTGTATATTTGTGTGAAACTTCCTCCTGGAGTCTTGATCCCCAGTCCTTACCTCCCACACTCCAGAAGTACTTATACTTGTGAAGTGATCATCGCACCAATAGTGTGTGGTGGTAGAAATATTAAATTCTAAACAAACTTAAATAGGGAAAATTATTGAATACTCTGGGAGTACCATAAATGCGTACTCCCTCTTCTCACATGAATTGTGGGTCCTATTATAAATTTAATTAGTAGGACTCACAGTTATGTGAGAGGAGGGAGTACGCATTTATAGTACTCCAGAGTACTCAATAATTACCCCATAAATAGATATTGAATTTTATATATTTAACATTTTTTTGTTTGTTGTAAAACCCAATGAACATTATATATTTTAAATGAGAATAATTAACATTTTTGTTAGAGCTCAATATTCTATATTTTTTATTTTTATGCAAACTCATGTCTAAATTATCTTAAGTTGTGTCCAAGGTTATTTGACTACCCAATAAACTTTTTTTTTTAAAACCCAATAAAAAATTAAAAAAAGAAAAAAAAAATGTTGAATGGAGTTGGACATTGATTTTTCCGCCATAACAGTTTATTAAGAGCCTCAAAGTCTCGGATCCATCGACACCATTCTCCATAAAATTAATTAAAAAAAAAAAGAAAAAAAAAGAAAAAAAACCAAACACACCAAACAAAAGCTAAGCGCCATGAAGAGAAGAGTGGTCGACACTTGATAGCCAGGCATTGGATTGTCCGCCCCTTTTAAAAAACAAAGTTCAAGAGAAAATGTTGTGGTTATTGACAGTGATGCATAGAGAGCAAATCAATCAAAGGGCACGGTGATGCATAGAGAGCAAATCAAAGGACAAAAACGCAGAAATAAATCATAGGAGAGAGAGATGAACCGGAGGCCATGACATGATCCAAGCACGGACTACAAACGGAGACCTGACGTTTTCAAAAAATTATAATTCTCCAGCAGTGCATTTAGAGTCCGTTTGAGATCTGCTTATTTTGTTGAAACTAAATTTTTTTTATTGTGAGACCTATATATACTACCAAAAAGTATAGTGAGATTCATGAATAATAGCAAAAATAAGTTGAATAGTAAAATAAGTTGGCAAAAATAATCTTTGCCAAATAGACACTTAATTAGTTGAAGTTATTCTCAGGAAAGTAAAAAAAAAATAATCTAAGCTGTTCATAAACCATTCACGCTCTTTCAGATAAAAAACAAGTTGAGTATAGATTTATTTATAGGCTTGATATATATTTACTAAATAAAATCATTACACGTATCTTAATAATGATATGGTCTATATGATACTACTATCCATTAATTACCTTAATATTTCCATACCCTTTAAACTAATCAATCACCACTTTATATTTTAATTACACTTAAAAAGAAAAAAAAAAAAATTAAGTGGGTCATGTATGGTCATTCCCCATCAAACATCTAATGTAAAGTTATGAACATATTATTTATTTTCCGTTCATAATAGTTACGAACAAGTCTTTTTCTAGTTTTTCACCATCTAGCGTGGATATAAAAATTGTATTTTGAACAATTGGTGAAACTATATCCTATAAAACTGTATCCTATAAACAAGAAAGGATGAATGAATAGATTTAATTATGTAAAGTTGTAATTTGAATAATGGCTAATCATTGGTGGGACTAGAAGTAAGATAAAATGAGTATGCTATTTTTTTACTTGATTTTTGGAGATTTAAGCACTTGATAACTTGATAATGTAATTTTGTTAGAACTCAAGCTTAAAAACTTGACTTGAGCTAGAGTTTGAGCTTAATATTAAGCTCAAACTTGGCTTGACTAATTAATCAAGCCAAGTCAAGTCAAGCTCAAACTTTTTGGCTTTCTCACAATCGAGCTCAAACTCATACATTATTTTAAGCTTATCTCGAGATCAAGCAAAGCTTAAAACAAGCACTACTTGGCAAAGCCGAACTTGTTTACAACCTTCATAATGTAAAGAGTTTTGTAACTCAATGAAGAATAAGGGGATGTTTGGTTCGTTGTAATGTGATCTTTTTGTGATGCACATTATCGTAATGTATCATTTGATTTTTTTTTTAAAGATTATGGTAATTTAAGATTATAAAATATATTAGATTACCTTAATCTCATTATCTTATTAATTAAATGACGGTAATCTTACATTACTTAATAGTGGGGGATATAATAATTTATACAATTGAAAAAATTACTTTTACCAATAAATTTTATTTTATTCATGAGAATGACTAAAATTTCCAAAATGACAAAAATACCCCTAAAGCCTCCAAAATAACCGAAATGCACCCCGAAGCCTCTAAAACGACCTAAATACCCAAAAATCTCTAAAATGATCCAAAATACCCAAAAACCTCTAAACTGACTAAAATACCCTCAAAAGCTCTAAATGACCAAAATCTCCCTGAAACTTCTAAAATAAGTAAAAATATATTGAAACCTCTAAAATGACCAAAAATCTCCCGAAACCTCTAAAATGATCAAAATACTCCTAAAACAACTAGAATAACCAAAATACCCCTAAAACCTCAAAAATTACCAAAATAATAAGAAAACTTTATTAGGTTCTAAAAGTTTAGAACAATTAGCAAATCGTGAACACAAACTTGTCTAGATATAGATTCCTAAGTTTGTAGGTATAATTAGACAATGCTTAAGGTGTTGTAAGTCAGAATACAAGAAAAAGGAAGTTGCAGGTTCAAGATTTCAAAACATGCTAGGTTCGACTAATCAATAAGAAGGCTCGACTGATCGAGACTAAATCTGCAGAATTTAATTTCGGCCTAACAGCTCATTAAGCCCATTAAGTGATTAGGGTCTTAGATCTAACTCTCCTAATATTTAAAGGAAATTTTGAAGAGACTTTGAAAGTGCTCTTTTGAGATCTAAAAGATACTGTGCCTTCTCCTTTCAAAGACGCTATCGGAATTCCATCTACACATTTTTAGAATCAGTAGATCCACAGTTGCTACAACAAGATCATATATAACTGATGATTTAAAGTTTTAAGTGGGATCTCAGAGTCACAAATGTGGGTGTTTATGTTCAACAAATTCAAATAGGAGAGTTCGTAGATTCGGAGCTGCATGTGGTCACGTGAGTAAGTACTACAAGAGGTAGTTTTAGATTTAGGGAAAAATCTATTGTAAAACTTCCATTCTATCATAGTGAATTTGTTGCCTTGATGATAGTTTAGGTTAAATCATTTCTAGGTTTTTTACCTTGAAACTGGACGGTTTCATTGGTTTTCTTGAGTCATCATATCACTTTTTTTTTTTTTTTACTTTTCCACATTAAGTGATATGATTGTATGTGTTTAACTTAGATCTAAATAACAAACCTAAGTATCAACTTAATTAATTAATTAGGTTAAACATTTTGAGTTTATAGGGATCTAAACAAACTATCAAACTTCATACCATTGAAACCTCTAAAATGACTAAAATACCCCCCGAAACTTAAAAAATGAGCAAAAATACCTTGAAACCTCTAAAATGACAAAAAATACCTCGAAACTTCTAAAATAATCAAAATACTCCTAAAACCACTAAAGTTACCAAAATACACCTGAGACCACTATAATGATTAAAATACTTGCTAACACTCTAAAATGACCAAAATGACCAAAATGCCCAAAAAACCTATAAAATGACTAAAATACTCCTAAAACCACTAGAATAGTTAAAAAATACCATGAAACCTCTAAAATGACTAAAATATCTCAAAACCTCTAAAACAATTAAAATGCCCCTAAAATATCTAAAATAACCAAAATGCTCTTAAATCCTCTAGAATGAGCAAAAATACATTGAAACCTCTAAAATGTCCAAAATACCCCAAAATTGCCAAAATGACAAAATTACCCACAATACCTCTAACATAACCAAAAAATCGATGGTTTTAGGGTATAATTGTCCATCTTAGAGGTTTTAGAGATATTTTAGTCATTTTAGAGGTTTTATGATATTTTTTGGCCATTTTAGAGGTAAGGAGTATTTTGGACATTTCAGATATTTAGGATATTTGGTAATTTTATAGCTTTCAAGTATTTGGGTCATTTTAGAGGTTTGGGGGTATTTTGGTCATTTTATATATTTTCGAGGGTTTTTTTTGGTCATTTTAGAGATTTTAAGGGTATTGGGTTCAGTTTAGAGGCTTGGGGGTATTTTGGTTATTTTAGAGGGTTTGTGTGTATTTATGGTCATTTTGAGGTTTCAAAGTTATTTTGGTAATTTTTTATGGATATAAGGCATTTTTGGTAATACAAATCCAGTAGCTGCAACACAAATCAACATGCCACACATCTTAAAAATCAACACCACCAAAAACCATCACCGTCCAATTGATATATATTCACTGTATACTTACTTTTTGATCCTTTATCAACAATATCTGCAATTCGACCAAAGGTAATGCATGGGCACCAGCATGTTAGGCAACCTGTGAAAAATACCGGGCAACATTGTAGCATTTTAGTAAAAGTATATGAATAATGAGAGCGTCTCTTATATAGTAATATTTTTCAGAACGTTTGTTCTTACAATTATTGATATGAGTTGTTTTGTTGGGACTAATATCACTTTCACCTAGATTTATCGTTGACATAATTTTTATTATATAACAACTGTATCATGTTATGGAAAAAAAATTGTAAAAAGTGTTAGTGTTCGGTGTTTCACTGATGTCTTATAAGTGTTAAGCTATACCTTACAATTTGAGACGTCATGGCAGCAGTCATAGAGGCCAGAGGACCAAGGGACTGGAGCTTGAAATGAAGCTTGCTGGGAATTCTTGTGGTATTGGCTTGTCGAGTTCATTGGAACACCAGTCACGGTGGCCTGAGCAAATGGTGGTGGCGTATGGGAGTACTGCTCTGTTGAACTTGGGTTTGATGAATACATGATGAGTTAGTAAATGGGACTGCGTATTGATTTGAACAAAGAGGGTTTAAAGGCTTAAAGAATTATGAGGAGGTGATACTTGGATAGGGGTATATATATATATATATAATGGTGGTTAGTGGTGGAGGAAATGCTGGGATTCGTTTTTTTCGTATGAGTAAGGATTAAGAAATGGCGACTACAGAATGTTCTTGTTTTACAAGTCAAGCGCAGCCATGGCTGAAACTCTGCTTTTTTTACTTTTGTATCACGAAGAAAAGTTCAGTAAACCATATTATATTGTACACAGAGGCAGGGCAGTTGAGGATTAATTATTGTGAGAATAATCGTAGAGCTAGGGACTATGTCCACCCTTGAATGAGATCTCCACAGTAAACTGCTTTATTTTTGAAGGGGATAAAATTTAAAGTAGACGGATCCGTTCAACTGAAGCCAATCATAAGAGACGGTAGTAAGGAAATGGATGGTCTGGCGTACTGACAAACGACCAATAGAACAAATCATATCCCGAACGGAGGGGTAGGAAGACGGACGGACCCTCCATAATGGACGGATTCCAACTAAACGGATGCAAGGGAGACGAGTAATGAAGCCACGTGGCATCTACGTGGCCTAAGTGGTCTCCAAGAAGCCTTATATGAAAATGTCTTGTGCCCCATGATTAAGCCTAACTCAACAAAGTCTCTACATGGAAAGGATCCCATAAAATACGTGTATTAATGAGGATCTTCCCCACAAGGAAATGCCTTTGCCTCCAAGAAACAAAGGTTGGTTCTACACTACTATAAAAACCCAAAACCCTCAAAAGTCCAAGTACGTGTAATTCTCCCAGCTCTGGTACTCTAGAGTTGTAGAAATTCTCTCTAACTTAACCTTCAGAGGGTATTTGACAAAGTCTTTTTTGTCTTTGTTTTGCAGGTTCTGTCTAGAGTATGTGAGGATTATGCAGCTCACTGAAGATTTTTGGCATCATTAGTTGGCGCTGTCTGTTGGTAAGAAAACAATAGCAGCCATATTACCACTTCCCAGACAAAGAGTTGTATGGTACTCACTCGCTTGATGGCAACCAACAATAATAATAGAGATGAACCATGCACAATTGCCCTTGAAAGACAGGTACAGACCCTAGCCATGGCTGTGGAATACCTTACTAAGCAAAACCACAACCTGGAGGAATAGCTGGGCCAAAGGGATGCTGGGCCCAATAGTCACGGAGAAGAGCAAGAAGGCACCAGCACTGAAAGGACGGACTGAGAAGGACCAGAAGGCAGCAATGCCTTGAGAAGACAAGAGCGACAAGTTACCGGCCGTCCATCCGTCGCAGATATGGCACCACTGCATATGGTCGCAGAGATGCAGATGATGAAGGAGAGGATGGACTTCATGATGAACGCCCTCAAGGTGCGGGTGTCAAATGACCTTGACGAGCTAGTCCATCGGATGGACTCACCATTTACAGCACCCGTCACTTCGTGCCCCTTTCTTGCAAAGTTCCGTATGCTGTAGATAGAAGCCTATGACGGGTTAAAGGATCCTTTGGACCACTTAGAGTCGTTCAAAACCCTCATGCACTTACAAGGTGTCTCGGACAAGATGATATGCCGAGCCTTCCTAACTACATTGAAAGGTCCCGTTAGAATATCGTTTAGCAAATTGACACCTAACTTCATCGGTACCTTCAAAAAGTTAAGTGCACAGTTTGCATCGCACTTCATAGGGGGCACAGGTACAAGAAATCCACTGCATGCCTGGGTGGGTCTTGGCATAGGAGAGTAGGATTCACTTGATTAGACCAAGACCATCTCCTAAACTAAGAAATGTGCAAGGGAGTCAGGACTTTGGTTTGGCAGCTTTTGCGAGAGTGAGTTGGGCCTGAGAGAAGCCATGATTCGATCCGAACACAAGAGAGTTAGGGTACAAACTTGGGTCTTGTATCCTGAGCTCGATCGGTTTGGAGGGTTAAGCTCAAATAACCAAATATTGTGACGCAAAGCAGGCTAAAACGAGAGCCAAGCGCTATCTATCATCGATTTAGGATTGCTTGGACGAACCAGCCCAGCTAGCTAACGTACCCATGGTTTAAGGTTAATGGCGACTGGTGGACAATGCATATTCACGTGAGATGGGATGACAGTCCCTCCTTTTCATGGTGCATGGGGATGTGGATATAGAGTGTATGGTGTAACCACCAATTATTGAAATTTCTTAAAGGTGTGGTTGATCACCCAAGTTTTGAAAAAAAATGGTTTTACCCCCTAAATTTATTTTCTCTAATCCTGAATTAAATAAAGTAATGTGTGGAACCAAAAAAAAAATTCGGGATTTAATTTTGAAGGTATTAGGCACCCTAACCCTATAAACAACACCTAAATTTTAATTATCCCTTAAAAACGTGTGCAATGTTATAAATAAAGGGAAATGTTAATGGATGTCCTTAAATATATGGTTAATAATTCATTTAAAGAAAATTTTTATGAAAAAAGAAAAAAAAATCCATTTTCCATAAAAGTTGTGTCAAAACTTTTCGAAAATTAATTATTAACTATTATCTTAAAGACACTTGTTAGCATGACCCATAAACAAAATATTTGTCCAATCTCAGGGGGCATATGTCCCCATTATAATTCATGCATCAAGAATAATACACAAAACATGATATTAATGGTTTTGATTTCAAAGAAAGAACAAAATTGATTTTAGTTTAAAAATCGTTTTGTAAAACCCGTGACTAATAAGGGGATGATGTTAAGATGGACTTGAAATGTTATTGGCACCCATTGCAGATATGTTTGGAGGGGGTCCTAGCCATTATCAGGATCTCATTATTCTATGGTAAATGATGTGGTCCATCTCTTGATGAGGTTTGAACTAGTCGATCACATAAAGGGAGACATCTTGTGATCTCACTTGCTAATGAGGTTTTTGATAAGGAAAACCTTAAAACCAGGGTATGCGTTTGCAAAATATTGGTTTTTGAAATGTGGAAAGTAGAGCAGGAATTTTGCAAGAGTTAGTTTTTGAAATTTATTATTTTTTACTAAAAAAATCAGGAAATCAAAATTAAGGTAGAATGTTGGATAGCATTTTTTTATTTTGAAAATTATTTAAAAATAAATTTTTTTAGTGAAAAGTCAAGAAACCAGGATCAAATCAAAATTTTGGATAGAATTTTTGCATTTCGAAATTTTTTAAAAATTATGATTTTGAGGAAAATCAAGAAACTAGGATCAAAGCAGAATTTTGGATAAAGTTAATATGTTTGGAAAATGAAGATTTTAATGAAAAACCAAGAAACAAGGATGAAAGTAAAATTTCAGACAAAATTTCTACACTTTAAAAATATAAAATGAAGAATTTGTTTTTTTGGGTGAAAGATTAGAAAACCAGAATTTTGATATAATTATTGCATTGGTTTATATGATTATGAAGGATGTATGCATGTATACATAGCCATGTTATAGGAGAGGGGTTTAAGAGCAATGTATTGTTTAAGTAGACAACGTCTACTCGGCTACTTGATCATAAAACAACAACATGGTGGATGTGTAGCAGTCAGCATGCCAACAACATTTTGGCAGTATTTCGGTAGAGTTTAATCCTATTTGCTCAAAGCTCTAGTGAGTAATATCTTTATGAAGTTCTTAGTCGTGAGACTCTCTAAGTAGTAATTCATTGATGCTAATGAATTAGACATGCTACTATCCTGGAAGAACTCCTAGAGAACCACCACCTAGCTACTTTGGTGGTTTGATAGTAACCCCCATAGAGTTCTTAGTCGAAAGACGTTTGACAGTAGCAATCTGTTGATGTCAATCAATCATATATCCTACAACCCTGGATGAACTCTATGAGACTCCCAAACTACTAAAGACTACTCAAAAGAAAGAAAACTGAAGCTAGGAAGCTCCTTTTAAGCATGGAAAGGCTTACTTCGATGCTTGAGGCCTTACCGCCATTGGAAAGCCTATTACACATATGGTTTTTTATTTTTTTATTTTTTTTATTTTTATTTTTTATGTACTTTGGTTGGAGCGTTTTGTATGATTTTCAAAATTTAAGCCTCCTAAAGTATTTTCGAGGGGTTTCACTGTAAGTGATTTTCTTGAGTTTTTTGATAAATTGGTTGTTTGGGGTGTGAAGTTGAATATGATAAATTTTATTGTGTAAGCTTTCCAAAGATATGTGATTTTGTACAATTTGGAGATCATTTGGTCAGGTTTTGATTAAACCCTAAATTTAGTTGGGATTAGAGAATTCACATCCTAAAATTCTATTCCATCCTATTTTACCATCCCAAAAAGCTACTTTATCAATTATACCATACCATTTTACAATACATCCAACATCCTAAAACTCTATTTTTTTTCCCATTTTATTTAAATATTCTATTTTATTCCTTTTTTTACTATTTCTCTTTTTCTCTTCCTTTTCCTCTCTTTCTCCCCTAACCTCTATCAAGGCCACAATAGATAAAACCAAAACAGTTCAACACACAGTCACCTCCATAGCCACCACGCCACCACCATGACACCACCAACACGTAGTCACCCCCACATATCCCAGCACCACCCACCAGACCATCAAACCAAAACCAAAAAAAAAAAAAAAAAAAAACCAATAAAGCATCAATTCAAACCAAGCCAAAACCCCACCATCGGAGCCACCATCAAACCAAGCCAAAAAAAAAAAAAAAAAATCACCATCAGAGCTATCGACGAAGCCACACACACAGCATCAATCCAAACCCAAAAACCCACCAATCTCTATCGAGAAACCCACCAATCTCCACGAGCTAAACCCATCAGCCACAACCGATCCAAACTTATTGGCCACAACTAATCCAAACCCACGCTACCACTTGACCCATGATACACCGATCCACCTATCCAAACCTACCACTGGACCCACGACCCATTGGAGCAAACAGCACGCATCATGATTAGAGCAAACCACACCCACATCGGAGCAAAATATTGAAGCCACATCGAGGCAAAACATCCAGACACGACCTGAGCTTGGCATTGCTGGGCGATGGTGGCCAACGGTGGCCTGAGGGAGAGCAAAAGGAGAGCAAGAAATCACTAAGAGAAAGCAAAGGGAGAGGGAGAAATCTAAAAGAGAGAGAGGCGTGGGAGACAGAGTTGAGAGAGTGGGAGAGTCAGGAGACAGATGAGAGAGAAAAGGAATAAAATAATATTTTTGTTTTTACAATTGAGCTACAATGTGATTTTATATTTAGAATTGCACTGTAGCACAATTGCAATTTTTTTTACATTAGTCTACATTTACAATTCCGAATATAGTGGGGTTTTTGAGCTTTTGTACCAAATTAAATCAACATATGGCATATGGCATTCCCAATATGAATGCTCTTAGGATTTCGGTTCTAGAAGCTTTTCTCATTTTTGTGACTTTTTGTTCCTATTACATTCGATTTTGGCAATCCATTTATCAATTTAAAGTATTTGGATTAACCACACATTAGGAGTAGAATCGAATGATCAAATAGTTGGTCAAACTACATATTTTGCTTTGGAACTCCCATATTAGACCAAATTTAGCAAAGTGGAGGTGTTTGAGTGGGTTTTGCGGCCACGTTTTGCATCTTGGGTGGAATTAAGGTGTTTTCAATTTTTAGATTTTTCTTAGTTTTTGTGAACAACTGATAATTGGCTTCTAGAAGGGAAAAATGGGGTAGATACCCATTCTTGCTTTAATGTGCTTGACTACAAGAAAGCGCAGACAACAAATTCTATTGACATAAAGTGCCCATAAATCACCTCAACCAACCTTGGGATGTGGGTTGTAAGTAATCACCATGCTTCATGGGTAGATGCACTAGTCATTGGTCATTTCAATCGACCTCAAACAACAAAAAAGACCAAGAAACCATCATCGTTAAGTGTGGAAAGAGTTCCGAGCCCCATATATAAAAATGCCCTAAATTCCTTTTGTTAATAGCATTAGTACTTGGTTTGCTAAAGGTTAATTTTTAGGGCCTGTTTGGTAATATTGTTCTAATAATGATGTTTGTATTTTTTGAAAATACGTGTGGATAAAAAAATGTGTAAAAAATGTATAATGTTGTTTAAAAACTAAAAATTGTTGCTCAAAATCCCATATTCTATTCAATATGTGCAACAACCATATTCTATTCATAAGTCACACATTTAACATAATTGAGTTACTTTATTCTTTTGACTCCAAATTAAATGTTTTGTCATAATTTTCAAAAATCCATTTTATTTTTGTTGAGTTTTCTTCTTGAAAAATAAAAGGACCGTAAAAAATTATACAACTTTTACCACAACTCACTATGTGGCAAGTTGTAAGTGTTTAAAAAAAAGGTGGGTCTACACTTTCACCACTCACAACTCACAATGTGGTGAATTATGCCAAAAATTATGTAAGTTTTTGTGTTTCTAGCATTATTACTTATACAGTGCATAATAACTCTTTTATTAGCTTGAAACCCTAACAAATGGACATTAATTTGAAAGGACAACACTTAATTTATAATAAATATTTCTCTATTAAAATTCACTATTTTAAATAAGTTTCTAACCAATATGTTTAGGGAAATGTCATACCATTTAGCCCTATTTTTTACTTTATTGTCGAATTAATACATATATTTTATTCATAACATTTAACATAATTAAGTTACTTTATTCTTTTGGCTCCAAATTAAATGTCTTGTCATAATTTTTAAGAATCCATATTATTTTTGTTGAGTTTTCTTCTTGGAAAATGCTAAGACTACAAAAACTTCAAAACTTTTGTCATAAACTCACCATTTGACGAGTTGTAAGTAGTGGAGAAAAAATGGTAAGTTCACAAAAACTTTCACAACTTTTACTAGAACGTAACTCTCCACGTGGCAAGTCTTGAGTGTTGGAGAAAATGTGGTAGATCCATGTGGTTTCACACCTCCGTCACTTACAACTCACCATATGGCGAGTTGTGATAAAGGATGTGCAAATTTTTGTAGTCCTAACATTGTTTTTTCTTCTTTGTAAATGAAATTTTATGAGTAGTAACTTCCATACTAACTTTGATCATATATGATGACTTTTCATAAATAACTTGCAGAATGATTTGAAGTCCATATGCTCTAATATGATTATTTTTTTACTCTATTTATACCTATATCATTTTTAAAAACATTTAAAATAGGTACTTTGATATGATAGAGTATTATTTTGGATCCTTGTCTCATGTTCATGTTTAATCAATTGTTGTGCTAGTGGTATACTTGACTTTTGTGACAAATTGCATGTTGACATAGAAATTGTTACAAAACCTTTTGGACCTAGCCAAAAGCCCTAACATAAAATATTTTAAATAACACTTATTTAAAGAAAAATATTTTAAAAATAAGTTATTTTATTGATTAAATTATCCATATTTGAAAGCTGGGAACTCAATTAACTGTATATAAGATGTAAAGGTTTACACTTGAATGAGTGAGAATAAATGGCTACGAATTTTATAAGAAAACTTACGGTTCTAGTCTAGGTTCAAGTTCATGATATCCCGGTGCGATTTCTAAATCATAAGGTTGCTGAAGATCTATGTGATGTGGTGGGCTTGGTTTGTAGTGTGGATGATATCTCTCAAATGGATGGAGGGAGTTTTATGAGGGTTAGGGTTCTTATTGACATTAACAAACCTCTTTGTGGAGGGCGGTGTTTCTCTTCTTCTCAGGGTGAACAAGGGTGGGTTTCTTTTAAAAATGAGAGAATACCCAACCTGTGTTACTGGTGTGGGTGTTTAAGTCATGTGGATAGAGATTGCGAGCTATGGCTTGATAGTGAAGGCCAATTGAAGAAGGAAGAGCAAGCGTATGGGTCTTGGATTCGTGCTCCACCGTTTGTAAAATGAAGTAATCCGGTGATTAAAGTTCCAGGTTTTTATGAGGCAAGGAAGAAGGAGAAGCAACAGGAAAGCAGTAAAACTCCAAGTTCGATTCCAGTGGTGGTTCTAGGTTTGCATAATTCTCCAGTGGTGGCGTAGCCAGTAATAGAGGAAGTTGAGGATTTTTCGGTGGATAGTATGATAGGGAAAATTATTAGGTACTCCCGGAGTACCATAAATACGTACTCCCTCCTCTCACATGAATGGTGGGTCCCACCATGAATTTAATTAGTGGGACCCACCATTCATGTGAGAGGAGGGAGTACGCATTTATGGCACTCCGGGAGTACACAATAATTTTCCGTATGATAGGGGATCGAATCTTGATAAAGAGGAGAGATTCACGGGTGGGAGATCAGCAAAAATCCGTGAGGATAGGGAGGAGTTTGAGGAGAGAATTGCGGAAATAGATATGGAGCTGAATAAGTTAGAAAAAAGAAATTCCGTAGGATCAGGACTTGATATGGATTCGAATTTGGAGGATGTCAACTCTGGTCACGTAACACAGTCAGTTTCAAATTAGCTCATGCATGCTGAGGCGCGGTTTATGAGGATCAATCTGGGAGTTTGCTGAGTCAGACTCTGAGTAAGCAGCCACGTGTAAATGAAGCTGAGTTGGTAAGTGTCCTAGTCACTCAAAATTTTTTGGGTAATATCCCTAATGATCTAGACAGAACCAACAACTCAACCACAGATGAGATGAGGAAGAGAAAAAAGAAGCAAGGCCGGGTTTGCACAGATGAAAATATGAATTCTTTGGGTTCAACTAGAGCAAAGAGACTTTGTGAAGAGGATTGTAGTGGGTTACCAAGGAAGAAAATAGTGGTTTCTCCCTATGATCAGTTTACACTTTCATCAATGGTGGAGGCTGCTGTGCAGCCCTGTCAAAAATAATGAATCTCTTATGCTAGAATTGTTGGGGGCTTGGGAACCCCCAAACAGAGCAAGAGCTTGGTGACATTGTTCGAGCTCAAGGTCCCTCAGTCGCGTTCCTAGTCGAGGCATGGCTGAATAAAGCTAGGCTACTTTTTATTAGAGATAAGCTCAAATTTGAAGGTTTGTTGGAATTTTCAAGAAAGGGGAGAGGTGGCGGAGTGGCTATCATGTGGAAAAAATATGTAGATTTTTCGGTTGACACCTACTCACCGAATCATATAGATGCTATCATAAATAAGAGAAAGGATGATGAATGGAGGTTCACAGGGTTTTATGGCGAACCCGATACAAGAAACCACCACATCTCCTGGGCTACTTTGAGGAGATTAAAATCGAAATACTCTTTGCCTTGGTTATGTGCTGGAGATTTTAATGAAATTACCAGGGCACATGAGAAGCTAGGAGGGAGGTTGAGGCCGAGTAAGCAAATGGAGGACTTTAGGGATGTTCTCGATGAATGTAGATTTCAAGATTTAGGATTTAGTGGTAATAAGTTTACGTGGTGTAACGGTCATGGGGAAGGGCATACGGTGTGGGAAAGGTTGGATAGAGCAGTGGGTACGGTGGAATGGATGGATATGTTTCTGGCATCTAAGGTGGTACATTTAAAGTGTGCTTCTTCTGATCATAAGCCTCTTATAATTTATTTAGCGGGCATACCAAAGAGGATTAATAAACCATGGAGGTTTGAGCAAATGTGGATGGAGGATGAGGGATGTAGGGAAGTGGTGGAAGATGCATGGTCTTATGACTCTTAGGGAGGTGCTATAAGCAGATTAGAGATGAAAGTTGATTGGAGCCATAGAAATCTGAAATGGTGGAGCAAGGTTGCCTTTGGTAATGTGACCCATGATTTGAAGAAAAAGAAGAAATTATTAGGGATGGTCGAAGCTGATGCAATTAGGGGGGGGGGGGGGTGCTATGCTCGGGTTGTGAGGTTGAAAAAAGAGATATCCAAACTCTTAGGGTACGTTTGGTACACTGAATCTGGATTACAACATGAATGGTAATCTTTATTACCAGGAATAAAAGGTGTTGTAATGGAATAACTAAACCTATTCATTAGTTTGGTTGTAAGTTGTAACATTAGAATAAAACTTATGATCTATTTTAAGAAATATCTCATTCATACAAATATATTTCCTAGAAGATAATATATTTTAAATTTTAAAGAGATAAGTTATTTTTTGATGATTTTTTATTTTCATAATTGTTAGGTGGATATGGAAAGTTTATTTATTTGGAAATATATTAATGTTAGAAATTATTACATCTACTAAGGAATAACTATTACAACCCTTTTAGAGAGGAATAGTTATTCCTCATTTTAAAGAATAGTTATTCATAAGGAATGACTATTCACTGTAATAAAAACATAACCAAACTATTGAATAGCTAAACCATAAGAATAACTATTACATTACAATGCCTATTACAGTTTACCAAACGTGCCCTTAGTGAGGGAGGAATTAATGTGGAAGCAAAGATCTAGATCCTTGTGGCTGCAAGAAGGTGACAATAATACAAGGTACTTTCATAGCCGAGCATCCCATCAATTTAGGAGGAATCGGATTGATAACTTGGAGGATGTCAATGGAGAGTTATGTAGTGATGAAGAGGGCATCTCAGCTATTTTGGTTGACTACTACCAGCAGCTATTTACTTCTTCAAATCTGTCTATGGTGGAGGAGGTTGTTGCTCACATTCCATGCACCATTACAAATGAGTTGAATGCCGTGCTATTGGCTGATTTTACAAGGGAAGAAGTGGTGGTGGCTTTAAAGCAAATGGAACCTTTGAAAGCGTCGGGGCCGGATGGGTTACCTCCTTTATTCTTTCAATGGTATTGGCATGTAGTTGGAGATGATGTGACTAAGGCAGTGTTGAGTTGCCTATCCACGGGGGTCATTCCTACCCTTCTCAATGGTACATTTATCACTCTTATCCCTAAGGTAAAAAGCCCTACCAAAGTCTCTGAATTTCGTCCTATTTCTTTGTGTAACATTGTGTATAAGCTTGTTGCAAAGGTTGTTGCCAACAGGATGAGGGGTCTATTGCCTCTTATTATTTCAGAATCACAAAGTGCCTTCCAATCCAATAAGGCGATTTCGGATAATATCCTTATAGCTTTCGAGATGCTCCATTATATGAAAAATTAGAAGTAAAAAAAGGGAGGGTTTATGGCTCTCAAACTTGACATGAATAAAGCTTATGATAGGGTGGAATGGCATTTTTTGGATTTAACCATGAGGAGGATGGGATTTTCTAACCGGTGGGTGGATTTGATCATGGCTTGTGTGGGGTCAGTTTCCTATCAAATTTTGGTAAATGGTGTTCCAAGAGGGGATATCCGACCAACAAGGGGGATTAGGCAGGGTGATCCACTCTCGCCATACCTCTTTCTGATATGTTCAGAAGCTTTAAATCAGCAACTTCAACATGCAGCCAGATCCGAGGTGATTAGAGGGTTCTCCTTGTGTCGAAATGGTCCAAGAATTAGTTATTTGTTCTTTGCCGATGATACCTTATTATTTTGCTGTGCTTCAAAGGGTGATTTGGAAGCAATTCTTCTAGTATTACGGCTGTATAAGCAAGCTTCAGGGCAAAAGTTGAATAGAGATAAAACCACGGTGTTTTTTAGTAAGGCTACAACGGAAGAACGAAGGAGGGAGTTGGTGGAGTTCTTGGGAGTAAATGAGGTTAGGGAATATGAGAAGTATTTAGGATTACCGGCTGTGGTGGGTCGAAATAAGAAGGAGAGTCTTAATTACATTAGAGAAAGGGTGTGGAATAAGCTTCAAGGGTGGAAGGAGAGGCTCTTATCTCAAGCGGGTAAGGAAGTCTTTCTTAAGGTGGTTGTTCAAGCAATTCCCACCTTTGCAATGAGTTGTTTCAAGCTTCCAAAATGTCTCATTCAAGATATTGAGAGATTGATTAGAAATTTTTGGTGGGGGTAAAGGGGAGATCAACGTAAAATTCATTGGAAGGATTGTGAGACATTGTGTAAACCGAAGACTTTGGGTGGAATGGGATTAAAGGATTTGGAGAAGTTCAATGAGGCGATGTTGGCGAAGCAAGTATGGAGGTTGTTAACAGATCACACATCACTGTTCTATCGAGTTTTCAGCTCCAAATTTTTTCCAAATGGCTTGGTTTTGGATGCTAAACCTTCCTCGGGTTCATATGCTTGGCAAAGTATTGTGAAAGCAATTCCATTGATTAAATCAGGTATGTTGTGGAGGGTTGGGGATGGTAAGCAAATAAAAATCTTTGGGGAGAGGTGGCTGCCTAGGGAGGAGCCAGCCAAGGTGGTTTCACCCTCAAGTAGCAGTACTGTAGATTGGACTATGAATATGCTGATGGATGGGGCTGGCTAGAATGATCGCTTAGTGGATGCTATGTTTCTTCCTTTTGAGGCTTAACGGATCAAAAGTATCCCAATTTGTGTCACAAGTCAGGAAGATAGTGTGGTTTGGCCCAAATGTAGAACGAGATCCTATTCTGTCAGATCGAGTTACCAACTATTGTGTGAAGCAGAGGCAATAGGTGCACAATCGGGGTCTACGGATGAGGGTGTCAAGAGATTTTGGAAGAAGATTTGGCAACTCAAAGTGCCAAACAAGGTTCGAGTCTTTCTATGGCGAGCTTGCTCGAGTGCACTTCCTATAAAAGTGGGATTATACAAAAGGAAGGTAGTTGTTGATAAACTCTGTGATCGGTGCTTGGTGGAATTTGAGGATGAGGTTCATTCACTTTGGAGTTGTGATGGCATCTGAGAAGTTTGGGAAGCTCCATTTGCAGCAGCTAGGATGAAAAATCCGAGGATGAACTCTATGTGTGACCTGGTCAGTTTCATACTTGAGGAGACTGGAGAATTAGATAAATTTGCCATGGTTGCATGGGCAATATGGCAGTGTCGTAATAAGCTTCGGTTAAAGGAAGATAATACCCCGATCCACAAGGTCTATAAATCAGCCTTATCTCTACTCTCTGAGTTTTAGCAGAAAAAGCCGAGTCACACAGGTCAGCGCTTTTCAAGACCAACTCACTGGACGCCTCCTCCACCTAATTCAGTTAAGGTAAATTTTGATGGTGCCGTATTTGGTGATTCGAATGAGGCAGGGGTGGGAGTTGTGGTTCGAAATGACAGAGGGGTGGTGAGAGCTGCACTTTTAGAGAAAATTTTGATGCTGTCGTCGGTGGAGGTCTTGAGATGTTGGTTGCTAGGAGAGTTGCTATTTTCGCCAACGAGCCAGGTTTTAAGGATGTATGTTTTGAAGGCGACACCGAGGGGGTGGTGAGAAGTATCGGAGAGGAAGATAGCTCAAATGCTCTTGTGGGGCACCTAGTAAAAGACTTTAAGTCTATAGCGGGTTTGTTTCAAACTCATTCTATCTCGCATGTAAGGCAGCAGGGCAATAGTGTAGCCCATGCTCTAGCTAGGGAGGCGAGAATGTCTTTTCCATTATGCATTTGGATGGAGGATGTTCCTCCAAATGTTCTGCATTTTGTATCCAAAGATTTGCTAGTTGAATAAATTTTCCCTGGATTGGGGAGATTCTCAAAAAAAAGAAAAAAAGATTGTGTGTATAAATGTTACACAAGATGTTATTTACACAAAGAATGCAAGGGCTACTTCAAACTTTGATTTGGTAAGTACTTTCTCTCTCTCTCTCTCTCCAAAGCATAAGAATGTAGTTATATATATATATATATATATTTTCGTGAGTAATCAAGGTGTCATACATAACCGTTTGGCTAGAATACATAATTTCTAAAACCAAATATGTGCATTTAATTTTTATTTTTTGCTGAAATGTGCATTTATTTCAAAAGATTTGAAATTTATACTTCCAAATCTCACAACATTTGAAATTTGAAAAGTTTTGAATTAAAACTTGTTTTAAACCCTTGAAAGTCTATTTACTTGATTAAATTCACATTATTTCAAGTTTAAAGGAAATCGTTTAAATATTGATTATTCAAAACATTATTTTACATGAATTGTATTGAATCATTATAATGATGTACCTAAGACCCATAATATTGTAGTTAAATTTTTTTTTTGGTTGTTGTTAGGACTGAATTTTTTTTTTTTTTTTTTTTTTTGGTTGTAAAAACGTGATGTCTACACAATATTGGCACATAATAATGTTTTTTTAATCAATTTTCTAATTTATTTCAAAACAAGACCTTTTTTTTTTTCTAGTATTTATTTTTTAATTTCTATGCTAGTTGCAGGTAAGCAATAGAAGGTTAAATATGAATGATTCTTTGTAATACACCCCAACTTGATGAACATCATTTTTTTATATTATGAACTTGTATGCGAGGTAAAAGTTAATCTTCATTGACCTTTTATAATTTATTAATTTTTTTTTATAGGTAAGATAGTATTTCACACTTATGGTACCCACTCCATGATGATTGTTCGTTATCATCAAGTTAAGACACTGATTGGTGATAATAGCTTAATTTTGCATATTTATATTATTATTAGAAAGTATTGTCATACTTATTTTGATTTAATTCATGCATTTTATAGTTGGTTTTGGAAAAATGCTGATTAATTTTGTACTTAATTGAATTTTAATGCGTGAATTTATTTTTTGTAGGATAATGAAATTAAATAAGAAATCTAATGGACTTTACTTTTACAAGGGCCATGATGAAGTCAAAGAAGGCCAATCCAATTAAATTTGAGTCCAATTGGAGCAAAGAATCAAAGGAAATTTGCATCAAATCCAAGTCCAATTCGGATTAGGATTCCAGTTTGCACACCAGTTAGTATTTGGAGCATATCTTTAGGCTCAGATGTCCAATCGAGATGATTCAAATTGGGTTGGAAAGTTATCTTAAAGGGCTACAACTTTTTAGTTACCAAAAATCCGAATTATGAATTTAAATGGGCCAAAAACATTGGTTAAGTGAAGCCTAAAAACTTGAAATTTTTTCCAAACGAGAATTCAACTTGTAATAGGATTCCTTGACCTATTTAAAGACTTTTTAAGGCAAAATTTAGAGGAGAGTTGCTGTAGAACATAATTTAGATTTTCTTAAAGTTTTTTTTTATTTTTTATTTTTATATATATATATAGGTTTTAGAGTTTTATTTGTGTTATGGCTTGTTAGAAGCCTTGCTAAGGTAAGGGGTGAAACCCAACCGTTTATTGGTATGTTCTTAACAATTATTTATTGGTTTTAAAGCTTATGTTATTATGTTTTTGATTAATTTATTCATCTAGAAAAGTGTTTAGTTTTGTATAATTCTTTGACATATCATAGACTTTGGGCACGTTAAATGCTTAGTATTCCTTGAGAACTAATTCACTAGTTTTGTTTTGCCTAAAATCAATCAATTTCATGAAACTACTTTAGACAATTAATTCTTGAGTTTTTATTGTTAAATCATTTGACTGAGATCATCCTTCATATGAGTTTTAGTTGAGTTATAAAATAAATATTGTTAAGACTACCAATAGATGTGTTGTGTGGGGATCTCTAAACCTTAGCGCCTTAATATATTGTTATTTTCTCTTAATTTAAATTAATTTTACTAAACCATCAAAAATCTCTTCAATTAAACTTTATTATTTTAGTTTTATTCTCTTGTGGTTTGCTAATCAATTCCCTTTTCCCTATGGATTCAACCATGGATTTACCGAGTTATTACTTCGCGACAATCCAGCACTTGGGAGCATTATTTAAGTCGCAGCAAGTTTTTGATGCTGTCGCCGGGGATTAGGCAATTAGAGAAGCGTTCCACTTCATTTGGAGAGGTTTTCGACATTAAATTTCTTCACATATTTGGTAATATCTCTCCAACTCTTTTCTTTTTAAGTAGTTTAGTTTTCCTTTAGAGTTTTTTTTCTTTTATTTTTACTTCTTTTTATTGTTAAAGGTATTTGTTTTGTTTTGTTTTCTTTTTCTTTTTCTTTCTTGCTTTACTATTGCATGCGTGTTTGGTGTCATGATAGTGATAATCGCTTGGTTAAAATTGAGTCTAATAATTTGTTTGGCAATTTATCTGATTCTTTCACACATTCTCACATACTTGATATCATGGCGAACTTAGAGAGTAATCATGGTGATGAGAATAATTTAAATAATGAAAACTTCCATACTTACCAACCCATTAGAACTTTCAGGGATTAGTTGCAACCTACTAGGAGTAGTACACCATCATGCATAATTGATCCAATTAATGCAAATAATTTTAATTTTAAGCCTAGTATGATTTCATTACTCCCTAAATTTCATAGCTTAGATTCTGAAAATCCTTACCTACACTTTAAGGAATTTGAGGAGGTATGTTCTACCTTCCATGACCAATCATGTAATGAAGAGACCATTAGGTTGAAGTTGTTCCCTTTTTCTCTTAAAGACAAGGCAAAAACTTGGCTTAATTCTTTGAGACCTAGGTGAATTAGTACTTGGCAAGAGATGCAAACTGAGTTTTTAAAGAAATTTTTTTTCCAATTCATAGGACTATTGCACTTAAAAGACAAATAATGAATTTTTCACAGAAAGATAATGAGACATTTTATAAATATTGGGAAAGATTTAAAGATTTGCTTAATGCTTGTCCACACCATGGCTATGAAACTTGGCATATAATTAGTTTTTTCTATGAAAGTTTAACTCCAAAGATGTGCCAATTTGTAGAGATGATGTGCAATGGAGAGTTTTTGAATAAAGATCCTGATGAAGCTTTTGATTATTTTGACTTCTTAGCTGATAATGCCCAATCTTGGGATACCACTGATACCTCAGATAGGTCTAGAGCATCCACCAACCCCTCTGGGGGTGGTAAGTACCAACTTCGGGAAGATGATGACCTTAGTGCTAGGGTGGCTAGTATAACTAGGAAGTTTGAAGCCATGGAATTAAGGAAAGTCAATGGAGTCAATATTGTGCATAAAATTGATGAGACTTGTAGGATTTGTGAGACCATGGAACACCCTACCAATGAATGTCCTACAATTCCAGCTTTTAAAGAGGTGTTGCATGATCAAGCAAATGCTATGAACATGGTGAAAAAATCATACTCTTCCCCCTATTTAGAGACATACAATTCAGGGTGGAGGAATCACTCGAATTTTAGTTGGAGAAATGATAATGTGGTTGCACCTCTTACACATGGTTCTTTAAATTTTGTTCCCTATACTCCCCCTCCAAAGATGAGTCTTGAGGACACTTTGCAACAATTCATGCAGACTCAATCCACCATTAATAATCAGAACACACAAGCAATAAATGACATTAGGTGCACTCTCACTAAATTGACCACATCCATGAGCACAATAGAAAAGGGTAAGTTTCCATCTCAACCACTACCAAACCCCCAAGGTCAATTTTGTGTTGATGATTGTAGTTCCTCTGAAAAATAAAGTGAGTCAAGTTAAATCTGTAACTACTCTTTGTAGTGGAAAAATCATTGAAAAAGATATTCCTAAAAGCAATACACATGATGAATCTTCCAAAAATAAAGAGTAGTGATGAGGTCCTTGGTCCTAAATCTAATGAAATTGAAAGGTGTCCTATCCCTACTCTTTTTCCCCAAAGGTTGATTTCCCCTCAAAAAGTGAATTAAAATTTTGAAATCCTTGAAGTGCTTAAGCAAGTTAAAGTGAACATTCCTCTTTTGGATGCCACAAAGCAAAATCCATCATATGCTAAATTTTTGAAAGATTTGTGTACTGTTATGCGTAAGCTTAATGTAAATAAGAAGACATTTTTGATTGAACAAGTTAGTGCAATCATTTGAAACAATATACTTCCAAAGTTTAAAGATCCAGATTGTCACACTATTTCATGTGTGATTGGTAATTAAAAAATAGAGAAAGCTTTGCTTGATCTTGGGGCAAGTGTGAATCTTTTGCCATATTTAGTGTATGAGCAATTAGGTCTAGGAGAGTTAAAACCTACTTTCATAATTTTACAACTTGCCGATCGATCTGTGATTGTTCCAAAGGGTGTTGTTGATGATGTTTTGGTTCAAGTGGAAAAATTTTATTTTCCTTTTGACTTTATTATTTTGGACATGCATCCTGTTTCTAATGCTAATTCTCAAATATCTGTGATTTTAGGACGCCCATTTTTTGCAACTTCCAATGCATTGATAAATTGTAGAAGTGGAGTTTTAAAATGATCTTTTGGGAATATGACCCTTGAGTTTAATATTTTTAATACTTGTAAGCAACCTAGGGTTGAAGAGGATGTGCATGAAGTTGACTATTGGTTTTTGGTTTAGAATGAAATTGAACCATATATTTCTTATCTAACT
The DNA here is from genome assembly GCA_028535165.1 of Quercus tomentella. NCBI lineage: Eukaryota > Viridiplantae > Streptophyta > Magnoliopsida > Fagales > Fagaceae > Quercus > Quercus tomentella. The sequence goes on along the minus strand of JAPQVY010000089.1, from coordinate 26,643,163 downwards.
ATAAAATACTTTATCAATTGAATGGAACTGATTTATTAATTATTTTATTAGTAACTTCAAAACCTAAAGATATGCAATTTATTTTGTTACTTACGATAAAAATCAATTGTTTTTGTCCTCTTTATTTTTCTCGTGAATGTACCTATGAAAGGATTTTTTTTTTTTCCTCACAACTATGGAACAACAAAGTTGGTATTCAAAAACTTGTAATTTACCTTATGTTATATTAGTCTATTTAATATTGTATTTAGATACCCTTTAATTTTGTTGGCGGTTTTAATTTGGTCATGTGTCGTTAAAAGTTTTAGATATCACACGGTCTATGAAGTTGCATCCTTACTCCTTAGTACTTGACATGGCTTTAATGAGAGGTTCAATTGACAATATATGTGACTTCCAAGTTCCAACCCTTCATTTTTTTTCAGGCCATGTGCCAATAACCCTTAATCACAGTAGACTACTTGTTGTGTGCATTGTCATCTATCTCAAGGAGTCGATAGGTGATCTTACTCTTTCTAGAGTTAATATATTTGAGCTCAGTATTCCATATTGTGTGTCATGTAAACCTAGATAGAACATGTTTTAGTCCATACATCTATTCTACTCATATTCTCTCTAATTTTTTCTAATATAATGTTTATGTCCGAATTCTTTTTCTTAGATCTTTTCTTCTTTAAATTTTGTAAGGGGGAGAAGAAATGTTTACTGAATATGGATGATGTGTATTCAATTTTTGTTTGTTTTTTTAAATCATATATTTGACATGTGTGAATTTAATATATGGTAAAATAAAAATACTAATGACATGTGCGAATCTAACACACGCACACATATATTTTTTCGTGGGTTTTAGTTAGTTCAACTGATAAAGTCTTTTATAGTTGTATAAGAGTTATGGGGTTCACTCATCGCCTACACCAAAAACTGATTGGTGTTTTGTTCTGATGATAAAGAGCTATCATCAAGAGCAGACATCATATGTTGAAACTCTATCAAAAAAAAAAAAAATTTTTTTTTTTTTTTTTTTTTGTATGAGCTTGTGAATTAAGTAGGTATCATAATTCAAGAATGTTTTCAAAATATCATTGATTTTGATTTTTATGAGAAAATTATTTGTTATTGTAAGGATTTAAGAATCATAGTTTGTGTTGACAAACATGTGATCAAAACATGTCTTGTTATAGTTCTTAGAGTCTATAATTTTGTCAAGATAGGTGCTCAATGTCTTGCAAATTAGTGTGCAAGTCAAGGAATTTTGATTTATTAGGATTCATTCTTGACCAATTGAATACTTTCAGAATCAATCAATCAAATCAAAATCTCGATTGATTGAGTTGTGCTTTCACTGAACTGCAATTTCAACTCATTAGTCCATCAAGTATTTAGGGTTCAATTCTACTTGACCTAGAATATAAGTAAACCCTAATACATGTCCAAGAAGAATTTTGGAGATGCTCTTATATAGATTTAAAGGTTCTGTAACTTGTACTCTCAAAAGCCTTTACCAGTGATCTTACGTCATCAATTTAATATTGGTGAGTTGTAGTTGCTACTATTCAGTCACCAAGTGTATTGGATCTAAAACGTTCAAGGGTGATCTTTAAGTCATGCACTAGAGGTTCATGTTGTATGTACTTGGTTGCTATCAAAGACTTCTGTGGATCTTGGAACTCAATTTAGTAATTGTAGTTAAGTTTATGAAGAATATGATTATACAGTTTGAAAACTTTCACCTGTTAGTGAATTTGGTTCCTTGGGATTGTTAGGTTAAATCCTTCTAAGTTTTTTACTGTTGGATAGTTGGTTCCATTAGTTTTAATTCTTGGGTCAATATATCATTTCTTATTTACATTTCTACTGTCCAATTGATATATTAGTGATTATTTTCTTTTTAAACCAAGGCCTTGCTTAATTAATTTAATAAACAACTTGGCTGTAAAATTGACCAACAACCACTTTGACAGGTGTCTAAACTCAACAGTTATTTTCATTAATTAAATAAATTATATATATGCATATATATTTAATTTGAGTTGGGAAAGAACTTTAATTAATTCGTCTTTTGAAGGAAAATGAGTTTTGCTTGGTTGAAGATTTGAACTTTACTAGATTGAAGTTATGGGACATTGATCTCATTTTGAATATTTTTGATATTCTGTAAACAAATATATTTGTATGGGATTTTTGGATTATTTTCACGAAAGTTCGTGTAGTTTTGAAGAAAAATTCATTTCATAATTATGACAAAATTGTGAACATTTTTTGTTGTAAATAATTAAGATCGGCAAGCCGCTTAATGATTTTCTCTGAAGGGTTTGTATGCTATGCATAATGGAAATAATTCCTTGATTGTAATTATGGTGGATAGAAATCATATTTTATAGTGTTACTACTTGTGAGGTTGATAAATAGTTGGAAAATGATGTACAAGTCCTAAAATGTGACAGTGGTAAGGAACTTAATGAAAAATATCTTGAATACATCGCCTTAGCATAGTTTTATTGTAATATCAATATTATCAATTTAGAATACTCAACTGTGGCAATTAGTGGTGCCACAAACACAATAAAATTTTGTATTTTTTGTTTTCCCTTTGTGTATTAACACCATTTTTATATAATTGACCATCTTCTCTATACCACTTTTTGACATTCTTCTTTATCCACTTATTCGCTATATTTTGTGTCCTATGCTTTCAGATTCAATTGGAGGAAATTCAGGAATGTGCTATTTGAGAATTTTCAAGTGCCTCTCAGTGTCAGGGATATTTTGATGCATGATTTTATATCACCATGTATTTGAGTTTTAAAATTCCTATTGAATGGCATATTATGGACCAAAACTAATGTCATATGGATGTTGAGTTTTATAATAGATTATATAAATTTGTCTCTTGTCTTGTCTAAGTATCTTATAATTTATTTATTTTTTAGATAACAAAGTATCTTATAAATTTGATGGGTTGTAATGTTAGATACTACAGTATATAGTAAGTTATCATTCTTATATTTTAAACAATTAGTGTATTGCTGAATATAATACCATGTCTAATAGTTTTTTTTTTTTCCTTTTCTTTTAGATTTCTAATTTGCTATTGCTTTTTGTTAACTATGGGTTTAGATTTACTTACCTAGTAGGAAATCAAATACCCACACCTTGGCACTACGGGTGTTCATCAGTCGGGCGATACTAATATTTGGGGTTTTTCTCACTGAACCGTCGGGGTCAGTAATCCCTTAACCGGTACTGATTAGCCTTGTTGGGGTCGGTTTTTTGATCTACGGCGGGGTTATTTTTTTTGGCAACGGCTAGGGATGGTTCATCGGAGAGAGAGAAGATCAAAATCTCAGATTAGATCTAATATTCCATAATCAAAATCCTAAACTATGCGACACATCTTCAAACCTAAACTACACATTTGATCCAAAACCACTTAGATAAATACATTACAACCAAGGCAGCGATGCTTGTGCTCATCGGAAGTGTGATTGGAGTTAGTGGAGCTTCGAGTCAAAAAGTGTTGGGATTGGTTGGGTACTTGAGTAGTGGGGACTGGGTAGTGAGGAAGTTGGCATCATAGAGATTGGCACTTGAGGTCTGGGATCTCAGGAGTAGATCTACTATCAATTATATACTGTCTGAGGAGTGCAAGAGAGAGAGAAACTTGTGTGCGTGAATTACATTTAGTGTAACTTTTAAGTAATATTACACTAAAGCTACCAAATATTTTTTAATTGGATGCAAATTTCAATAAATTCATCGTTAAATTACATAATATTCTTATATTCTCTATGCTTACAAATTTTCAAGATGATCTCAAGGATCAATAGCCATGTCATTATTCAATTATTTAAATTCAAGTTTTTGTAGTTTAAAATAATGCATAAAAGATAAGTTTATGGATCGAATGATACATAACATCTGATTGACCTGATAATTGACATGAATATTGCAAACATATAGAACATGTAATTTAGCGGTGAGATATTCAAAATATGAATTCAATAATAAGTTATTGAGTGATGTAATATTACTTAGAGTTATACCAGGTGTAACTTGAACCCAACTCTCTCTCTCTCTCTCTCTCTCTCTCTCTCTATATATATATATATATATATATATTCTAGAGTTACTTAGAGTTAACCAGATGCCAATCTCTCACGTTGCAATAGAGAGCACGTGTTGATTAAAAATTGGTAAAAACTATAAATAGCCATAACAAACCTTACGATTTTATCTACACTTAAATTACAGGTATACACCAATATATCCATTACATACTTACTTCATGTGGAAAAAAGTATTTTGTATTAAATGAAACCACATCACATGTATCAAAACCCAATAAACAAGAGATGTGTGAAAAAATAACTACCCATTAACACATGTCTTTCTTTTTTAGTGAGGTAGTTATTGTTTGCAAACATGTCTCTTATATATATATATATATATATATATATATATATATATATATATATATACACATATACGCACACTATAAAACTGAAGGGTTGTACTTTTTATTGACCTCATAATATGTTGATGTAAAAGCTTTGCAGTACTCACAAATTTCCACATCATTATTATTTTTTCAATTTGGTTTTTAATATATATATATATATATATATATATATATATATTAAATGTCAAAGCTTAGAAAAAATCTAATAAGGTTTCAATTGGATTCTCAATTTTGCGTCACATGTCCCATCTGATTTTTAATTTCTACGCCAAGTGAATTATTAAGTTTAAAATGTGAAGAGTCCTAATTCAATTAGATTCTAAATCTTCTAATTGGATTTCAATTGGAAACCAATTTTACGCCATGTGTTTATTTAATTTTTTTAATTTTTGTGGCAAGTGAATTATTGGGTACAAAAACTTAAGAGTCTAAAAATCCAATTAAATTCTATAATATATATATATATATATATATATATATATATATATATATATATAATGAGAAAGCATTAAATATTTTAGAAATGTATGATTTTAAAAAAATGTGTAAACTAATACCATGTATGATTTGAACATCTTCTAAAAAAAGATATAATTTGAACTGTGTAGTTGTAATTGTTTTTAATTATACCCGTACATATGCATGAAGTTACACGCTAGCTTCTCTTAAAAGTTAAAACCCCAAAGACACCAAAAACCCTACATTGCAGCCCACAAAGATCCTAATTAAAATACTAATAAACAGGGATGGTGGTAGTCATGGACTTGAAGGGGGCAATTGCCCCTCCCCCTAATATATATATATATATATATATATATATATATATATATATATATATATTTTAAATTAGTATATATATAGGCACTAATTTTAGCAATTATTTTCTATAAAATTACACTTTGCCTCTCCTTAACAATATCATTGATTCTTTTAAGGGAATGCTATAGCCACAAACTTTTTTATCTCATTTTTACAAACTGATGAGATAGCAAATTTTTATTGGTTCACATTTGCATCTACCACTTACATTATTTTATTTACTCACTAATAATTACTCACCACATTAGCAATTTTTTAAAAAATGTTTGTAGTTCTAGCATTTTCTTCCTTTTAAAGGCTATAAAAAAAATTTATAGATCTAAAATCTTAACAAAATATACAAGCCCAAAAAAAAAAAAAAAAAATACCAATAGTAAAACCAAAAAAAAAAAAAAAAAAAGCCTAATTAACCTATTTTACCAAAAACAAATAACTCGGCCTTTAAAATTCGTTAAACAAAATAATTTTGTCCTTATTCAGTAGACGCACACAACAAAGACAAAAAAAAAAAAAAAAAAAAAAAAAAAAAAAAAAAAAAAACCCTTAGTGGTTGCAGCAAAGTTGGAAGCTGGAGTTGCCACATGCAACCAGTAACAAAGTCGTCTCCCTAGCTCCAACTTCTGACATCGTCCTTATAAATCAACCATAGCTTTCGAAAACATAGGATTTCCAAAGCTTCCAACTTCTAAAGGGACGCAAGTGTCACTGTCTGCACAAAAACTAGCTGCTAAATCAATGAGGTTCCTTCAACTTCACTGCATGTGGTTAAGATAATAATAATAATAATAATAATAATAATAATAAGAAACAATATAGAAGCCAAGAGAAAGTGCCTAAATTGTCCTACCTTTACTCAGGATATGTCAAAGTCCTCCGATCTTAGACTCGGAGCAAATGGTGTTGTATGTTACAACTAAATAGGGAGAAGACCTCAGTGTTGGAAATTTATGAAAAGGAGTCAGGGAAAAAACTGAATAGGGAGAAGACCTCTTTGTTTTTTAGCAAGAACACAAAAGAAGACATCCAAAATTATGTAATGGACACCTTTGGAGCCTAAATTGTACAACAACATGAAAAGTATTTGGGGCTACCCCCTATGGTTGGCAGATGCAAGAAAAAGGCTTTCAATCGAATAAAAGATCAAGTCGGAAGGAAGATTGCGGGCTGGAAAGGGAGGTTATTGTCTAATGTTGGTAGGGAGATTCTGATAAAGGCAGTTGCGCAGGCTACTTCGTCATACACGATGAATTGCTTCATGCTTCCTGCTTCTCTTTGCTCAGAAATAAATGCAATGGTTAGGGGATTCTGGTGGGGGCAGAAAGGAAAGGAAAGAAAAATGGCTTGGGTGTCATGGAAGACTCTGTGCATGTCGAAGGCTAAAGGGGGTATGGGTTTCAGGGATTTGAGAGCGTTTAACCTTGCTCTTCTAGCCAAGTAAGGGTGGAGAATACAACAAAGCCCAAATTCGTTGACCCATAGAGTGCTGAAAGCAAAATACTTTGCGAAATCCTCATTCATGGATGCTCAGTTGGGAAGAAATCCCTCCTATCTATGGAGAAGCATTGTGGCTGCCAAACCAGTGCTGAAAGAGGGAGCAAAGTGGGTTGTGGGTGATGGGAGAAGCATAAGAGTTTGGGATGAGCATTGGCTCCCTTCTGCGGTGTCAAGCAAAATAATATCACCAAGAACCTCAATGGGAAGGGGAATGTGTGTAGCAAACCTCATTATGCAGGAACAAGCTGTATGGGATGTCAACTTGATAAGAAGTACCTTCATTCCCCATGAAGCTGAGGCTATCCAAAGTATCTCGCTCAGCCCCATGAATTTATCGGACTCCCAGGTCTGGGCAAAGTCCCCAAATGGTATGTTTACGGTGAAGAGTGCTTATAAAGTGGCCGTTAAACACCTCGCTGACACAAAGGGAGGTGAGGAAGGTCCAGGCTGCTCTGATAACTCCAAAATGACTGCAATATGGAAGGTTGTGTGGAAGCTACAATGCCCAAACAAAGTGAATCACTTCATGTGGAGAGCGTGTAAGAATGTGCTCCCCACAAAACAATGTCTGCTAAACCGAAAGGTGGTGTTGGAAGATTGTTGTGACTTCTGTGGAGAGAGTGAATCAGCGGGGAATATTTTATGGGGCTGTGTGATTGCAAAGGAAACCTGGAAGGAATCAAAATTCAGGCTTCCCAATCTTAGGTAGCCCCCAAAAGACTTTCTAGATGTGGTATGGCTACTGTTGGAAGCACCGGGGGAGAAGAATTGGGAAGGCTTTGCTGTCACGGCATGGAGCTTGTGGAACAACAGAAATTCAGCTCGGCATGGGGGGTTTGCAAAAGGGGGCAAACCATAGCTAGGGATGCTCAAAAATATGAGGAAGAAGTGCGCGCCTCAGTGCCTGCTCAAAAAAATGGAAAACCTTCTACTCCTAGGATAAAGCATTGGACCCCTCCACCTCGTGGGCAGTACAAGATCAATTCGGATGCTGCAGTGTTTCAAGACTTGGGCTGCTATGGTGTCGGGGTAGTTATAAGGAATGACAAAGGGCAAATGATGGGTGCAATGTGCAAAAGGGTAGGGTTTCCACTGGGAGCCTTAGAAGCAGAAGCAAAAGCGTTAGAAGCTGGCCTCTTTTTGGCATGGGATTTGGGGCTAAAAGATATAGTGGTGGAGAGTGACTCCCAATTAGTCATACAGGCAGTAAATGGTACCTCCCCCCCTGCTCTCCTAATCCTGAAGATTGTTGAAGGCGTGAAGAGAATGTTGGCCCATTTCAGCTGCTAGAAGGCCTTGCATACCAGAAGAGACGCAAATACAGCTGCTCACTTACTAGCTAGGAATGCAAAACAGGTAACAGACTGTGTAATATGGGTTGAGGATACGCCTCCCCTTATTGAATTTCAGATCTTGCAAGATGTAATCAATTTGGACCTTAGTCCGTATCAATGAAGTTAGATGAATGTTTACAATCAAAAAAAAAAAAAAATAGTCCTTCAAACTCTTTGTTTTTTGTTTAATTTTTTTTGTTTTCAATTTTGAGTTTTCTCGACTACATGGCTGCCCCATAATATGCTATGTTGATTTGCTGTAGTATCCTTAGCCAATGTGCTAAACTGTTAAAGTTTGTTGATGCCAAATGCCCAATATGTATGTTACAGGTTGTTGATGGGCTATTGGGCTGGATAATAGTTGAATTGTTGATTGATGGAGTTTTGATTGCATTAATCGTCCTAAGAGCATCCGCATCAGTGGATGTAAAATTTTTGTAAATTTTGCAAAAAAAACCTACTTTTTCTATTTTACACACCTAATTTTACAACACACATACATTAGTTTGTTTATTCTATACATTTATTCAATAAAATATTCATCTTCACACTTCTTTCTTGAACCTTCTCATAAACCCATCACAAACCAAGCCACCATTAACGATCAATCCACACCCATCATCAACCCACCCAGCCACCATCATCAAGCATCAGCATCAGCCACCATCATCAACCCGCCATCACCAACCCACCATCACCAACCCACCATCACCCATTGATCAAACAAAGAATAAAAAAAGGATCAAAACTAGACATGGTAAAACGGGCAGGTCGGGTCGGGTTCGGGTCGGGTCAAACAGGTTGCGGGCCAAAAACGAGTTTGGGTCAATCGGGTTGCGGGTCGGGTCGGGTTAGCCCGTATTTTTCACATGAATTTTTTTTTTTTTAAAGAAAAAATCATTTATTTACTATTTGGAAAGTCATGCAACAAATTACTTATAGAATGTATTACTTTGAATTCACCACTTATATCAAGAATGAACTCAATTAAACTTATTAATACTTATTCAATAATTTTAAAATTATACAAATCCTAATATTACTATCTAAAACAAAATAACACAAAGATAAATAAAACATATACACAAGTTTTATTTTTATACAATATCAACATCCCAAAATATAAAACAAAATTACGAATGATTTATTAGATGGATAACTCATTTGACAAAGAGTAAAAACATATAAGAAATTTACAATCTTGAAAATAAATTTTATAATCTATTATCAATTGTGGTTGGTATTCTATTTCAATTTGAGATATACATTAAAGTTTGATTGTTTACTTATTTATACATAACATCTTTTATGAATATCATATCATTGCTAAACAACACACACTCTAGGAAATATCATAATTTATTTTGAAAAGTTGTTTATTTTGGACATAAATTATTAAAAAATTAGGTCTAAGAATTCATAATTTATGCTAATTTGATACTTTGGCTTCACTATTTTCACACTTGTAAATGTTTCTCACACATGTCTACAATTTTAAATTTATATTTTTAACTCTACTGTAACCAGATTATCTTAATTGGCATGTACTTTACTATTTGATATCTAAAAATCTTTACTTATTACAGAATGCTTAACCATTCATCTTTCAATTAATTTGCATGCAGTTATGTAAATATTTCAATTGTTTCCTTAAAACTCACAACAAACAATTAAACTAATATTGTCTTAATTTTATTTTATTTTTTACCAAAAAAAAAAAAGTTTTAAAAAATGGTTTGGGTTTGGGTCGGGTCGGGTCGGGTTGGGTCAGAAAATTTTGACCCCTTTTTCCATGTCTAATCAAAACCCCAAAACCCACTCATCAAACAGGAAATCCCAAAACTGATTAGCGAGTGAGCTTGCTTTAGAGATCAGTGGCATGGATTGCTTCGGAGATCAATGGCAGCTTGCTTTGAAGATCAGTGAGGTGAGAGTGAGGGACCAGAGATAAAAAGAGAGAGAGGTGAGAGTGGAAGCACCAGAGAGAAAAAGAGAGAGTGAGGTGAAGGAGAGAGAAAAAAATAGTAAAATATTAAATGCAAAGCTATAGTAACTGTGCATGTATGCACAGTTACTGTAGCATTTTTGTAAATATACACAATTTTGCACCCATTGATTTGGGTTTTTTTGGGTTAAAATTTGTAAAATTCATACTTTTTTGCATTTTGGAAGTACTGATGTGGTTGCTCTAACATGGTAAGACTAGCGACTGTATGGTGATTTAATTCTCCAATTTAAATTTAAGTGTGAACTGGTCCTATCGGGAGCCCACCCCATCGTAAGATATCCAATTACTAAGATAATCAGGGACGGAGCTATTGTTGGACGTGGGGCAGTGTCCCCCAGAGTTTTAAAATTTTTTTAGTATATATATAATATATTATTTTTAGTAATTTGTTTCAATAAAATTGCATTTTGCCCCCTCAACAATATTATTGATATTTTTAAAAGGTATAAAAAGAATTAGCCCAACAACAAAAATTAGGCCCAAACATATTGATGTAGATTGTGGTTTTAGAATTTTTAGTGATATGTATGGGCTGTGTTGCAGATAATTATGGGTTGCTACTAGGGTTTGTTTAATTAATTTATTTTGGGTTGCTGCTGGGGTTTGTTTCAGTTTTGGGTTGCTAGAGTTTTTAATATTGTTTTTTATCTGAATTTGTTTTAATTTAGGCTTATGTTTGGATTTATAAAAAATTTAGGCTTATGTTTGGGCATGTGATTTTTTGAAAGAAAAATTCTTTTTGTTAACAGAGAATGTTCATAATATATGATTGTTTAAGGACCTCAGATATTGTCAAGAACTGTTTTTTTCTTTTTTGTTTCTCTAAAACTACACAATAAATTAAAACATGCATTTCTCTTTACAAAAACAGTCCTGTACAGTGAGATTGACATGTCTTTCCATTTGATTTTTGAATTTGATTATGATTATCAATTTTTCATATACTTACTAATATATTTATTGTTTCTATGTCTTATTCTAGTACAAATCGAATACTTTAGTGGGGTTTTTCAAACTTGGGCTTCTTCCTAGTTAAGTGATGGTATTATGATTTCTTTTGATTACATTTTTGTTTATGGTATCTTAATTTCTAATGTTGTTTCCACTTTGCCGATTTTTATTTCATGTTAAATTATGCTTAATATGAATTTTGATTTTAGTTCTAATATCACATTAGCTACTGAGCATGTGAATCTGTTTCCAACTACTAAAGCTTAAAATGACCTGTTTTTGATGCTGTCTTCCAGTTCTTGCACATTTGTTTGCTGCCTACTAAAGATTGCAATATTTGTAGTTATGTACCTCTATAATCATAATGCACTTGAGCATGTGAATCAGTTTCCAACTATTAAAGATTGCAAAGCCAGTACCTCTTTTCTTTGAGAAACTGAACATTTTGGTACTACACACAGACAGACATACATTGATCCATGTCTAGGTTTAGAAATATATATTATGTTACTTTCTTTTTTGCGTGCTTGGAGTTGCAAAGGATGTAGGAGTTAATTCTCTCGTTGTTGTTTTTGTGAGTAGGTATTAACTTGATTTAGGTGGTCATTTACTACACTATTATTGATCTTCGTTATTCTATTTTTTAAAATTTATTTTAATTAAAAAAAACTAAAAAAAATACTTATTTTGCAGGTTCTACTTTCATTTTTGGATAAAGAGCTGCATACTTAACTACATCGACTCAAGGTTTGTTAAAAATTTCTGTAATTTTTTTTAAAAAAAAGTTCCTGTTGCATAAAAGTTATATATAAATAGTCAATATAAAATCATTAATCAGATCATTTACTGCTTTGCCACTAATACATGTATTGCACTATTTGTCTGATGTAGATAGTTTTGTTTATGGAATCTATATTTGTTCATTATTTTGTTTACTTTCAAAATAAAAGAAAAAAGAGAAACAAAAAAAATGACTCTTTTGTTTTTAGACTATTTTCATTTTAAATTTTTTAAAAAAGTATATTTAACTTAGCTGAGTTGCTATACAAAATAAAAGAAATATTTCTTTTAAATGGTTGGAACATTTTGTTTATTGCGATTGTTATACTCATTATAATTGTTTTTAGTTTTTTTTTCCAATAATTCATTGTGAGAAGGTAAAATATTTCTTTTAAATGGTTGGAAGGTAAAATATGGAAGGAAAAATATTTGTTTTCAATCATACAACCTGCCCTTGAATATTTTGTATCTATAAAAATTCTTCTCTTGGCTTCAACTCAAACTTTTCTCATAAACAATACTACTTTTGTTAGTGGGAAAGAAAGGAAAAACAGCAATCGTACATCATCTGTCAAGGAAAAACCAAATAGCTCGGTAACCCAATCTGTTCTGTGTTAGACAACACCTTTAAGATAATATATCCAACTGTTTTGTTCCTATTACGGAATCTAAATCTAAATTCCCAAATTTTTGAATGTTTACATAAATTTATGATCTTTCTCACTCAGTTTTATTGTGTCCATGCTTTAATTTAAAAGATATTGCATTAAACAACATCGTTGGGTTATTTTGGCATTTTAAAAGGTGCAGGAGTGGTGGAGAAAGTAGAGGTAGAAGTGGAGATAAGGGAATATAAGTATGAGGAATTAGTTAAAGCCCTTGAAAAGAATTAGATTCCCATAGGTGTATAAAATTTGTTAATCCTGACAAACTTTAGTAGTTTTGGAAATCCTTAAACGTTTTTGGCAGTTATTAATAAACAGTTAAGTTCTTTCTCAATCTAACATTTTAATCTATTTAGATTTTTATAATTTTGGGTGTGTTATTGATGGTTGATATACGTGCCGATTTGTTTGGTATGTTATCCGCTCATCCTGTGACTCCCTTGATATCCTTGCTCCAGGAGGTATAAAACAACGCAAGAAAGCTTGGCGAGCTAAAACTTTTAGAGCTACTTCCTTTCGAATTGAGTCTAAAATCTTAACAATTTATGCTAGGTTTGATAATTCTGCTTCCAACAATCTCCCTCTATGTTCTTGATATTTGGTTCTTCATTTTGTGAATTTTAATTATTTTTATTTTTTTTCATTCATCTCTCTTCAAATATTATGATTATTTGTTGGTGATATTTCTGCATTATGGTGTTTTTAAAATAAGGCTGCTTTTGAATCAATTTGTATCTATGCTAATGGTGTATATATTGAGAATTTTAATAATAAGGGCATGGAGGATTTTGATAAAATCAAGAATCTTAACTTTTGCTGAGGGCTACAAAAGTAGGAAATGAAAATTCTAGAATTTTGCTTTTGTCTGCACAATTTTGCAAGGCGGGAAGCTTATGATGGGGGAGCTTTAGTTGTAGAGTAGAGAGAAGAATGAAGCAAAGAGAGACTCGTTGTGATACAGTGTAGAGTCAACAACAATATGCTTGTACCTGTTTTCTCATATTTAATATGATAACTTAAACAAGTCTTATGAAGAAGGTTATTTTTATTGATAAAATATAGTTAGTGTAGCTGCCCCCAACGATTTAATAAGATTTTGTTGTTGATTTACAAAACTCTTTGAATATTATGATCATTTGTTATTAGTACATGTCATAAATTTTACTTTTTGTTAGTGTTTTTTTTTTAAAAATGTGATATGCAATCTTTTGATTTGAAATTTTACTCTTTTTGTTGTGAAGGCAATAACCAGTGATAGAACATCATATTATTTTTCATCTACTCAAATTGTAAATCACAACAACAAAAAGTATGTAAGCTTCTACCTAGAATGAACATTGTAAATTGCTTCAAATGAGCAATAATTTGCTTTGTTGGCAGATTAAGAAATATTTGACAAGGTCACTATATACACACACACACACACACACACACACACACACCTACCTTGGTGGAGCAGCTCAAATCCTAATGAAATTTGTATATTCCTTCTCGTGTGAGTTATTCCTTAAAATCCAAAGTGAAAAGGTTCATTTAAGTTGACTAAATTTCTCTCAACCTGACAAAAAATGCATTTAATTTGATTAAAAAAAATATTTAGCATTTCTAAGAACTTTCCCGTGCATCACACGGGTTAACGACTAGTATATATATAAATATACCAAGTTGGACTTTGTTTTCATGTGCTTATACTCGTTATACACGGCCAACTCAATACCTAGTTTACCTAGAATTGGGTGACCAAACAAGCCAGCAACTCAAATATATAATTGAATTAGTTTGCTGCACAGTAACATATATATATATATATATATATATATATATATAATCAGCAAGGGGCGGTCTTATTCTTGTTGTGCGCAAAGTCCAAAACCAAGTTGGCATTCTCAAAAAAAAAAAAAAAAAGGTTGGACTTTGTTTTCATGTGCTTATATTCGTTATACATGGCCAACTCAATGTCCTAGTAGTTTACCGAGAATTGGGTGACCAAACAAGCCACCAACTCATTCAATTATATATATTGTTTTAATAATTTTTTGCATAAATCTTCTAATTTTTAAATATTTTTTGGCTTTTTGGAAGTTTTAACCTCTAAAATTTTGAATTATTTAATGCAATGACTTCTTTATCAAATTATAATATCAATTGAAGTCAAACATGAGCAATTCATATAATAATGTAGTTTCATAATAAATATAAAATTTTATAAAATTATTATATATAAAATCAGCAAGGGGCGGCCTTATTCTTATTGTGCGCAAAGTCCAAAACCAAGTTGGCATTCTCAAAAAAAAAAAAAAAAAAAAAAGGTTGGACTTTGTTTTCATGTGCTTATATTCGTTATACATGGCCAACTCAATGTCCTAGTAGTTTACCGAGAATTGGGTGACCAAACAAGCCACCAACTCATTCAATTATATATATATATATCTATATATATATATATATATATATATATATATATATTGTTTTAATAATTTTTATGCATAAATCTTCTAATTTTTAAATATTTTTTGGCTTTTTGGAAGTTTTAACCTCTAAAATTTTGAATTATTTAATGCAATGACTTCTTTATCAAATTATAATATCAATTGAAGTTAAACATGAGCAATTCATATAATAATGTAGTTTCATAATAAATATAAAATTTTATAAAATTATTTTAATTTATCACACAATTGCATAAATTTTGATACTAATGACGTAATATTATTTGATAGCAAATATTTTCTCATTATATGACATATTTAAAACACAAGAAAAAAATTCCATAAAGTAAAACTCCTTGTTGACTTTATATAAAATTTTAGTATTACAAACTGGAGGACAATATAATCTTTAGCACTCAGATTACTGGTTTAATCAACAACAAAAATAAAAATACGATGCACTCTATCGATTCATGCCTCCTTGGATCACAGGAGCCGTTGCAGTCATCACTCCTTGGGTCCGTTGCTCCACATTTCCTTGCCACCCTAAACAATCAAAAAGAAAACCAGATTAAAAATCACCATCAAGAATTAATAACCCAGAAAAAAATATTTTATATCAAACAGCGTGTGAGTGTGTTTGGTGTGGGAGAGAGAAAAGAAGGTTGTTTTTACCGATGCTGAGGTCGAAACCTTGGTGTTTGAGCTCACGGTACTCTTGACAAAGGGCACATTGCTCGCAGCAGCAATGAACCATGCAATCCCCACAAGAGCCCTCCTGCAACGCGTACTGCCGCCTTATTTTGGAGCGATAGAAGCATGAGTACAAACATCCACAACCAGTCAACCAAGTAATTAATGCATACAGTGCTCCGCTAGCAGCACAAGCTGCAATACATACAAATCACCCATCAGTCACCATCACCATCACCCCAATACATCTAATTTACTTAAAGCCAAACTCACCATACAAACTTACATGTTGTTCCTCTATCTGCGATCTCCGCAATTTGTCCAAAAGTAATACAAGGGCACCAACATGTTATGCAACCTGTGGAAAACAACAATAACACCAATAAACAACAGCTTGTATATTCTAAGAATAGTGTTGTAGACACACTATTTTACATTATTTTCTTGTTGCCTTCTTGTTGGCATGCATTTTTCCTCTCTTTGAATACAATTTTCTAATTTTCTCAACAAAAAAATAAAGACAACACTATTTTACATAACAAATTTAACAATTATTAAATTGATCAATTTGTATTGATTCTTATATTGGCCTATATATCATTCATACTATTTTATTATCTACCATTAACCATCTATCATATCCATAGATAATATATTTGTTATGAAATATTTTGTGACTCTAGATTTATTGAAGTTTATAAGATTCATATATATTTAATGACACATGCCAAAAGGGTTAAATTTCTTACAATTTCCGACATCATCGCAGCAGTCACAGAGGCCAGTGGACCAAGGTACCGGAGCACTAGACTGAACCTGAAATGGAGCTGCCTGGGGTTGGTATGTGTTCATTGGAATACCCGTCACGGGGGCCTGCCCATATGGAGGTGGCGCGTCGGCATACTTTTGGGGAGCACTTGGGTTTGATGAATACATGACAAAGGTACGTATATGCTGTTGAAAGGAAAAAGGCTGAAAGAGAATTTGAGAGAGCTGTAGAGATGTTTTTGTTGAGGTGTGGGACGAAAGTGCTGGGATTATATAGGAGTATTCCTAGTCTGTGAAAGAAAGAAATTAACTAAATGTGAACAGTACTTGTTTTACGTGTCATAAGCAGCCATGACTGACTCATTTTTATTTAAAAAGATTTTGGCTGAATACAATGTCTCAGTGACTCAGTCTATTCTTTTGCGTGTGTTTACCGATGTCATATTCCTTCCAGTCAATCTGGTAGAAAAAAATATTGGAAACCCACAAACTGGACGTGGCAGTTCAAGATTGATTAGCTACTCGAGATAATTTAGCATCACAACTTATTTCACAATTCTTTTTGGCACAACTATGATATGTGACGGAGTATGAGTGATAGAAAAAAATAGTGAGTTCATGTGTAAGTGATAGACAATCACTCATTGTCACATCAAAGTTGTGATAAAAAGTTGTGAAATAGTGTGTGGTTCTAGAACTAATCGAGCTAATCTGAAATAATGATTGATATTAAAGTCATTTGCATATTTTGCACCCTATTAGGTAGGACTAGAGTTATTACTATTGTGGTTTTGAAATCTCAACCATTCAAAAAATTCGGACAATAGACAGGTTCAGATTGAGATTGAATCGTGATGATATTATAAATAATTTAATAATTATTTAAAATATAAATAAATATATTATATTAGTAAAAATTGAAAATTTTACTAAAATAGTCCAAATAAATACTAAGATCTATCTTGCAATAGTATTTTTAATATCATAACTTTCATAAGAGAAATAAGAAATATTAATTTTTTTTTTTTTTACAAGATAGAAATTCTACTTTAGCATAATTTAAGTGTATATGTGTGTGAAACTCCTTTCTGAAGACTTGAACCCCAGTTTTTACCTCCCACACTCCACAAGTACTTATACTTGTGAAGTGACCATCGCACCAATGGTGTGTTGTGGTAGAAATATTAAATTCTAAACAAACATAAATAGGGAAAATTATTGAATATTCTGGGAGTACCATAAATGCGTACTTCATCCTCTCACATGAATTGTGGGTCTTACTATAAATTTAATTAGTAGGACTCACAGTTATGTGAGAGGAGGGAGTACGTATTTATGGTACTCCAGAGTACTCAATAATTACCCCATAAATAGATATTGAATTATATATATTTAACATTTTTTTTTTGTTTTTTGTAAAACCCAATAAACATTATATATTTTAAATGAGAATAATTAACATTTTTGTTAGAGCTCAATTTTCTATATTTTTTATTTTATGCAAACTCATGTCTAAATTATCTTAAGTTGTGTCCAAGCTTATTTGACTACCCAATAAACTTTTTTTATAAAACCCAATAAAAAATTAAAAAAAGGAAAAAAGAAATGTTGAACGGAGTTGGACATTGATTTGTCTGCCATTAACAGTTTATTAAGAGCCTCAAAGTCTCGGATCCATCGACCATTCTCCATAAATAAAAAATAAAAAAAAATAAAAAAAATAAAAAAAGATAAGCAAAAGTTGCATTAGTTTAGACGCGTCAAAGTCCAACATGTGAGGCGGCAAGGAAATAAATCCGCACATGCCTTGGCACAACATGTAAAGGGTATCCATGGTTTTGTAACTTGGTTGGAGGAAAGTCCACCAGTAATTGAATCTCTAGTATTCCAAGATGCTATGTACTTATTCTTTACGTAATAAAAGTTTCAGCCTTCCTATCAAAAAAAAAAAAAGCTAAGCGCCATGAAGAGAAGAGTGGTCGACACTTGATAGCGAGGCATTGGATTGTCCGCCCCTTCTAAAAAACAAAGTTCAAGAGAAAATGTTCTTCTTCCTCAAAAAAAAAAAAAAAAAAAAAAAAGAAGAGAAAATGTTGTGGTTATTGATAATGATGCATAAAGCAAATTAATCAAAGGGCACAGTGATGCATAGAGAGCAAATCAAAGGGCACGGTGATGCATTGAGAGCAAATCAAAGGACAAAAAACGCAGAAATAAATCAAAGGAGAGAGAGATTAACCGGAGGCCATGACATGATCCAAGCACGGACTACAAACGGAGACCTGACGTTTTCAAAAAATTATAATTCTCCAGCAGTGCATTTAGAGTACGTTTGAGATCCGCTAATTTTGCTGAAATTAAAAACTTTTTACTAAAAATATTGTAGATAAAGGTAAAAGTTAGCTGAAATAATACCGTGAGACCTATGAATACTATCAAAAAGTATAGTGAGATCCATGAATAATAACAAAAATAAGTTGAATAGTAAAATAAATTGGCAAAAATAATCTTTGCCAAATAGACACTTAATTAGTTAAAGTTATTCTCAGGAAAGTAACAAATAAATAAATAAATAAATAAAACTATGCTATAAAGGAACTAAGCTGTTCATAAACCATTCATGCTTTGTTAGATAAAAAACAAGTTGAGTATAGATTCATTTATAGGCTTGATATATATTTACTAAATAAAATCATTACACATATCTTAATAATTATATGGTCCACATGAGACTACTACCTATTAATTGCCTTAATATTTCCATTCCCTTTAAACTAATCAATCACCACTTTATATTTTAATTACACTTAAAAAGAAAAAAAAAATTAAGTGGGTCATGTATGGTCATTCCCCATCAAACATCTAATGTAAAGTTATGATACATATTATTTATTTTCCATTCATAATAGTTACGAACAAGTCTTTATCTAGTTTTTCACCATCTAGCATGGATATAAAAATTGTATTTTGAACAATTGGTGAAACTATATACTATAAACAAGAAAGGATGAATGAATAGATTTAATTATGTAAAATTGTAATTTGAATAATGGCTAATCATTGGTGGGACTAGAAGTAAGATAAAATGAGTATGCTATTTTTTACTTGATTTTTGGAGATTTAAGCACTTGATAACTTGATAATGTAATTTTGTTAGAACTCAAGCTTAAAAACTTGACTTGAGCTAGAGTTTGACCTTGATATTAAGCTCAAGCTTGGCTTGACTAATTAATCAAGCCAAGTCAAGTCAAGCTCAAACTTTTTGGCTTTCTCACGATCGAGCTCAAACTCATACATTATTTTAAGCTTATCTTGAGATCAAGCAAAGCTTAAAACATGCACTACTTGGCGAAGCCTAACTTGTTTACAACCTTCATAATGTAAAGAGTTTTGTAACTCAATGAAGAATAAGGGGATGTTTGGTTCGTTGTAACGTGATCTTTTTGTGATGCACATTATCGTAATGTATCATCTGATTTTTTTTTTAAATTATGGTAATTTAAGATTATAAAATATATCACATCACCTTAATCTCATTATCTTATTAATTAAATGGCGGTAATCTTACATTACTTAATAGTGGGGGATATAATAATTTATACAATTGACAAAATTACTTATACCAATAAATTTTATTTTAATCATGAGAATGACTTAAAATATCAAGAAACCTCTAAAAGACCCCAAAATTTCTAAAATGACAAAAATACCCCTAAAACCTCCAAAATAACCAAAATGCACCCTAAAACCTCTGAAACGACCTAAATACCCAAAAATCTCTAAAATGATCCAAAATACCCAAAAACCTCTAAACTGACTAAAATACCCTCAAAACCTCTAAATGACCAAAATCTCCCTAAAACCTCTAAAATAAGTAAAAATATATTGAAACCTCTAAAATGACCAAAAATCTCCTGAAACCTTTAAAATGATCAAAATACTCCTAACACCACTAGAATAACCAAAATACCCCTAAAACCTCAAAAATTACCAAAATAACCTGAAAACTTTGTTAGGTTCTAAAAGTGTAGAACAATTAGCAAATCGTGAACATAAATTTGTCTAAATATAGATTTCTAAGTCTGTAGGTATAATTAGACAATGCTCATGGTGTTACAAGTTAGAATACAAGAAAAAGGGAGTTGTAGGTTCAAGATTTCAAAACATGCTAAGTTTGACTGATCAATAAGAAGGCTTGATCGATCAAGACATGGATCTGCAGAATTTAATTTCGGCCCAACAGCTCATTAAGCCCATTAAGTGATTAGGGCTTCAAATCTAATTTTCCTAATATTTAAAGGAAATTTTGAAGAGACTTTGAAGGTGCTCTTTTGAGATCTGAAAGATACTGTGCCTTCTCCTTTCAAAGACATTACCGGAATTCCATTTACACATTATTAGAACCGGTAGATCTAAAGTTACTACAACAAGATCATACATAGCTGATGGTTTAAAGTTTTAAGTGAGATCTCAGAATCACAAATGTGGGTGTTTATGTTCAACAAATTCAGATAGAAGAGTCCGCAGATTTGGAGCTACGCGTGGTCACATGAGTAAGTACTACAAGAGGTAGTTTTAGATTTAGTGAAAAATCTATTGTAAAACTTCCATTCTATCATAGTGAATTTGTTGCCTTTAGGATAGTTTAGGTTAAATCATTTCCAGGTTTTTTACCTTGAAACTGGAATGTTTCATTGGTTTCCTGGGTCATCATATCACTTTTTTTTTTTTACTTTTCCACATTAAGTGATATGATTGTATGTGTTTAACTTAGATCTAAATAACAAACCTAAGTATCAACTTAGTTAATTAATTAGGTTAAACAATTTGAGTTTATAGGGATCTAAACAAACTAACAAACTTCATACCCTTGAAACCTCTAAAATGAATAAAATACCCCCCGAAACTTAGAAAATGAGCAAAAATACCTTGAAACCTCTAAAATGATGAAAAATACCCCGAAACATCTAAAATAACCAAAATACTCCTGAAACCAATAAAGTTACCAAAATACACCCGAGACAACTATAATGATTAAAATATTTGCAAACCCTCTAAAATGACCAAAATACCCTAAAACCTATAAAATGACTAAAATACCCTTGAAACCGCTAGAATGGTTAAAAAATACCATGAAATCTCTAAAATGACAAAAATATCTCAAAACCTCTAAACCAATTGAAATACCCCTAAAATATCTAAAATAACCAAAATGCTCTCAAATCCTCTAGAATGAGCAAAAATACCTTGAAACCTCTAAAATGTCCAAAATATCCCAAAATTGCCAAAATGACAAAATTACCCACAATACCTCTAAGATAACCAAAAAATCGATGGTTTTAGGGTATTTTGGCCATCTTAGAGGTTTTAGAGATATTTTAGTCATTTTAGAGGTAAAGGAGTATTTTGGACATTTCAGATATTTAGGATATTTGATCATTTTATAGCTTTCAAGTATTTGGGTCATTTTAGAGGTTTGGTGGTATTTTGGTCATTTTATATATTTTCAGGGTTTTTTTTGGTCATTTTAGAGATTTTAAGGGTATTGAGTTTAGTTTAGAGGTTTGGGGGTATTTTGGTCATTTTAGAGGTTTTCGAAGTATTTTGGTTATTTTAGAGGGTTTGTGTGTATTTATGGTCATTTTGAGGTTTCAGAGTTATTTTGGTATTTTTTTATGGATATAGGGCATTTTCGGTAATTTGTTAGGTTTCATGGATATTTTGGTCATTTTGGAAGGGTCAAGTGTATTTTTGAGGTTTCAAAGGTAATTTGGTCATTTTGGGTCTTCCAAGGGTAATTTTTGCTTTTTTGGGCATTGAGGTCATTTTTAATCAATTTGTTATTATAATAATTTTAATTGCCTCTAAAAATGTTTATGAATCAAGTATAGTGTTAGGTTCTAAGGAATTAAGAACTAATGTATTAGAACTTCATTATGTATATGTTGGCAAACCATGATCAAAACATTCAATCTAGATTTAGGCTGCTCAAAGTGTGTTTATGTGTAAAGTTGGAATTGAGTGTACTGCAGGATTTAATGTGTAAATCTGCAAAGTTCGATCGATCAAAAATTAGACTCGATCGATCAAAGCTCGTGCGGATTGTTTTTCTGCAGAATTTTCCAACTGAAACCCAAGCTCATATGACGTGTAGGGTTTTATGTTTTTCTTTTAGTATAAAAAGAAAAACCCTAGCCACGTTTTAAAGGTTGTTGATATGTTGTGTATATGAATTTCTTGTGAGATCTAGAGGTGTTTGCCTTCATACATACTTAGGGTTATTAAGATCAAGATTGATGTCGAGAGTTTGGTGATTGATTCAGTTGCTGTATAAAGAGCTTAAAGAAAACACAAGTGGGAGTGCTTGTGGTTGCTGTGAATCCAAGAAAGAAGTAGTCCATGGACTTGGAGCTGTCACGTGGTCGTGGTAGTAAGTTTTCTACTCGAGGTAGCAATAGGATTTTAGTGGTCTAAGTCACTATTGTAAAACTTCAATTCTTTCATAGTGGATCTGTTTTATCTTGAGGATAGTTAGGCTAAATCTTCCTCAGGTTTTTTACTGGTTTGGTTTTCCTGGGTTATCATATCATTGTGTTATTTATTTTCCGCATTATTTACTTGATATGATTTACTTGTGTTAACCTAGACTTGAATAATTTATCTAAATAATCACTTGGCTAAATAACTAGGTTAATCAACTTGTGGTTTAAGGGGTTTAAAAACGTATAAGTTGTATCAAAGCAAGTTTGCTCTAGCATTTAGATCTTTTGATCTAAGAGTTGATCCTTGACCCCTGCTGTCATGGAACACAGTCATTCTCTTGTGATCTCACTTTACTTTGATGGGAACAACTATGCCTACTAGAAAGTAAGGATGAAAGCATTCCTGAAATCTATTGATGAGAAAGTTTGGAATTTCGTTGAATACAGATGGGAGAAGCCAACTATTCCTGTAAGTGAGTGGCAAACTTCTCAGAAAGAAGCAGTTGCTTTTAATAGCAAAGTCATGAATGCTATTTTTAATGTTGTTTCTATAGAGGAATTCAAGAGAATCTCCAATATTGAAGTTGCTTATACTGCATGGAATATTCTCCAAATTGTGCATGAAGGCATAAAAACAGTTAAGATTAACAAATTGCAGAAGTTAACTACTAGATTTGAAAGTATTTGAATGTCTGATGATGAATGTTTCGATGAATTCTATGCTAAACTGAATGATACTGTTAACTCTGCTTATAATTTGGGTGAAATCTATGATCAACCTAAGATTGTTAGGAAGATACTTAGATCCTTGACTGAGGACTTTAGACCCAAAATGACTGCCATTACTAAAAGTGAAGATGTGGACTCCATCCCTGTTGATAAACTTGTAGGATCTCTCCAGTCTTATGAGTTAGACCTACCCAAGATAAACAAATCCAAATCAATGGCTCTTAAGTCAGTTGATGATGTTGATGGGAATGGATTTGATGATGAACTCTCTGCTACAGAAATTGCATATCTTACCAAGAACTTCAGAAATTTTCTTAGGAACAACAACAGAAAGGCAAGAGGTAAAAACAATGTTAAACCTAGAAATTTTAGGAGGAATGATCTCATTAAAGTGAACAATACTGAAAAACCTAAAGAGAATGTAGGTCAAACCTCTAATAATTCTATGAGTCAACAATGTTTTGGTTGTCAAGGGTATGGTCATGTGAAATCAGAATGTCCTACATTCTTGAGATCAAAGGGTAAAGCTATGGCTGTAACCCTTAGTGATGATGAAATTTTTGATCATGAGTCCGGTAGTGATGAGGATGGAAACTTAATTACTTTCATAGCTACTACTATAATTGATGAAGGTGTTGTGGTTGATGAGATTTCTTTTGATGGGTAACTCTTTGAGAATGCTGATTTGCAAGAAGCCTATAATAAGCTTTGGAAGGTTGCTGCAAAGGATGCTATGAATGTTAATTTAGGTTTATAGAAAATCACTTCTCTTGAATTTGATAAGAAAAATTTGCTCTTGAAATTGTTTGATGCTAATGAATTGCTTGATAAGGTGAAGATTGAGAACATGTTGTTGCTTGATAAAGTTAAGAATTTGGAACTTGAACTATCTATTACTAGAGAACAAACAAATAGGTGTGCTAGTTCTAAACTTAAACACATGTTGAGTATTCAAAAGTCTCCCTTAGACAAAACTGGTCTAGGTTTTGAAGATAGCATCTTTGTGCCTAAGAATCATTCCATAAACTTTGTTTCTTCTTCTGAGGCTCCCGTGAGTGAGATTGTCAAACCAGCAGAAGTTACACCTCCTAGGAAGATTAGGGTTGATCTCAAAGAATCTAAACCTAAGACTTCTAACCCTCCTAAGGAAAAGTTGCATGATAGACCTATGTGGGTTTGTCATTTTTGTGGAAAGTGTGGGTATATTTGTCCAAACTGTTTCAAGTTGCAAGCTGCTAAGAGAGCAAATAAGTCAAAAGTACCTGTGCCTCAAGTACAAGATCCCATGGTACTTATTGGTGAGTTGATAAAGACTTTAAACCTTTATTCCAATCCTGGAGTTTCTCATCATTCTAATATGAATAATAACTCCAATGCAAGAGTTGCATCTAAAAAGTTTTGGATGCAAAATGGTCAATCTAATTGAGTCTTTCTGACATGGTCCTTGAGCTTCATCTTTCTATTCTTTGTGACCTTTCTTCTTTGTTGTTTTTGTTTTCTTTGTTTTTAGGATTTGTATTGCATAACATTCATGCATTTCATGTTAGGTTGTTTTTGTTATTTTTTCAAAAAAAAAAAAAAAAAAAAAAAAAGAGGAAAAGGAAAGAAAAATGTGTTTTGCATTATTTTTTCTTGGATTTGAAATCAAGATTGGCTGTATTATCTTTACATAACATGTGTATGTACCTTGTTTAGCTTGGATGAGCTTATTTTACTGCACCTTGCTAGTTTTAGCTTTGTAGTGTATGTTGTGTGGGAGTTGTTTATAGTTTTTGATCACATGATCTTGATCTTGAAGTTACATGCTTTTGATTTTAAGGACTAAAAAATTTTAAGAGAAAGGCATAAATAACCATCTCACCACTGTTTACTAGCCAATCATGAACACCTTAGTGCATATCATATGATTTTGTACTTGAGAAAGTGTAACACATGCACAAAAAGAATATAAGGTGTAGCCTCGGTTTAAATAATAAAATTGGTGTGTACATTATTGGGCTATAATAAATCTAAAATTAAATAAAATTGGTGTGTACATTTTGAGGCAAATCAAGAAACTTACATGATTGCAAGCTTGTTTTCTAGGAGATGTGAGAATTATATGATGTGACTCTTTAGGTGATAGTTACTTTCAAACTTATGTGATGAATTTTGTAGAAATCGTGATTCATTACTATCTACTTATTCCCTCACATGTATCTCATACTTTTACTAGTTGCACACACTACACAAGTTATTCTTTATTAAACTTAGTACATTATATTATGTGTGAACTTATTGTGGCCATCCAAGATTAAAATCTCCTTGATTTTGATGCAAAATATGTTTTAATATTTGAGCTTTAAGGACAAATTGATTGAAAATCTTGTTTTTGGAAGATCTGGGTTGAATTCAAGGGTTTTTGAAAAACTTTTCATCTCATCCTCATATATTTCATTCATAAAACAATGTGCTTTTAGGAGTTTCTGCATTAAAATGCTCTATTTTTCAAAAAATTGATTTTTCTAGATTTTCGATCGATCGAACCTGTTGCTCGACTGATTGAAAATGCAATAAATATTTTGGTTACAATCTGCCTGGCCTAATTGGTGCTCGATTGGTGCTGGATCGATTGAAATTGATTTTCGATCGATCGAACCTAATTTTTGATTGATCGAAATTAAGTTTGAAGGTTTTTTAAAAAGATTTTTCTCTCACGTGTTCTTCACTTTATTCAACTTTTCAAAAAGCTTTTTGCTCTCTCTCTTTGACTGATCCATCTCAAACCAATTTTTGTTGTTTTCTTCTTAATTTTTCTCAAAGGTTTTTGTCTTCAAGTGCCTGTATGTCCCTTTTACCCCTTCTTGTTCATTTTATTCACATAGTTCATGCATTTTTCATGCATTTTAGGTGTAATTTTTGGACCTATAGGAATTTAGGGTTTTTGATATTTCAATTGGTTTCTTTCAAATTTAATCATTGGGTTTTTGTTCTTAGATGTTGTAAACATGATTCCCATGCTTTAATTTGATTAAATTTGTGATTTTGGAAATTTTTGAAATTCTAGGGCTTGAAACTACATGACTTTGGGGATTTTGTTCAATTGGGCTTAATTTGGTAAAATTGACTTGTGTAATTGATTAATTATGTCATTATATATTGTTATCTAACTAGTATAATGAGTAATTGATCAATTTGGTTGGATTTTTGAAATTGGGTATTTTCAAATTTGGGGTTTTTGTACTAAAACTCTCTGTTCAAGTCAATTGTTGGTTTCTAAAGTGTAATTGAACTGTTCTCAATGCATTAGTGCATGTATCATCTGTTCATTCTTTTCATGCATCATATAAATTGTTCTTTTCTATATTTTTGTGCTCTAACTCTTTTTGATGCAGTTTGCCCTTGGTTTTCTTTGTTTTCTTTCCTTGGTCTCTGTTTTTGTTTTTCTTTTAACCTTTTAGCATCATGGTTAAGAAAACTAGAGCCAACAGGAAAACCTCCTCTTCCTCTACTTCTACCTTTGAGAGTGGTAGGTTTAGAACCGAGAAACACCAAGAGAATTATGAGAAACTTTATATCTTTAGATCGGTGTGGGCTGAGCGTAAAGTGATCCTTGATGAGTTAGATCTTGAGATACATAGGAACTTTGAGAGTCGAGGTTGGTTACCTCTTTTGGACATTTCTTATTCCCCTCTAGCTGTTTTGATTAGAGAGTTCTACCCGACCTCGTTGTCCACTCCACTTCATCCAACATTCAGCTTGTGAAGAGTTGGATAAAGGGAGAAGAGTATGTCATTACTCCTCAGGTAGTGGCCTCTGATCTTGGTGTACCTTTGGTGCAACAGCTTGTCTATTCTTATGACAAGGACCCTCCCTTTGATGAGATTATGTCTCACATTATCGATAATTCCATTTGATGGGGTTCCGATCCTCGTATCACTACTCATGAGCATACTGAGCTTAACTATCTGTTTTTCCGGATTGCTTGTCATTCTCTTTGGTCTATCTCTCACTTGCACACCATTTCTATTGAGCAATGTGCATTTTTGTATACCCTTGTGACTGATGCTCCTATGAGTTTTCCTACCCTCTTCATTCGTTCTTTGGTTGAGGTTCTAGGAGTAGTTCTAAATCACATGGTCTTTTCTTTCCTGTTTTTATTCATAGGATTTTGTTACATCTAGGTTTAGAGGATTTTCCTTCATTTGAGCCTGATCATATTATTGCTCTCATAGGTGCCACCTTTCTTAGGCAGAGAGCTGCTCAGTTGAAAACTAGCTCTAAACGCCCTCGAGTTGAGTCTTCTACAGGTGCTGCATCTCAGCCTCCTACTTCTGGCGACCCTACAGCTGAGGAGTATGTTGATCCCACAGTCACTATTGATCCTCCACCGACTTCTTCTTCGAGCGATGCTTCTTTGTGGAGTATGCTAGAGACTGTCATGATCGTTCAGGCGGCTCAGGGACAGATTTTGGTGGATGTGCTCATGAAGCTTCAGGCTTTGCGTGCTGATTCGACGAGTTCTAGACGTTCTCCACCACCTTCTTTTGATGATGAATCTTGATTGCCCTTTGGCAATTCGTCACAAAAAGGAGGAGTACATACTGATGGAGATAGGGGGAGTTTTGATGTTTTTGGAGCTTTAGATTGTATCTAGGAGCTTTTTGTATATTTTTTTGGCTTGTGATGTATTTACTTTCATATGGGTTGTATATGTCAGGGGGAGACATTATGCTTTTTTTTTTTTTTCCCATGTGCTACATTGGTTATTGATTTATATTATGAGGTTATTCATGATATATGTCTTTTATTTTATGTTTTTGTGAAATCAAGAAGTTATTTTGTTTTACTTGTATTTTCCACACATGCATTTATGTGTTTGTTGAGTGTTTCAGGAATATACAGGTTGATTCAGTCATGCTGCTGTCTATACTAGCAATTGATAGATAGTAGTTAGGTTGAATTGTTTATTGTGAATTTTATTGTAATGGGTTGTTTTGTAACTTTGAGCATTTTTGTTTTGGTATGTGTTTTGTCACGGATTGCTTTATGTGTTTGTTGAGTGTTTCAGGAATATACAGGTTGATTCAGTCATGCTGCTGTCTATACTAGTAACTGATAGATAGTAGTTAGGTTGAATCGTTTATTGGGAATTTTATTGTAATGGGTTGTTTTGTAACTTTGAGCATTTTTGTTTTGGTATGTGTTTTGTCACAGATTGCCAAAGGGGGAGTTTGTTAGGTTCTAAGGAATTAGGAACTAATGTATTAGAACTTCATTATGTATATGTTGGCAAACCATAATCAAAACATTCAATCTAGATTTAAGCTGCTCAAAGTGTGTTTATGTGTAAAGTTGGAATCGAGTGTACTGCAGGATTTAATGTGTAAATCTGCAAAGCTCGATCGATTGAAAATTAGACTTGATTGATCGAAGCTCGTGCATATTGTTTTTCTGTAGAATTTACCAACTCAAGCCTAAGCCCATATGACGTGTAGGGTTTTATGTTTTGCTTTTAGTATAAAAAGAAAAACCCTAACCACGTTTTAAAGGTTGCTGATATGCTGTGTGTAAGAATCTCTTGTGAGATCTAGAGGTGTTTGCTTTCATACATACTTAGGGTTATCAAGATCAAGGTTGATGTCAAGAGCTTGGTGATTGCTTTAGTTGCTACATAAAGAGCTTAAAGAAAACACAAGTGGGAGTGCTTGTGGTTGCTGTGAATCCAATAAAGAAGTAGCTCGTGGACTTGGAGTTGTCACGTGGTCATGGTAGTAAGTTTTCTATTCGAGGTAGTAATAGGATGTTAGTGGTCTAAATCGCTATTGTAAAGCTTCAATTCCTTCATAGTGGATCTGTTTTACCTTGAGAATAGCTAGATTAAATCTTCTCCAGGTTTTTTACCGGTTTGGTTTTCCTAGGTTATCATATCGTTGTGTTCTTTATTTTTCGCATTATTTGCTTAATATGATTTACTTGTATTAACCTAGACTTGAATAATTTATCTAAGTAATCACTTGGCTAAATAACTAGGTTAATCAACTTGTGGTTTAATGGGTCTAAAAACGTACATATAGGAATGTTATCTTTTCATAGAAAAGGAAAAAAAAGTATAGGAATGTTACAATCTTGGATTATGATGGGAATGTAATTAATGAACCAAATGGCTTAATCTTATATTGTTGTAATGTGATTCTATTAATCAAAGATTACAATAATGTAACATTACAATGTAATGTAGCATCAAGAGAACCAAATGCTCCCTAGGAGTTCAAATTGACATCTCTGTGTTCAACTTAAAACTAATGGGTAATATTGAGGTGAAACTTGGACCCAACTTTTGAGAGATTTTTATTTTACTTATTTGGTCCACCGTCTAAGTATTGAGAGTTATGTATTATGACATAAAAGGATTGATAATCATGCATGGGAGAATTTTCGGGTTCGTGGCACCTAGTGAGGTCTAGCCCACACCTTGTCAAAGCTTTATCCCTATTTAGTGGGGTTAAAGCTGGGAGGATAGAAAATAAAGAAAAGAAAAGTGGAGAGAGAACTAAATTCTAGCTCATTTCGTTAGGTGAAAAACATGAGAGAAAACTTGTCTTGCAAGCTTATGAAAAGTCAACATTTCATTTATGGGACATGACTCTGTGCGTGCAGGAAACGCCTTGGAGAGGAAGAAAAAGTTGAAGCAAAGAAGGCCATTTGGCCATTTGGTGATGTGAGGTTGAGACATAGACACATACTTAGAGAGCTTCCATGAAAGGTGCAGTTTAAAAGAGATAGAGAGAAACACAGTAAGGGTGTGTTGGGTTGGATAGATTTTAGGGAGAATGGAAAATAAAAAAAAGAGAGAATATTTTTGGTAGGTGTTTGGTTTGAGGGAGGGGAGGAAAAAAAATGGGTGGAGCCCGGGTGTTTTGTCCTCGAGCCCACCAAAATGTTTTCTCCTCAAAATGGGGAGAAAACTAGGTGGGGATGCATTTTTTCTTGATTGACAAAAATGCCCAAGTGCAAGTGCACATGAGATTCGTCCAATTGTTTTTTTTTTTTTTTTTTTTTTCTAGGTCCTGGGCGTGATAGGTTTTTTATTTTTGGGACATGTTTTTTTATTTTTTTTAATAAATTTGGGTGATTGCTTTTTTTTTTTTTTTGTTATTTGTCACTTTTTTTTTTTTTTTTTGTTTTAATTGGGCATCATTGTTTAACAAGGATATATGAGTAAATTTATTCAATTTTTTTTTCCATCCCTCCACTTTTCTATTCCCAATCAAACAAAAAAGAAAGAAATTAAAATCTTTTCTATCTTCCCATCATTTCCTATCCTTTCACTTTTCCACCATTCCAACCAAACGGACCCTAAGAGCGTGAGAATGAAAAAGAAAAAAAAGAGTTTTTTTTTTTTTTTTTTTTTTTTTACTTAAGCTTCAGCTATACATGAGGAAGATAAATAGGTGGTGTTCTCTTGGAGGATTTTTCAGTGCTGAGATCATAGAGACTTGAAGTGTTAGAAAGGAAGATTTTGCTATTTGTTTTATAGTGAGATTATATTTACTCATTGAGATTATTTGTTGTATCTTCAATTGATTATGAACTCAAGTTTGATATAAACTTGAGTATTGCAATCTTTATTTTCATAGTGAATATTTTGGAGCAGCCCTTGGTTTTTCCTAAAAGCTTTTCATGTAAGTTTTGATGATTTTGTATCGGTGTCTGGCGTGTGTGGAGGGCGATGAAGAAAAAGGACCATCTGCTACAAAGTTTGTCTCACGGTATATATGATGTAGATAGATCACCCGTTAAGGAGCATCCTGCAATCAATAAAATAATTCACTGGAGAAAGACTAAAAAGCAAAAGATGTATTGCGACTTCACTGGTTCACAATAAATGTACAATGACGGCGTATGTGGAGGGCAATAGAAAAAAAGTACCATCTGCTGCAAAGTTTGTCTCACGGTATATATGATGTTGATAGACCACCCATTCAGGAGCATCCTGCAATCAATAAAATAATTCACTGGAGAAAGACTGAAAAGCAAAAGATGTATTGCGACTTCAATGGTTCACAATAAATGTACAATGAATGTCAAGTTGTTTCGTGTCGCTTGGTTTGTTCAATGTTTTGACAGGATCCTGCAAGGATTTTTCAACACCGTGTCGCTTGGTTACAGCTTTTTGTTTTTTATATTTTTATATTTGTCTAAGTTGTTGTTGTTGTTTTCATTTTTATTTTTAATTATTTATTTTCAAATAGTTTAACTTTTAGTTTTTTTTTTTTGGAAAATGTTTTTATACTACTGTCAGTATTTTTAAGATTTTCTCTAATCTTCTCTTGTATGTGTAAAAAATACTTAGGACACGTTTGGTAGATTGTAATAGGTACTGTAATGTAATAGTTATTCCTATGTTTAGTTATTCAATAGTTTGATTATATTTTTATTACAGAAAATAGTCATTTCTTATGAATAATTATTCTTTAAAATGAGGAATAGCTATTCCTCTCTAAAAGGGTAGTAATAGCTATTCCTTAGTAGATGTAATAATTTTTAACATTAATATATTTTCAAATAAATAAACTTTCCATATCCACTTAACAATTATGGAAATAAAAAATTATCAAAAAATAACTTATCTCTCTAAAATTTAAAATATATTATTTTATAGGAAATATATTTGTATGAATGAGATATTTCCTAAAATAGATCATAAGTTTTATACTTATTCTAATGTTACAACTCATAACCAAACTAATGAATATGTTTAATTATTCCATTACAGCACCTTTTATTCCTGGTAATAAAGATTACCATTCCTGTTGTAATCCACATTCAGTGTACCAAACGTACCCTTAGTATTCTAAATATATATATATATATATATATATATATATATATATATATATATTTTGTTTTTTTGTGGTGGGTATTTTCAGGATAGAAGATAATCTTAACGGTATATTAAGTTGGGGTGAAACCTAAGTAGATTAGTGAAAAAGGGGTAGAAAATATATCTTTTACATTTTTTGGTTAAGAACGGAGAAGTGGGAGGGAATGATGGGGCCTAGTTGTTTTCTACCTAGACTCGTCAAAATTTGATCTCACGGAATTTAGGATAAGATGAGAATTTAAAATTGTAGTTTAAGTCAAATAGCTTAATTAGCCTTCTTTCTATTATTGTGCCTTCATTTCTTTTTTTGTTGTTCGCAATTTTTTTTCTTTTCTTTTGAATCAATGTGGGAAGCACTATGGCTTGCGAACTTATGCTGAAAAAGGTTGACTGTCTTCTATGCATGAAAATAAAATAAAATAAATATTTAATATTTAATATTTTTTAAAAAAAATATAGATAGATTGATAAATAATACGTATTTTTTTTTAAGATAACTATAAAAAATACTACTTCTCATAAACTATTAGAAAAATGAGTTCTTATATAATATGAGCATAATAATCAATTCATATAAATTATCTTTTTCAACAAAAAATTAGTTCTTATATGAAAAGATATATATATTTTTCATAAAAAATATATTTTCCATATTTTTGTTTTCTTCTCAATCGATCAAAGAAAATTTGTATTTATTTTTTTCTACGTTTCAATTTTCCATCTTCTGTGCTAGACACATATGATGGAAAACTAAAATGTTTTCTTTCCTCTCACATTTCTATATTCTTAATTTTTTCCAACGTTTCAACCAAATGAAGCCTAAAGTAGAGGTGTAGTTCGTGGCTAGTGATTGGCGGTGGCATCCACAAGAAGTACAAAGGATATTCATAATAGATGTTGTTGATATCGTATTTTGTTCATTCTTATTTTGCGTGTGAAAAATCCCACTTTGTACATAAAACTCCAAAAATTACAAATTTGTCCCCAGGATAAGGGGAATGTAAAAAATAATGTGATTTTTCCTAATTAGATGTTGGATCAGCTAATTTTGAAAGTCCATAGTCAAAATGTCCTCTATTGAACAAGTATTAATCCAGTTGAATGATAGTCAAACGAAGTAAAAAATTCACCTAAATACTAAAATTTCATCATTTTGAGTCCAAATTAATGTTTCAAAAATATTTTTCCAAAGTTTGATCAATTTTGTCTACGGTCAACCTGAGCTTGACCCTGATTTGATAAAAAATCCAACCATTTGATTGAAATAAATTTGGGCCCATATTCTAGGTAATTCAATTCCCATTAATTTGATAACTCATGGGTCTAAATCAGACTTAAAATGAGCAAGATATCACAAAAACAGTGAAAAAAAAATACTCAACTGTTAGTCATTTTTTAGATAAGTGTCATGAAGCTTAATTATAGTTCAATCTATATTGAATTATAATAAAATAATCATGGATTGGCCAAATAAGGAGTCATTGGAAAGGTATAGCGATGAATTTCAATTTAGTAAGCTTGGATTGCTAAAAATTCATTTGAATTAAAAGAATTTATCTAAATACTAAATAGTGATTTTCAAAATAAAGCTTGTGTTTCATAAAACTTTCCAAAGCATCAAGCTTACTCAATTTGAAAACTAAAGGCACAAAGTGGACACCTTTAGAGTTTAGATACTAAACTAAACATCGCAAGCTTTCCAACAGTACCTTACTTGAGCCAAACAGAAAAGTCCAAAAGGTAATCATGTGGAAATAGGTAAAATCATGAAAACCCACAATTATTTTTATTTTATTTTATTTTTTTTCCAGTTTTAGGCACTCATTCACACAAATTTTTAATCGCTTACGATATTTGGATCCAAAGAGTGAGTACTTTCTCAAACTAGAGGTGTTTCTCAATATCTTGAAAGAAACATAAATCAAAAAGAGGGTGAAAATGGGCTTTTGCCCTTTCTTTTTAAAATATCTAGCAAAATGCCCCATGTCTAAAACTAATTAGGGAAATTCTCTTGTTTTGAAACTTGATTTTCTAAAAATCGAGTTTCAAATATATAACTCGATTTTTGGAACATCGAGTTATAGCGAACATCGACTTAGATTTTTATTTTATTTTTCAGTTTGCTATAGCTCGATTGTCCAAAAAATCGAGTTTTAAATTGAAACTCAATTTTTAGAAAATCGAGTTTCAAAACAAGGGCATTTTCCTAAATAGTTTCAGATATGAGGCATTTTGCTGGATATTTTTTTAAAAAGGGCAAAATCCCATTTTCTCCTAAAAAAGAGTACTTGTACATGACATGTGATCATTGTATTTGAATATTGTAGTGAAATATCATGCACCAATCTTAGATTAAAAATTTGACGATTTTATTTGAATATTGTGGTAAAATACATCTCTTGTTGAGATTTGAACTCAATTGGACTATTAGATTGAGAGAACGGAGCCAAACAAGTTTTCTTGTTATGCTGGTGCACAACATGCGAACACCATGTGTAAAAATTAGACTGAAAAAATTGAATCGTCGGATTCAAAGGAAGTGGTGAGAGGTTAATGTTGGTGAAAGTATTGACAAGATCAAACGGTTGGATTAAGAGAATGGTAGGGTTAAAGTTTAGTTGGGGTTAGTTAAATGGACATGTTTTGAGTAGGTTCTTCACATGTTTTGAGTAGGGTTAACTTCAGAAATGGTTTCGAGATTGTTGGAGTTAGAGAATTTAGGTTGAATGGACATGTTTTGAGTAGGTTTTTGAGTATTGGTTAGTGTTTTGGTTGGAATTAGGATTTTCTCAATTTTGGGTTACAAATGGGCAAACGGGGCAACAAACCTAGCCCCATGCTTGACTTGATCATTGAATTAATACCTATATTAAATTCATAGGTCATATATTTAACGTAATTGAGTTATTTTATTCTTTTGGCTCCATATTAATTGTATTGTCATGATGTACAAGCATCTATTCTATTTTGGAAAATTACACTTTTCTATCATATACCATTACCTCAATTACAATTCACTATCATAATTAATAAAATATAAGATAGACCCCCTAAGTTTTAACATTGCTTCAATGTCCCATTGCTTTCAATTTTGGTGTTAAGTTTGACAGAATTTAGCATTGAAAAACCAATTTACTTTTCCCTCCAAAAACAAATTATTAAGGGCTTAATTGGTCTTTCAATGCCACGTTCCATTAGAACTAACAACAAAACAACCAACATGGGGTTAAGTGTAACATAATTTTAGAATATGGGGGTTGATCTTGCGTTCCAATTCAAGGGGTGAAGTGTAATTGGGGCATGGTTTTAAAAACCGGTACGATGAAAGAACCGAAAAAGAGACTGATTATCGGTTTTCTGGTCGGACCGGGGTCCGACCGATGGTCGAACCGGTGACGTCATAAATAATTTAATTAATAATTATAAAAATAAATAAATAATTTTATAACAAATCATTTTAACTAAAAAATTAAACAATAGTAAAACATTAAACTTTGGCTTATCAACTTTTAAACACCATTGAACACAATTCAACCAAAAAAAAAAAAACATATACAAACACTCATAGCCTACAAGTCTACTATAAAATATTTTAGTTATTTTTTAACCTTTCAAATAACAAAAAGTAAGTGCACCATGAGTAACAATATCATTGCCCATTTGATATTTTTTCCCCTCCACACATTCTTGATTCTACATATCCCAAGATTCCCAACAACCACACATTTTGAAATTACATCCACACGTTTTGGTACAACAAACAACAATAGTACCCACCTCACTTTTTGCTTTTTGCTTTTCATCTCTTTCTTCAATACTCTCTCTCTCTCTCTCTCTCTCTCTCTGGCGTGAATAAGTGCAGTGCAAGATGCAAGAGCAGCAAAAAATAAGCCTCAGCTGAAGCAGACAGGAAAGACGCAAGAGCAGAAAAAAATAAGCCAAAATAAGCCTCAGCTGAAGCAGACAGGCAAGATGCAAGAGCAGCAAAAAATAAGCCTCAATTGAAGCAGCCAGAGATCATTACAAATCTGCTTATCTTTGGGCTTCTTTGATTCTTTCTCAACATAATATAATAAATCTGATTTTTTTTATTTTCTTTTGAGCAAAAGGTAAGTAAAGTAAATATGATATTTTTGGTTTACTGTAAGTGTCTTAGGATTCACCACTTCATACTTGAGAGAGCATTTTCAAAATCAAAATCTCTCTTCTTAAATCTGAAATAACATCTCTCTTTTTAATTTTTAAATTTTTTTTTTTTGGGTTAACAGCTGAAGTATTTAGGTAGAAATGCTAAAACCGGTTTAACTGCACCGGTTTCCGGTTATACCGGTTGAACCGGCGGTTTTCACTGTTCATCCGGTTTTTCTTTCATTTCCGGTTTTAACTAGTAACCGGACCGGATTAAGGTCCGGTTCCCGGTTGAACCGGTTGAACCGGCCGGTCCGGTCCGGTTTTTAAAACATAGAATTGGGGTGATAAATTAGGGTGGGAAAGAGTAATTTTCCATTTTATTTTTGATAAATTTTTTTCTTTCTAAATGAAATTCTATAAAATGTTACTTCTAAATAAAACTTTGATCATATATGACATCTTTTCGAAAATAAATAGTAGTTTGAACTCTATATACTCCAATATGAATTGTTTTTAACTGTATTCATACCAATATCTTTTTTCAAAACCTTTAAACTAATTACTTTCTTATAATATAATATTAATATTGGATCATACCTTGTCACATGTTCATTTTTAAGTAATTGCATACTACTATACTTGACTTTTTTGGCAAATTACATGTTTGAGCTTGCTCAAAACCAGTTCTTAAGCTTCAAGTCAACTAACATAATTAAAAATAAACCAGTTCTTAAGCTTCAAAATGGAATGTGTAAAATTAATATTTATGTCAAACTATTATTTCTCTTCCTCTGTTCCTCATTTATAATAAGTTTTTATATGAATTCTTTATTTTTTTTCTATACAACCTCCGAGTTTGAGTAGCTTCTTCCGTGTCACTTCATTTTTATAGCTTAGTGCATGTTGTATTATATATGAACTATTATCAAATTTGAAATGTGCTATGACTTATTATATTATCTTTTTTTTTTTTTATTGAAAAAAATATCTCAACCTGTGGGCGCAAGCGTCCGCGATGAGTTGGTCTCCTCGTGAAAAATGGAGTCTCCACCTAGATTAGGTCTAGGAACCATAAATATAGCGCCCTTGTGGAAGGACCGATCTTTACCAAAGCATGTGTCTGGAGTTTAGGTATGGGGATAGGAGGTGTTAGGCACCCAATGCAACCCGACCCGTAAGTAGACCTCCACTCATTGTCTTCCAAATCCTAGTCCTAGCAAAGGGTCTTCTAACATGTCATTCTAAACTCACACACACACTAATATGCATCTAAACATACAACATGACAATATCATCCCCAAAACCTAGCATTCATCTATCATAGCATTCACTCATGTCTATCCAAGGGTAGCAAGTTTACAAACAAGCAGGAGCATTAACACATAGCATTAAGCAAACAAACAAGCATAGTATCATAGCACTAAGTTAGCATGTTCACCAATCAAAATCATGTTAAGTGACCAAATCAAATGCATGTTCATGTGATTATGCATAACTTACCTCATTTATCTCATTGCATCACAACACCTATGTATTAGTGCATGTTCATGTTCATATGCATGTTCATAGTGTTCGTCAAGCACAAAATCCTAATTATGCAATCTAAAAAAAGGAGGACTAAAAACATGTTATACTATTAACCTAGGTCCTAAAAATGTGAGAAATAAACTAAACAGAAGCTAAACATGCATTTAAACAAGGTGAAAACCAAGAACAAGTGAATTTGGGCTTCTGGGCTAAGCCTACATATGTAGGATCAATAGGCAGTGTACGCATGCATGTGCTTGAGTACTCAACCTTGCCCAGAAAAATAGCAAACAAACACCAAACAAACCTACTCTAAACAGCCTAGCATGCTTTCTTATTAAACAAACAACAAACCTAACTATGTAAAGAGTTAATAAATCAGAAAAATAGAGATAAAAACAAACAAATAAAAAGATTAAAGCAAGAACAAGTACCTCAAGCAAGAAGCTTTTAGAGCTTGATTTTGATTGTTCCCCTAGGTCAATTGACAAAATAAAATACCAAAGGGTTAGTAAGTTTAACTAGAAGGCTTTGGACTAAAATAAGTCACAGCCAAGAAACTTTTGTTTAGGATGGTTTTCAAAGTAAAAACTTCTCTTGAATCACTTTTTTGGAGTCAATTCTGTGTTTTTCGGAAAAGGATTGTTGTGCTTTTTTAGTGTTCAAAGACAAGGGGCGGAGGCAATTCCAAACAATGTGGGATTGCCTTTGCCGAGATTTTTATAAAAACTTGCCATACAGAGCATTTTGGGACCCTAGTTGCGTACGTAGGTTCGTGGCTATGTACGCAAGAGTTAAGAGAGCATACATAGGCTCAAGGCAGCGTATGCATCCTTAGGGTTTCTGTAAGGATTTTCTTTCTTCCAAAAGAATCTTTCATAGCTAGGCCTTAAACAAACCTCTTAGTGTTATCTTTATTGGGGAATGAGGGCTCGAGTCATAAGTAGTACAAAAAATGAGATGTCTACACAACCATAGATCTTTTTTCAAGTATTAGCTTCATGTAATATGATGATATGAGATAAAATATACATAACTAAGACTAAGTTTTTTACGTTATATTACCATGTAACGAAAGAAAAAAAAAAAGAGAGCATGAGTGAAAAAAAAAAATGATGAAAGACGATATAAGGTGCTTTGATGGGTTGAAAATCGAAAGGCAACCAAGAAAAAATTAGAGGGATCCCGCCAGGTTGAGAACCTAGGAAAAAATTAGGGATTATACCTGAAGGAGAAGAAGGCTTCTTTCAAAGAAGTTTGCTTACTTCCTATGAAAGGCATCCAAACCATTGAGGGTCTTCGCCAAGATCAACCCCACCTGGTTACCTTTCTTTAGCTCATAAGCTATCATGCACACCCGAATGTCCACACAATACAAGTTTTGAACCAAGAAATACCTTGCAAGAGCACACAAGCAAAAGGCACAGAGAAAGTACGAGCATGGCCTCTCACCCTTGGGAAGGGCCAAACTGGAAAAATACTCAAAGACCAACCTAAGGTTGAGCTTGCCAAAAACACACCACCTATTTGCCATAGTAGCAGGGGCACCCAACACAACTTGCAACAAAGAAGGAAGATCCCCACCCATGGTAGGGAAGATGAGATCATCGATCTCTAATTCACCCATGATAGCACCAAATTCTTCAATAGTGGGGCATAATTCTATTTCGTTGAAGTAGAATACATGTCGAGAAGGAACCCAATAGTTAGTAGCAACACAAAGAAGAGGCTCATCCACCCTAATTTTATGGTAGGGGAAG
Organism: Quercus tomentella; assembly: GCA_028535165.1. NCBI lineage: Eukaryota > Viridiplantae > Streptophyta > Magnoliopsida > Fagales > Fagaceae > Quercus > Quercus tomentella. The sequence goes on along the minus strand of JAPQVY010000089.1, from coordinate 26,603,265 downwards.
ATATAAGAAAGGCCGTAGGGGGCAATGGAATCCTTGAAATCAGGACCAAGCCTTCTAATCCAAGTGGAGACATCAAAAGGTGAATTTTCTGCCATTGGCAGACCTCAAAAAAGGGTTCTTCGGGTTAAAAATATGTTGGTGAGATTTTTGAACTCAAATGGCTAATTTTATACTTAAGTCGGTTAGGGTTTTCCTGATTCGCGGCTCATGTACGTAAAGTCAAAGCTGCATACGTAGGCTCATCTCCACATACGCATGACGCTTGGTAGAAGCTCATGTTCCCCTACTTTGAGCAGATTTTTTCACTCCAAAGCATTCCTAGGGTTCCAAAAGCCTTGGGGATCTTCCAAGACACATTCCGAGTACAAGATTTCAAGCATCAAAGAAGCAAAATGCCCCTGGACCCTCGGAAACCCAAAAATATCATTTTCTCTCTACAGGGCCATGAGAACATCTAGAACAACGTAGTGCCACCCGTTCAGGCACCGGAGCAACCAAAGTGCCTTTTTCAACTAAAATGACCAAAATGCCCTTAATCAGCCATAGGTTTAACGAAAGGTCAAACATGGTCCGGACTCTCACAAAATGAGATTTTTCATAGTTTTACTTCAAACCCAAGCTTCTCAGATATTTTTAACAACTTTGACCAAGTTTGACCTGAAGTCGATCTCGGGTGGGCTCAAAAACCCTAATTTTGATCTGGCTTCTGGAACAGGTTGAAACCAATACCATTCTAAAGATTATCCAATTCTTGTTCCAACGACTATTCATGGATCAAAATCGGAGTTAAAATGGCCGAGATATCACGAAAACCGGGATGACGTACCGATCGCTACACTACAAACTTCCAGGAGCCATAACTTTTGATCCGACCATTGGATTTTTAAGTTCAAAACCTTTTCAGAAACTGAAAATCAAGATCTATCCAAATGATTCAAGATCAGCCAGATCAGTAACCATTTGAGGTCGGCGGTCTTCAACGGCCACCGCCTCAAAAAGCGAGCCCAAGGTTATAAATAGCCCCAAGCATGCCCTAGAACGGGGGGACAAACATTTTTCTGAAATTTTCCTTTTGCGCAGCTACTTTCTACGTTTTCTCTCTCTTCCAAACACCAAAGAAGGCCAAAAAAACCCAAAAAAACTCCAAAAAACACATCAAAGTCTCTTGATTCTTCTCTCTTTACCAAGAACAAAAGGTATTGCTTTTTTACCTAATATTCCTTTCCTTGGTTCTACACTTTGGATTTGGGGTTTAGGGGTGTGGATGTAACTTTTTTTTAGCTATCATCCACACCCTTAACCCTCTAAATCTTTTTCCTAGCATGTTTATGCTCTTTTTGCCATAATAATATGATTTATTGCTTTCTTTAGCATGTTTCTTGCTTTATGTATGTTCCTTGCTTAGATCCATGTGTTTATGTGCTTTTTGTCATGTTTTTATGCTTAGATCTATGTTTCTACATGCTTTTATGTTTAGATTTACATGCTTAGGGTTTTATTCCATGTTTCCTTTGTTTTGTTCCTCTCTTTGCTTTGCGTTGATGTTAGGGTTATGTGCTCACATGCTCGATGTCATGTCTATGGTTATGCTTTGCTTGGATATATGTGTTTGTACGCTTTTTGCCATGTTTTATGTTTAGATCCGCATCTGTACATGCTTATATGCTCATTTGTTCACATGTTTGCGTGCTTGGATCTATGTTCTATATGCTTTATGCCATCTTCCATGTTCTTGTGCACTCTATGCCATGTTTGTGTGCCTAGGCCTAGGCTATGTTTGTCATGCCATGTGCTATTGTAGTACTTTTGTCGCTTTATCTTTCTTTTTTGTGTTTTGGCCTAATGGTTCGGACCCGATCTAGACCCCATGGTCTTTGTCATCATCCATACACCTTGGCCCATATCAGAGGGTTTGGATCACCCATTTTTGCATGTCTATGCTTGCTTGCTTCTATGCTTTATGCTTGTGTTAGCCTTTCTTGTTCTAGGCTTTACCACATTTGACACCTTTAGCAGGTATGTGGTTGTGTGGTTGCATCCGACGCTCAGGAGGCCATGTCTGGATGTAACCACTTAGGAGGCATCTCCGGATGTCTTGCTCCGTGTGCACCCTTCCCTTTTTCGCTTCGTGCAATGATATGCTTGCCATGCTTGTTTGTGCCACCCGTTGACTTTCTATGCATCTTTACACGCTTGTTTACATGTCCATGCATGAGTTTTGCTTACAAGTGTGTCGTCCATGCTTCAACACAATGAAACAATGGACATCCGATCCAAACCTACATTTGTCCCTCGCATCCTTGTTTGCCACCCTTGTTTGTCCCTCGATCCAAACCACCCTTGTTTGTTTGCTATCTTGCTTTGTTTCCCTTTTTGCTCACATCTTGGTTTCTATGTTTGCCATGTCTATCATGTTTATCTACTTTATGCCTCTTTATTATGCTCAATGCATCTTTTCCTTCCATGGTTTGTCTGCTGGTTTCTTGTCTTTGTCTTTGCATGTACGCATATGGAGCGAGAATTCGTAAAGCTAGGGCACGGTTTCTCAGGCACAAGCAAAAGGGGCGAGGATGTGAGCACGTGGATATGAGCCAAGCGGCTGTGGTCAGTAGGTTTAGGAGTTTCACTTCGGTTATGTACTCTTTTAAACCCCCTACTTCCTCCTCCTTTTCTCCCTTAGATGGTTCGTATTAGGTATATCATGCCTTGTACCATTCGTCCTCATCTCTAAAGTATGGCAACCCTTGTTTACTTTCTTGCACCTATATTTTGGGCCATGCTTTAGGGATGTAGACATTTACTTTCCTGCTTTATGTGCTTGCTGTAGACACTCAATTTTGCACCTATGATTTAATCAAGGAGAATGACTTGAATGACCATCCACGTACCTCAAAAATCATGATTGCATTACATGCATCAATTGGTTCTTACATTACATGCATCAAGTTGTCTTTGCATTACATGCATTAATTCATTCATTGCATATTATAAAAATGATCTTGAGATTCTAATAGTCGCAACGGTGCTTCCAGTTTTCAAATCGGACCATCGGATCAAAAGATATCGCATGATCAAGTTTGTACGATCAACATACATTGTGTCTAGGTAAGGTCAACTACACTTGATTAGTTTAAATTAATTCTGATTGGTTAAGCCATTAAAATTAATTAAATAATTCTGTAATTGGTTGATAATTAGTGTTTGAAATAGGATTGCATACATAGGAATAAAAGGGATGATTGGATAACAATAACTTATGGATAATTTGAACTTTATCAAGATTTATTTTAGGGTATTTATCTACAAGATAATTGTTCTTAAATAAGCTTGAATTATCTAGAAAAGAGATGAAAAATCATAGACAGAGGATGAAAACATGTCTAGGTACAAGGACCAGTCAAAAAACCCTAGAGGAGGAGTCCAAATGGCACTCGAAAACGAAAGAGTGCTCGGTGTCCAAAGGCCAATTTGGCACTTTTGGAGTGCCGAATGGCACTCTAAAAGGGCCGAATTTTCCTTTGTTGGGCTTTGGCCCAACGGCCTTCGGGTGACGATAATGCATACCCTTTTTGATCTTTTTGCAAAAGGATGTGTTTGGATTCACACCCTAATCATCCGTGCCTATTTTTTAGAGTCCTCTGACCTCTATAAATAGAGACTGAACCTCATAATTCAACACTTTTTCTTTTACGCTCTGAGAGGCATATGTTTTAGGCTCTCAAATTGCTTATATTTTCTGATCCCCTCTCTGAGTTTTGCTGCTTAAATTAGGGATTTTAGGTTTCAAAGAGAATTGAACAAATTTCTTTGAACCCTAAAACATCCTCTTAAGAACAAAGAGTGCTCATACAAGAGGTTGTTTCCATCACCCTTTCTTTTTCTTACGCTTCATGTTTATGATGATGGATTTTTTTTTTTTTTTAAATTTATTTTTTTATCTATGAATTATGGATCATTGTTTTGTTTAAAGCATGATTGTTTTTTATGAAATTGTTACAATCTCTTTCTTAAATGTCAATAATCTGCATGTAATTAACTCTGTCTTCAAAATAAAACAGATCTACATCTTCTTTAGATGTAGATCTGAATTTTTCTTATAAATAAAATAGATCTGCATCTTCCTTAGATATAAATTTGACTTTTTCTCAAAATAAAATAGATCTGCATCTTCCTTAGATACATATATGATTTTTTAATGCATGCTGATTTTTTGAAATAAAGAAAAAGATTAAACATGATTGTGTTTGTGTTTGTTTTGTATAAATCATGTTGCATAAATTTAAATTATGAGTGAAACTCTCTTCTTAAAAAATCTTTTTCATTCTTTAAAAAAATATAAAAACAGATTTGATTTTTCTGTTATTAAAAACCAATTTTTTTATCATCACAACACATATCTGAATTTTTATCATCAAAAACCATTTTTTTCTACATACTACAAAACAGATATGGTATTTTGACAAATTAAAATCATTTTTTTTTACCAATCAAAATAGATTTGAATATTTTTAAAACAAAAGAAGAGACTTCATTCATAAATAAATTTGTGTGATTTAATAATTTTTTATTCACATGTTCAACATATCATTCATGACATGCATAAAATGGTACGTTGGTCACAAGAGTCTAGAAGACCAAACTCTGTCTGGGCAGAATAGGTGCCTAACACCTTCTCATTCCATAACCTAGCCTCCGGATTTAGGTCTTTGGCTAAGTAGATCTAGCCTTATCATTACTTTTTATTTTGGGTAGAAGGTAACTAGGACAAAATCCATGTAATTATTTGGTAGTCTATAACTAGGACTCAAAGCTATGTAATTTTAAAATTTTAAAATATGTAATTTTGTATTCAATCAATGAAGAGAACAATTCAATAATGTATTTATTTTTTCTTATTTTTTTAATAAAAAAAATAAGTGGCAACTCCACACCACTTAGCCAAAAAGAGAGGTGCCCCAAAACGTACCTGAATCTCTTTTTGAGGGACACTTTTTTTCAAGGTCTCTCATACTTTGTGCATGATGTATGTATATATACCTGCGTCCTCCTTCCGGTGTGATCGTCACAGTCCATGACACCTAAGGCAAAGCGATGCCTAATTTCCGCTGTGAAAGTAAGGTGATGTGTCGTTAGATTTTCGCTGTGAAAATCTGTTACTTGGCTCGAATGCCGTAGGAAAGCATAGATTAGGACCACGCCCTTTCAAAAGCCAAACCTCAAAGCCCCCATGTATGCAAAGCCTCGGAAGCCAATGCCAAAATTATGTTTTTACTACAATCTCCAAAAATTAAGATTTTGTCAAAACAAAAGACTATCCTTGGATAGGCATTGTGGGGTGCCTGACACCTTCCCCACATGTAACCAAACTTCCGGACCTAAGAATCAAAATTTTTTTTGCCATCCATATTAGATTAGGAAAAATGACCTTTTTCTTAGCCTATGATTGGTAATAAAATCAACTAGAAATAGGTGACCAATCACACCTTAGAAAAACCCAATGATTGGTGGTGACTTCACTTACCTTTGGCAATCCCTTAAAATTTGGCCTAGATTCCTGCCATAATGCCAAAGGTAGACCTACCTTCCTCCACAAATAGAGAGAGCACTTGAAGCTTCGTGCAAAATGCACACACTTACACATTCGAGAGGGACCCTCCAACGGGGCCCTGCGCGTGGGGGAGTTACGCCATTACAGGTGGTCGAACGAAGGCACAACGGTGGTAGTTTTTTCCGCTCAATCGGTTGAGGGCAGGCGTCGACAAATCCTTTGTCTCAAACTAAATTCAAATGTTTGCTAAGGGGAATAAAAAGACCCCCCCCCCCCCCCAAAAAAAAAAAAAAAAAAAAAAGAAGCAAAAACCTGTGTGTTATGTGCCTATATGTGTTGTGACTCCAGGTAATCAATGGCGCCACCTCTTCCTTGGTTTGTAGCTAGAAGTCACCTTTGAATCATCCTCATCACCTATATCATCATCATCACCACCACTTGGGTGGGCCACCCCTCCAAGACCATATAGCTCCCTCGAATAGTTGGTCACCTCTAACTTGAGATTCCTGGCTAGCCATACCCACTCCTCATGCTCTTGGATAGTGGGCTACAATTCAAAGAAGGAAGGGTTAGTGACTGAAACAGACAGAGAAGAATAGCAAAAAGAGAAGGAAAAAAGGAGAAAGAACCTACCGCCCGAGTGTTAAGAGGGAAAGGATAGCCCATGACATTAGGATTACAGAGCATGGCATGCTCCCAAGCAAAACTATCAGGCCATAAGCATAGACCATCCAAGGGAGATGTGGAGGGTCAATGGGCTCATTGGCAGTAGGTCCCCTTTGTTACAATTTCCCACATTAAAAGTTATGACAAACAAGGAAAAGGAAAAAAAAAGTAGAAGAAAAAGAGATTGAGCATATACATAAAAAGTAAGGGAAGGCATGAGGCAAATGATGTTGAACTCCTCATAGTCCAACCCCTCAAGAAGCAGCTTGGCATAGGAAACGCCGCTCCCCCATGAGTTGTATTCAACATCAGTCATGAAGTGTAGGGCAAGCATGAAATCAAGAGGGTCCATTGGGATCTATGGGTCATCCTTACCTACCAACTGGCATCGCACCCTTTCCACCAGATATGTCGCCCTCAAGCCCCCTCCTTCAAGGGGTTGGGTGATCTCGAAAGTAATGAGAACAGAAGGCTCCAAGTCTTGAGTAGTAGGAAGGGGCTGGCCGGCCCATGGGTCCTAGTTAACCTATAATGGCATAAGGTTAGAAGAAGAGTATTTTAAAGGAAATGCATGAAGAAGTATGAACAACTAGAACTCTTAAACTTAGCTCATCCAAAGTTAACCTAACAAGATGGGCTCGCACTTGAGGAAACTCCCTCAGAACTAGATCGGTGCTCGGGGTTATGAGGCCATACCTAATAACCCACCACTACAAAAAGAAGCACAAGCCACAGGTTAGATGTAAGATGACAATTTGTAAGATGATAGTTTGCAAGGTGACAATTTGTAAGATGATAGTTTGCAAGGTGACAATTTGCAAGATAATACAGTTTGCAAGAGTACAAGCTACAAATGAAAATGCAAGAAACAGAAAGAGAACTAACCTCAAGGAACTTCCAAGGCCCCACAAATTGCCCCAGCTGAGAGTGTTGAAGGTGGAGTAAAGATAAACAAGACATGCTTGTCCTCAGTTGGCTCTCCATGCCTCTCCAAAGTCCTGAAAGAGGGTTAGCCACGTCAAAGACATCGTTTGCCCACTATTGGCAAAGAGGTAAGCCCCCAACAAGTGAAGAAGGAAAGCCCTAGCCATATGGACACACTCTTCCGTGGTCCTCTATGGGAGAAACATGTAATCCGACACCAAGTCAAAGTAGCAGATGGTTTCAGTGGAGTATTTTCTCCCCAACATGTCGAGACCCAGCTAGATGCCCGACACCCCGTCTAAAATGATGATGGCCCTTTTGAAACTAAGGTCGGTCATGCGATAAAAGTCGTAGGGAGTCACCGTCATTTCCCTCTCAGCAATATAAAAGGTGTGGGTACTATTCCACCACCTCTAAATGAGGCACTACACCAAGGTAGCACTCGCAGACTTCTCCACAAGAAGACCAATGATAGGCATAAAGCCCGCCTTCCGGATATAAGCCCTAGTTTCGGGGACAAGAAGGTTGTACCACTCCACCACTTTGTTAGTGCTTCCCAACTAGCATAAAGGGGATGATGACTACAAAAAAGAAGAAGATGACATTAGATTCTTGATTCAAGCAAATTTTAGGAAATATGATGTTTTAATGCAAGAATGAAGGTAAAAAGAAGGATATAAGGATATTCGGGTGCAAACATGACAAAAAGGTGTGTTAGGATTGCACATGGAAGTGAAACAGATGAAAAATAAGTGAAAATGGGCAGAGTAAGGCTTCTACCAGGTGTCTCACATTTGCGGTTAAAGCCTATGTGCGCAGACAAGACATCGTGTATGCAAGCCCACTCCTACGTATGCAGAGCCTTAAGAACAGACCTACGTACACAAGAATAGAGCTGCGTACACATGATTCAAGCTGCGTATGCAAGCTCGAGCCCACGCACGCAAGAACACAAACATAAATAATTCTTCAACATTTTCAAAGCATACATCATCCAAAATTAATCCTAAACATGTTCCTACTCCTCCTAAGACGCCAGGTTTTCATCTAAACCTATCCTATAACAAAACCCAAGCATTTATATGGCCAGAAACATATTAAAACAGAAGATAAAAAAGAAACTGTAAAATGAAAAAAAATTGAAAACTTATAGATTCAGCCATGGGAATGTGATTCTTAGGCTGGTATGTTAGTGGTGGAGGCCCCATCAATCTTGTGGCTCCATTTCAGTGGGTGAGGTGGAATGCATCAGATGAAAGAACGTAGGAGGTTTTCTTGGCCTTGGGTGCCATTGGAGGAAGAGAGTTAGAGAAGAGATGAGAGAATAAGGGAGTTTGAGAGTTTGAGAGAGTCAGAAAGTGAGAAGAAAAGGGAAGAAATGAAGGTTTTTGTAGAGAGAAAGAGGAGTTATGGAGAATGTGAAAAGATGAAGGAAATTAAGAGAATGAAGAAGAAAAAAGAAACGGTTGGTAACCGTTGGGAAAAATGAAAGGTAGGAACACACCTAATGGCTAAACTATGTGTAATTTATGCCCCTCCACTGAACTACGTGTAGTTTAGTAATGAAAAAAAAAAAAAATTGCTTTCTTTCCAAAAAAGGAGGGACATCTCAAGATTACCCCAATTAGGTACAAAATTATTAAAGGACTCTCTAGTGAGCGGTAAAGGAAGTAGAAGACTCTTCTCCCAATGAAGCATGTACATCCCAAAAACATTCCCAGTAGATCAAGCACATCAAGAACCATCCTCAGTGGTTCAAGCACATCAAGAACACCATCCCTATAAAGGAAGCAGAAGACTCTTTCCTAGTGGATCAAGCACATTAAGAACACTATCCTTAGTAGGAAGCAGAAGACTTTTCCCCAGTGGTTCAAGCACATCAAGAGCACCATCCTCAATAAAGAAGCAGAAGATTCTTCCGTAACGAATATCATCCCTATGGAGGAGGAAGAAGATTCTCCCCGATGAACCTAAGCACATTTAAACAACCCCTAGTGAGGAAGTAGAAGATTCTTCCCCAAGGTATCTTCAGTAAGGAAGCAGAAGATTCTTCCCCATTGAGTCCTATACACCAAAAAATCCCCAGTGAACCATGAAGGAAGCAGAAGATTCTTCCCTAGTGGATCACACATCTACACTACTCTTCAGTGAGTCCCTCCATATTACTCCTCAACGAGTTTTTCATCCCCATGCAAGTCGTGAGAGGCAGAAGATTCCTCCCCATGCACATCTGCTCCTCAGCGAGTTTTCACCATACCTAGTGGATCCAACCATCAAGACTACTCGTGCACATATCCTCCGAGAATTGAATATGCAGGCATGGTAGAAAAAAGTAGAGATAGTAATAGAGAAAGAGACCAAGGTTAACCTGAGGCAAGAGCCTTACCAGAAAAGGTAGAGAAAGAAGTGAAGAAGACAAGAGGAACAAGTCTCTTGGAGATGTTTGAGGTAAGAGCCCTAAACAGACTCCACAAAGACTAAATCATTTTGTTGTTTGTTGGGTTAGCTTGTAAGAGCATCCTTTTTTTTTTTTTTTTTTTTTTTCCTTCTTTTTAGTGACTCTAGGATAGTGAGTCACTCACCATTTGCTTGCAAGTGGCAAAACAAGTTCTAGGATAGTGAACCTATCGTTGTTCGTTTCTTGGGATTTCAGACATACGAATCCCATGCAACTCTTCGGAGTTGCACCTCGCCCTATGTATACGTGATGTGTGTTGTGTGCGTGGGTTGGGCCCAAGCCATATGTCGAAACAAAATATTTTGTCTCTTATTCTTTTGATTTTGTCAGTGAAGCTTATGAATCAAAAGAGGGGCATCTGTAGACACCGCATTTTGTCCCCCTTACGACTTGGGCCCTCGTTCCCCAATAATGCTCGAACTCTAAGGCCCAAGGCTAGTTTAGAGCCCAATCAGATTTCAAATTGACTTGAGGAGTGTTAAAATGGAAAATATAACTTTTTAAATGAGCAAAAATCTATTTTTGGAAATAAAATGACCAAAAGGGCCCTCGGCTCATGTACGTGGGCAACATCTTGCGTACGTGGGCCAAAGCATGCATATGTAGGCACATTCCTAAGTACGCAGCTAGGGTTTTAGAAGCATAGAAAAGGCAAGTTTTTTGCAATAATAGCTGAGGTTTGGAATGAATCCCACATCGTTTGGGAGCTTTTTCAAACCCCTATTTTTCAACTATAAAAAGCCTTATATGGTACATTTTCAAAATACACAGAAATCTCACAGAAAAAATTTAAGATTTAATAGAAAATAGTAAATCAAAAGGGAGTTTTTCACAAAACACCCTTAAGTCAATTTTGTTTGATTGTGACCTTTTTTGGCCCCAATCATTTTAGTTTAATGTTGCTAATCACTATTTTATTGAATTGAGATAGATTTGACTGTAGGGAACAGTCAAAATCAAGTTTGGAAAGCTTTTTGTGAGGTATTCCTTTTTAACTTCTTTTCTTTCTTTTCTATCTTTAAATCTTTCTGTTTGCTTTGTTTGTTTGTTAAAACATGTTTTAATATGCTTCTCTAGGTTAGGTTTAAGTTTTGGTGTGCTTAAAATGTATGTTTGTTTGTTAGAATTACGGTTTTAGTTCATTCTTTGTTTTCTTCCTTGTTTGTTTCTAGGTTAGGGTTTTGAGTAAGTCCCACGCACGCATGCCATAAGCATGCGTATGCAGGTTAAACCCTACATACACAGGCTCTGGGATGCATACGCAGGTGTTTGCCCAGAAACCCTATTCCTGATTCTTTATGTTGTTTGTTTGGTTTGTTTCACATGTCTTGTTCCTTTTTGAAGCCCGTTCACATGCTTATACGTGATTGTACCTCTACCTTACATGCTTGTTTGCTATCACATGCTAGATTAGGGTTTTCTTTCGTTTTGATACCATGCCATTCATTCACATGCCCATTCATCAATGCCATAGGTGCTGTGTTGCTGAGAGGTAAGTAAAGGGTAAGTAATGCATTAGAAATGTCCATGCATTTGTGTTTTGATTTTATTTTGATGATATGATGAAACATGCTTAGATGTATGATTAGGATTTCTAATGTGTTAATGCCTTGTTTTTGATATGTGTTGTTGGATGATATGCTTGCTGCCTTGTTTAGATGTATGATAGGATTTTCATATGTTAGATGAATGCTAGGGTTTCTTTTGCATGTTTGGTTCTCTTTTGCTTTATGGATAGATAAGTATGCTTGTTTAGGGATAAAGATGCCATGATTGTATGTTAGATGCATGCTAGTGTGTGTGTGAGTTTAGGATACAAGTGTTGAGATTGTTTTTAATAAGGTTAAGACATACGACATGATGATGGGAGGCCTACCTTAGGGTTGGGCGATCTTGGGTGCCTAACACCTTCCCAAGAGCATACCTAAACTCTGAACCCATACTCTGGTAGTAAGATCAGTGGTCCTTCCTTGAAGGGACGCTATATATATGGTTCCTAGACCATTGCAAAAACTAGGTGGTGACTCCAAAACGATCCCTTGTATATTTAGTATCCAATAGTGATTTTCAAAATTATATATATAATAGCAGTGTAATGAGAAACTTGGCTAACCAATATCATGAAAATTGCAAGAAAAAAACTATTTTTGCATCTCCAAACGTCCTGATCGAACTTGAAAGCTCGAATAGTGTAAAACACTATTGCTTGTTTAGACTCCCAATTCTTAATTGAGGCTTGATTAATTTTAATTTAAACACACTTGATGCAGAATATACGTGATTAGCAAATTAATTAATCAAAGCACTCCACAATTGCACAGATGAACAAAAAGTGCAATGCTAAAATGGAAAGGGTCGGGGGAAAAAGAATAGTAAACACAAGATAACATGACGATGTATTATCAAAGAGGAAACCGAAGAACTCAGCGAAAAACCTCTTTGCGACCCTCCAAGTCGAAATGATCCACTAGTGAATAAGTTGGAGTACAAGAATACCAAAAAGACCCTCCAAGCCTAATCTATCCAAAGTACTTGAGCCCTCCAAGCTCCAGCTACAAACGGACTTCTCGGAGTCTTGTTTTCACTAGCTTCGTGGATCCCGTAATACCACCTGATTGCTTCTGCCAAGCTTCACTGGCTTATTTTGGCAAATATCTAATGCTTCCCAAACTCTAAAACACTCTTTACACTTTGAATAGGTGTGGGTTGTGTTTGGGTACAAATCTCCTTTCAAGGTATAACAATGGAAGAGGGGAACAAGAAGAGACTATAATTATTTCTCATTTAAGGATGAGTTGCTCTCTCTAAGATGGTGGGTGTGTTGTAGAAACCTTTCTAGGGTTTTCTTCTGAATAGCCTTCTTACACTTTTGTGGGTAATGGGGGTATATGATATGGGTGAAGGATATAAGAGTCACAGTTAAATACATCTAAGTAGAGAGTTTCGCAGGTCACTTGCGGATTAGCTAAGTCGTGAAGTGACTCGCAAAATACAGTCTGGCAGTTGACTCTTTAGCTTCCAGCATGTGCTTCTCATGTGACCTTTCGCAGGTCATCCACTGGTGAGACAGTCGTGAGCAAGTTGCGAATCTTCACTGTCTTGAGCAATCTTCACCAACTTAATATTAAACCCATTGCAATTAAATCCCACAAAATACAAGGAAATAATTTAATGAAATTACTACACTTTTTTTTTTCATGGAATAAAGCCAGCACAAATGTTATGTGAAAAACCATAACTTAACAATCTCCCCTTTTGATTATTCCATGACAATAACACCCTATAACAAACTCTAGACTTAAATGTGAGTTTGGAAACAATGATAAAACTCACTCACACTTAAATATAAAACCTGTGATGAACTTAGAACATATATACCTGTAACTTGAAACACTTGCTCAAAACACATTAGATCCTTAAGGAAAAACAAATAATAAAGGACAAGTATAATGTAACAAGTAAAAACAATCAAGTAAACTTGATGTGAAACATATGAGCAACTTGAGTAAACACATGGCAGTCATATGAAAATAACTACAATTATCACTTAGCAAAGCAAATGATCACCCGAACATGCAATCAATAAAGTACAATAGCATAAGGATATATGCATGTCCAATATATAGACATGATATGAGAACAAAAAAGCATAGAACCAAAAGACTCAAAGCACCATAAAGCAAAACAAGAAAACAAACATAGAGTAAAACAAAACAAAACAAGGTTTTCTCATTAAAAAATGTCTTCTCTCTCTTGGTATATGCATCTCCCCTATGGAATTTCTCTCTCTCTTGGTATATGCATCTCCCCTATGGAATTTCTCTCTTACGAATGTGCACGAGTCCAATAGACTCTTTGGTATACTCTCCCCCTTTTTTACACGAATAGACAAAATGGCCAAGAAGAATGAGGGAAAGAAATGAAAGAAAAGGACAAGGATAGAGATGCGTGAGGGGTGCATGAATGAGAAATGAAGCTCAAACAAAAGCCAAAACACCTTAAAAACAAAATGGTATAAAGCATAAAGTAAACATGACATGCTAAGGATCAGAAAACAAGATATAGACCAAGGCATGCCAAGGCTAGCAAAGGTGTGTACATGAGGTGATTATGTGCAATGCATGAACAAGGCATAAGAAATGCACATCTGGGGCAAGGTGTGTAAAATGCACAACCAATAAACCAAACATGTTCCTAAGGAGGAAACATGAAAAACCCCAAAGTTTGGTACTCATTGGAGTCCAAATGAGTGAGAAAATGCCTAAGAGACAATTCATCAATACCTAGCCTACACACTAACACCATATATATAATGAAATGCATGAACATGTGAAAATATGCCTTAATACAAGTTTAAAATGCCACATGGGGCCAACATAAACATCATCAACACAAATGGGACTAAGCCTAATCTAAAAAATTAAAAAAATTTGCAGAAAAAGAAATTTTCCTAACCCCCATTCAAAACAAACCCAACCCTAGGTTTTAAGCAATCTAGAACTAAATTTAAGAAATTGAAAGAGTAAAGTGTTAGAAAATACCTTAGAGTAGTATTAGAAATGAAATCCAAAGAAATTTGGTTGAGTTTTTGACGAAATTTTGAGTTTTGGGGAGAGGGAGTCGCAAAGAGCTAAAAACAATGTTTTTGAAAAACTGTCAATTCAAGCCCTTTAAAACTGACTTTTTGCACATTTCACAAGTTAGTGACTCGCGAGCCACTCGTGAGTTACTCATGAAATGTGCAAATGGATAAGGCAAGTTTTCGCAGGCTAGGTCTAAGTTACAAAGCACTCGTGAATGAGTCGCAAAACTCTCTGCCTGAATTTGTGAAGAAATTGAAATTCTCTCAAATCTTTTTGTGACTTGTATGGGAGTGCATCCACTTGCGAAATGAGTCGCGAAACTGCCAAACAAGAAGTCTTTCTACACAAAAATTTTGAGATTTTGAGAAAAACTTTTAAAACAAAAGTGACAAAAATGACTTCCAAAAACAAATAAAAAACACAAAAATCTTTTTGGGTTTGATCAAGAAGCAATTAAGCATATACACATCACATTTGAACATGTACAATCACACAAATGAAATAGATATTCATTGAATATTAGACTTGTGTGTTGTGTGTGAGAATCAAGTTTGAGTTAGTCCATAATCTAGTATGAAGCTTCAATGATCAATGCAATCAAGTCATATGCACATAACACGAAGTCAAGAGACCTATCTCACTTATAGAAATGAACGTATATAACTCATCACCAAAGTGTTTACTTGATTGAAGGCTTTTCATTTGACTTCCATTTTTTTTTCCATACTTTTTGATCAATACAACTTAATTATTGAGCATCGATGCCATGAAATTTTTTATATTTCTTTGAAATATAAGCCTTTGGCTTTGGCATCATACATTTTGCTCCACTTTTTCATAGTCTAACTAGTTTTCGAAGCAAAACTTTTTCAGCTCTTTCTCCTTTTAAAGATTGACATTTGAAGAGCTTTTTGACATAAAATAAAATGTGAGAATATATATAAGATTAAGTCTACGCATGTATCAAGATTAATCAAGACTATTGGCTAGACATTCGTGACAAACTTGAAAATATATTTACAACAATCAAACATAGATTTCTAGATTTTACTTACATTCAATATAAGTGCATACATAACAAGCTAAGCTCGTAAATACATTATGCCATTAGTACGAAGGTACTATGCCAAACTCACATGTGATATGACAAAACACAAGCGATTAAATTTTTTGGATTTTTCACTTTTTATGTGGTTTTGGATTTTTACTCACACAAGACAAAAGTAATAAAGTAAGATCAACAACAAAAAACAATGCATATAAAGAAATGCATGATGCACAAATGCATGAGGATATAGCATTCAATGCATGCAGAGTCCTACAAAGAGCGAAATAATTAGATTAAGGACCAAATGAGTATAAGCTCAATCATAAGAACCCTACCTCACCCAAACGGAACAAGTGCTTGGAGTGAGTGTCTCATGAGAAGTGAGACGAGAGTTGGAAGAATGATAACTAGAGATGCACATAGACAATGAGTTAAAAGCATTAAACACTTTCTTTAACAACATACTATTTTCATCCAAATCTGGTTTTGCTTTCTTAGCTCAACTTCCATGACGCTCAAGTTTCTCTTTTCTTTTGATTTTTTTTTAAGAGCTTGAAACTTAGAGCAATGATGTCTTAGATGACCAAAAGTACGACAATAGTGACAAACAATGCGTTTAGGTTTACTAGGCTTTTTAGGGAGGAATCTAGCAGCATGGTTTTGTTCTCTTTTCAACATGGAACATTGAGGTCTTATATGACCAATCACATCGCAATGGTGGCAAGTAAGAATAAACTTAGATCCATTCAAATCCCTAAGATGAGATCTAAACAAAGGTTTTGGCTTAAGAGCCTTTCTCTTCACTTTTTGATTTCTTTTGTGTGGAGGTATGTATACCAATTTATCTTTAGAGCTAAAACTCACAATAGGCACAAAATTGGGTTTCACAACATGATTGCAACAAATAACATTTTCATTTTTAGCAATTGGTTCAGCAATCAAACACTTGGCATGCATCTTAAGAGATTTATTTTTCACATTTAAGATCATCAACAAGTTTGTTCGACAAAACAAGTTTAGCATCCAAGTCCATATTCAAAAATTCAAACTCTTTTAACTTTTCACAAGAATGTTAAGCAAGTTTCTTATACTTTTCAACCAATTTGTTAGATTTATTGAGCTTAGCAATCAAATCATGCTTTTCACAAATGAACATGCTCAAATTCTCGTGAAACTTCTTAGACTTTTTCTTCAAGAGCTTGACATTTGGAATATTAACACTACCTAAATATTCATGTAACATGTCATCACAAGCATGAGGATAAACACTTATAGAGGCATTTTCACAAACACATGTCATGTTACAATCAACATCATCCAAAACATGCAAAGAAGCACACAAAGCACTATCCATGACAATTAACGCAAAGGGTCAAAGATCACACTTAGGTATTTAAACCAAAACAAGTGTACTCGCTCTGATACTGATTGAAAGCTCAAATAGTGTAAAACACTATTACTTGTTTAGACCTCCAATTCTTAATTGCGGCTTGATTAATTTTAATCTAAACACACTTGATGCAGAATATATGTGATTAGCAAATTAATTAATTGAAGCACTCAACAATTGCATGGATGAAAAAAAAAGGTGCAATGCTAAAATGGAAAGGGTAGTGAGTAAAAGAATAGAAAACCCAAGATAACAAGACAATGTGTTATCGAAGAGGAAACTAAAGAACTTGGCAAAAAATTTCTCCATGATTCTCGAAGTCGAAATGATCTACTATTGAATAAGTTGGAGTACAAGGATATCAAAAAGACCCTCCAAGCCTAATTTACCCAATGTACTTGAGCCTTCCAAGGTCTAGCTACCAACAGACTTTTCGGAATCTTGTCTTCACTAGCTTCCCATATCTTGCAATACCGCTCGATTGCATCCGCCAAGCCTTACTGGCTTATTTTGACAAATACCCAATGCTTTCCAAACTTCCAAATACTCTCTACATTCTGAATAGGTGTGGGTTGTGTTTGGGTACAAATCACATCTCAAGGTATAACAATGGGAGAGGGGAACGAGAAGAGACTACAATGATTTCTCACTTAAGGATGAGTAGCTCTCTCTAAGATGGTGGGTGTGTTGTAGAACCCTTTCTAGGGTTTTCTTTTGAATAGACTCCTTACAGTTTTGTGGGTAATAAGTGTAAATATAGTATGGGTGAAGGATATAAAAGTTAAACTTAAAAACATCCAGGCAGAGAGTTTCGCGGGTCACTCGCAGGTTAGCTAAGTTGCAAAGTGACTGGAAAAATACAACCTGGCACTTGACTCTTCAACTTCTAGCATGTGTTTCTCATGTGACCTTTTGAGAGTCATCCACTTGCGAGTCAGTCATGAGCAAGTCGCAAATTTTCATTGTCTTGAACAATCTTCACCAACTTAAGACTAAACTCATTACAATTAAATTTCACAAAATACAAGGAAATAAATTAATGAAATTACAATACATTTTGTTATGGAATAAAGCCAACACAAATGTTATGTGGAAAACCATAACTTAACAGAACTAATATCCTATATGTTTTATTACCCAAACTAACATCAATAGCACTTCTACAATTCATAATTTCTATGCATAAGCACTGGTTACATACAAGTAATAATAATAGATGGAAATAATCACAAATGAGTTCATCTATTCTTGTAAATGCATAATTACATGTGTACCCTCGGTTAGGTTTGAATGCTGCTGGGAATGATTTTATTCGTTCAAAACATTGTTTCAAGCACAAGAATAACATAACTCTAGTACATAAATATTAGTCACTTTGATATATTTGCTATTGTTTTTTTTATTAAAAAAAAAAATTTATACATATTTGCTACTTAATTAAGTCAACCACTGTAGATCTCGTATATTGATGAACCCTACCGGGTCATGCCTCCTTCCACCACGGGAGCGGTTGAGGCCATGGTGACACCCCGATTACGGCGCTCCACATTTCCATGCCAACCTTCAAAGAAAACAATATTAAAAAATCTATCAGTAAAGATTCCCATCACTTTTAAGGAATCTACAGGATTCTCATGTTTGGTTTATAATATTTCAGAAATATCACGTTTCCATGGATCGGTTCTCTTGTCTGGTAGAAATGAGATTACAAATTTGAATGGTGGTAATCTAAGATATATATATATATATATATATATATATATATATATATATATATATATATATAGACACACTCGGATTAGCCCTACGTGAGGTCCCCCAAATTTCCTTTTTCTTTCTAAGAACGTTTTCAAGAAGGCAAATAAATCCATCCCTCTCCAACACAACAACTCTTCAATTCCTAGTACATTATTGCTTTGGTTTCTCAAGATAAAATTGTTAGATCCATTCATGCATACATACATATTACACAAGCTATGATAAGACCATGTCCCATAAAAATTGATAGTCACATAAAAACTAAAATATAAATAAATAAAGTAAAAAGGTAAATTACAAAACCATTTGAGATTTATTAATATGACACTACTCAAATTTGTATTTACATACTCATTCTCTTGAGATTTCTATAAACATTACAGATAAGTCAATATTCTTTTATACTGTTACTTTTCTAAATGAATATTCTTTTCTTTTTTTTCTTGTTTTTATAAAAAGAAATTCATACACATAAAAAAGACCAATAGAGTGATTCATACTCATTTGTACAAACATAAAGGATTAGTTTCATTTATATAGATCTCAAGAGAGGTTAATATGCTTTCATCCATAGTTTAGATTTATCTTTTTTTTTTCTTCTTTTTTTTTTTTAGAGAAATCTTTTCTTCTGAACTAAATTTATGCATGCATCAACTTATTTGTTGCATTTATAGAAATTTCAAGGAGAGAGTGTCATTCACCCAAATGCTTGGAAATTATCATTTCAATAAACCTTAGTGGCCAATTTTGATTGGGGGAGAGTAGAGGGGAGTAGAGTAGAGTTAGCTAGAATGACTATTTTTACTCTACTTCTCTCTATTCTTCCTCCCTTCACCTCAATTTAAATTGGCCAGTATACTGGTGAGGCTGATGTATTTAACCTAATAATAATAATGGTAAAAATAATGATAATAATAAAAAGAACAACATTATGGTTCGTGGTTTTACCAATCTTCATGTCATATCCACGGCTTTCGAGCTCACGATACTCTTGGCACAAGGCACATGATTCACAGCAACAATGAACCAAGCAATCCCCACAAGGACTTTTCTCCAACGTGTATTGTTGCCTCATTTTTGATCGATAGAAGCACGAGTAGAAGCATGGACAACAAACCACACAACAAATTAGTGTGTAAAGGGCTCCACCAGCACCACAAGCTGCAAAATAAATCACCCGGCCCCCACACACATCTTAGTTATTATTTCAACCAACCATACATGAACCACCACAATTTTTTTCAATTTAGGATCATCCTATTTCGAAAAAGAAAAAGAAAAAAAATGTAGGATCATCTCATAGTTTTTTATTTTTTACCCCCACAATTTATTAACCATAATAAATTGTAATTGAAATGATATTATTTTTACTTAATTTATTAACCATAATAAATTGTAATTGAAACGATATTATTTTTACATAATTTAATGACCACCGCTACTTTTATTATCCACTAATCAGATCATATGAAAGTCAGTAGTTATGAAAAGAGTAATAAAATTCGTAGTATAACTAGTGCAATTGATTTCTACTGTCTTAAACTACCTTAATTTAAATAATAAAAAAAAAAGAAAAAGAAAAAAGATACCCTTCGAAGTAAAATGAATGATAAATTCTTCAGGAAAAAAAAAAAAAAAAAAAAAAAAAAAAGAACAAAAAAAAGAGAAATTTCAATTGACAAAATAAATCTCTTGTAGTAGCATACTTACATGAGGATCCTTTATCCACAATCTCTGCAATTCGACCAAAAGTAATGCACGGACACCACATAGTCAAGCAACCTGTAAAAATTATCCAGTGTGTCAAAAAAACAAGGACACGAGCCATTTCACAAGGCTAGTTAACATTCTTACTCACAATTTTTGTAATCCGAGAAGCAGTCACAGAGACCAGTTGACCAAGGCACTCGAGCTTTAGACTGAACAAGAAACGGAGTTGCAGGCTGTGAAGCCTCATAAAATTGGCTGGTGGAGCTCACTGGGGCACCGTTGCTGGCGGCCTCTTGGTCGAAAGAAGGCGGCGCGTGGGAGTACTTGTCATAGGAGTTTGGGTTTGTAGAGGACTGAACATGAAACGCAGCTGGTTGGGAAGTTTCATAGTATTGGCCTGTGGAGCTCACCGGGACACCAGTGGTGGTGGTTTGGCCGAATGGATTTGGGGCTTGAGAGTACTGTTGATAAACATTTGAGTTTGTTGAATACATGATCGGAGAATCGATTAAGATGTTAGCGAGAGCTGAGCAGAAGAAGGGTGAAGAGGACTTCTATAAGTGATGATTGAAGAGGACTAAAGCAAATGTTTGTAAATTGCGGTGTGATTACGTTGAACTATCCAGGATATGAGTAGGAAATTTGGTTCGAGGTAGCTAAAAGTCCAATGGTCAAGTCTTTCGATGAAAAAGAAAAAAGAAAAAAGAAAATAAATACAAGTCAAGTCAACCTGGCCGGCTATGCTTTTTATTTTATTTTTTATCGTTCCTTTTTATGTGGGTTTTAATAAGTAGAAACTTTATTGACCATAGCTCTTACACGTGCCACTCACGTATGAGAGTGAGGGTTGATACATGTAATATCATGTTAATAATTGATACCTAACTATTCTTTTTATTTGTGTAATTTCATAATCTCAATGGCTCTGCACTAGATCAAACCCCAAAAAAAAATACTTAAATTATCACAAATTTCACTTTATTGAATTTGTAAAATAAAGTGTTTATAATTATAATTGGTGATATTTGAAATATCTTTTTAGTGATTTATAACACATCATTTTGCAAGTTCCATGTTGTAAATATCTCTGACTCTAAGTTATTCAATTATGCTACTTCATTCTTGGTCACAGTCTTATATCAATAAATAAGCCTATTACTTCTCTAAAATTATTTTGAGAATTTTGTGTGGCTACCTTATGTACATGACTTTGGAGGCTGACTGGCGTAGCACGTCTGTAGCTTCTATGAGATGAGATTGATGTAACTTCTATGCTATCCTATTCCTACGCAAAAACTAAGGGTAAGTTTTGGGTTTGGTGTCTAGTTATACTAGATCTATTGAGATAATGACATGTGTCTATTTTTGGATACGTGTCACCATCTCAATGGATCCAGTGCACTAGATGCATTAGATCTAAACCTCATCTAAAACTAAAGAGATGTTTACAGAAAGCAGAATAGAAGCAGCTAAAAGTATCAAAAAAATTCAGACCTCAAAAACATGATTAGAATATACTCCCAATTAGACCATAGCATCTAATTCTAAAAACGTATATGGTGTTTTGGCTGTGGTTAGGAATCTCATATTTATTTTAATATCTTAATATCCTAGTTTTTAGATATATATTAGCCCAATAATATAGGCTCAAGCCCAATCCATCTATGTGTGCAAGTCAAGTCTCTTACTTGTACTATAAGTCTATTAACCATAGTTAATGAATGATTAGTCTAGGATCTAGCTTACTATATATACCCATATTATAGTTCATTGTAATATAGGATTTGACCTACACTAATATATTAAAAATGTAACTCTTTAGGATTTCCAATGTGGTTATAGGCCGTTAGGCTGAACCACATAACATTTGTGTTTTTGTATTCTATATTTTATACTTCCGCTTTCGCATCTATTATAGTATATTGAACATGGTATATCAATGCTAATATTTAGCATGGTATCAAAGCCAAACTTCATTCTTGGCCTCTAACAAAATTTCTCAGTCAAGCTTGCTCAGCCTTCAAATTCTCAGATTATTTTGAGCACTATTTGCTTGCAAACTCAATCTTTGATTGAAGACTTAAGATTAGGACCTCATTGGCCTATCACAGTAGCAACCGTTTTTGTCTCATCGCCTCTACAGAGCCTCCATAGCGTCACTAGCTATGTCTTTAATCCTCTTGAACAAGTTGTGCCTCTTCCTTTTCAAATGTGCAAATCTAGACCTTTTCTCATGAAATCGACCACACAAGCGTACTACATGGACTATGGCGACCAAAACCCAAAAATCCGATTGCCTATAGCCTCTACACATGCCTCCACATGTCACCTCTAGATTGGCAATAATCTCACGCACTTCCCAGGTCTCACACGCACTTTCACACATCGTTTCACCTCACGCGCCAACTGCCTTCGCTGACTTTAGAATGACATCATCATGAATGCTTACATCAACACGTCACGTAAGCCCCATGTCAGTGAACGCAATGCCTTAGTCAGTTTCTCTATTAGTGCCATGTTAGAACTTGAGCGACATCGTTAACTTCCTGATCATTGAATTCTCGGTGTTCTGACCATTGACTTTGACCAAAGGCGAAAATTTTCAATAGGGTCTATCTTGCTCAGTTTTTCATGTATATTCTAATTTGGGCTTTGTTTTTTATTTGAATCTTTTAAATTGCCCAAATGGCCTATTTCTTATTCATTTTGGGACCATCCTACACACGAAGACTCATAAATCGTGCTTCATGACGACGTTCTTTTTGCCAATCTTCTTCAAGCCTACAATGTATCCTTTCTTTGGCCCTATTAGGCTTTCTTGGTCATTGATGCAGCCTTTTTTCGGCATTTTTCAGATGTCTCCTTCATTGTGTATGGTTCTTTCTCCATAGTGCTCGATCCTTCTGATCTCTTTCAAGGTCATTCTTTGGCTTTCTTTGTGGCTTCTTCTAGGCAACTTAATGGCTTCATTTATGGTTTCTTTAAGGTATTATTCAAGGCATTTTTCAAGGGTTCTTTTCAAGCTTATCCAATCTCAAGGCTTCATCGAACTTCCACCTTGAGCTTGAGTAGGGGTGTTAGAGATACATTAGCCCAATAGCATAGGCCCAAGTTTAATCCTTCTACGTGTGCAAGCTAAGTCTCTTACTTGTACTAGAAGTCTATTAACCATAGTTAATGTATGGTTAATCTAGTTTAGCCTTCTATACATGCTCATGTTATGGTTTATTGTACGTAGGATTTGTACTACATTCATATATTAAAGAGGGTTTTCTCCGTATACATAAGCCGTTAGGCTGAATCACATTATCCTCATGTTCTTGTGTTCTATACTTTATACTTCTGCTTCCAGATCTATTATAGCATATTTAACAGTGTATCAATGCTATTTAACACTAGTGATATTGTAATTGACTTCCTTCAACTAGTAGATTCAATTAGTTAGCTAGTTGCACATTGTTGGGAAATTTAGACCCCGGTTGATAGAATTAATAAGTTTTAAAACTAAGTTGTTAATTAGATCTATTATGAATAGTCTTTGGTTAAACAAACAAACATCAATATCTTGCACAACAGAATAGTAAATAAGACAAGATATAATGACCTAGGAAAACCAATAAAAAACCTAGGGGAAACCTCCTCAAAAAGCAATCCACTACAGTAAAGAGATGTTTAAGATCTAGTGCAAAACTTTTGTCTCTAGACTCTACAATCCCAGTAGATGAACTTATAGTAGAAATGTTTTACCACTTTAGAACATTTGAACTCTCTAATATATTAACGCTCCGCTCAAGATCACAATTGGAACCTCCAATTGACTTCAAGAACCTCTTGAAGGTTTTCTTCATAGCAGCTAGTTTATGGTGATTTCTATGACTTCAGCTTCTTCACCAATGGAATTTTTAGATTTATTTTGAAACTTTCCAGTTTGGTGAAATAGAGAAAACTTGGTTACAGAACTCTAGCTGCATAAACAGGGTGTTTATCTCTCTAAAACGTCATGTAATAGATGGCTTATAATGTCCTTTAAATATTGGTTCAAACGGATATCAATTTGGGGTTCAAACGAATAAGTTAGGGCTTTTTACATTGCTGATATTTGTTTATCCATGAAGCTCGATGTATCGAGGTAGTATCAAGCTTCTATCAAGGAGACATTGGGTTTCACAATGTATCGAGAGGTATCGAGTAGGTGTCGAGATTGCTATCGAGGTAAACGATGAAAATGTGCTAAACATGCACTTTTCTTGAGCTTTTCTTGAGAAAACTTCGTGTCTTCAACTTGGTCTTCAATTATAACTTTAAGACACACTAAAACTCAATAAAAGTCACACAATTTGGCATGGTTTTACAATACCTAAACTCATGACCCTAAAACACATGTAACATTATAATCACATAGGTTAATTGGTGAGAACACATGCTTTATTACTAAGCCAAAAAGATTCAGCCTTGTGTCTTGGCCAATAGGAAGAGAGCTTGAGTCTTATAAATAGTGCATGTAACTATCATTTGTAACATCTTGAACAATAAACTAATTCTTTGCTTCGTGAATATCCTTTTATCACATAATATTTCGCTATAGATAACGATTACTTCAAATTTATTCAATTCTCATTCATTTTCCTACAATTTCCATCTAACCTCCTCTCGAACCACCAGATTCTTAATAAGCATGCATAAAAAAAAAGATCATATTTCAAACTCGTAATTCTCATGACTGCAAAGTATATAGGAGACTAGTTTAATTTTTTCTATTTAATTTAATTTTTTTAATTTTTAGGCAGGAGGACTAGTTGTTAATTATGATGCTTATACATAAATAACTCTCGAGAATCTAGGAAAAGGAAAAAAAAAAGAAAAAGAAAAAAAGCCTTATGAGAAAAAGTTCACTGGCGCAGTAAATTTTATAAACAATAAAATTTTTGTAATTTTATTATCATTCCACCCGTAGTGTTGCTTTAATTTTTTATGCCTAACTTTCATCTTTTGATTATTTATAGAACGCTTTTTCTCTGGGAAACCACTATGGTATAAAAGGATTTGTCTTTTGTGTGTCAAAATTACCTACAATACGAAGTATATAAGACAGGGATACCAAATTTTTTGTATCAATTCCACCGACATTAACATATTCATTTACCGAATTTGATGGGAGTCAATTTCATACTGAAAACCGTTTCAGATTGGTTAAACAAATGATATATTTTCGATACTGGTAAATATGATGTACCATTTTGGCATGAGCACTATAATACATATTTTTAAATATTAGCATTGATACACCCAACAGCGAAGCTAGAAATTTATATTTGGGGA
The DNA here is from genome assembly GCA_028535165.1 of Quercus tomentella. NCBI lineage: Eukaryota > Viridiplantae > Streptophyta > Magnoliopsida > Fagales > Fagaceae > Quercus > Quercus tomentella. The sequence goes on along the minus strand of JAPQVY010000089.1, from coordinate 26,577,861 downwards.
GGCCATATATATATATATATATATATATATATATATTTTGTGTGTGTATGAAATGTAAAATAGTAATGTACAATACTTCATAACTACATATGTATGAACAAAAGTATATTTAGTTAAAATTAAACAATCATTCAAATGTCAATACATAAAAAAATATAATAAACTACAACTAAATACATGTGTATATATTGTTTATAACATATTGATTATTATAATAATAAATAATATATTATAAGGAATTTATAAAAGAAAGCAATGAAAATAAAATTAAAAATAAAATTAAAACAAAGAAAATACAAATACTTGGAAAGTGTTAAAAACTTATGGGTCAGCCAGTCTTAGGGGCATAGATAGAGTACTGCACACTACACAAGCAAGGAAGCTTCACAAATTGAGTCACAAATTGAAAGTCCTACGGTCACTGACAATGACAATGACAAAGGAACAAAATTGAGTCATTCTTTCTTGTCTAAATTGAACACATAATACACTATACTACTGCAAAAATTTTACTTTTAAAACAAAGGGGCAAAACTTTTACTTTTAAACAAAGGGATGAAAAGCAAAGTATTGAAATCTGAAAAGATAAAAAAAAGAAAGAAGAAGAAGGCAAAGGCAGTGGCGAGAGGAATGCAAAGAGAAAGAACTGAAAGTTTGAAAGAAGAAAAAGAAGAAGAATGTAAAGGCCAAGTCCTCAACGGAGAGAGAGAGAGAGAGAGTCACCTGTGTAAGAAAGATTGTTTCTACAAGACTATAACTATATGGCTGTGTGGGAGAGACAAAGTTTCAGACTTTTCAATTTTTCTACTGTGTACAAGTAAGCCCTAAATGTGTTGGGATGAAAATTAGAATTTTTTCCCTTTTATTTGTTGAGGTAATTGTTAAAATACTTATGTGTTCATTTTAAAGATGTTGAATGTGTAATTATTGTAATTTTTTGACATGTATTTGTGGATTGTCTTTTATTTAAATGAAAATTGTATTTATTTTTAGACTTTCTTAAAAATATATGTATATTATCAGGTATGGGGCCAAAATGATAAAGTTTTTTAAGAATTTTCAAATTATTTAGGATATTTCCAAAAATAAATTATTTTTTTCAAAAATTTTGGGGGTGCTAAGGCCCCCCTCAGTCCTTAAGTGGTTCTGTCATTGGATACACTATGTTGAATATGCTATTATAAATGCGGAAGCGAAAGCATAAAATATAGAATACAAAAAAATTACGTGGTTCAGCTTAACGGTCTACGTCCACAGAGGAAACCCATAAGAGCTACATATGTAATATATGAGTGTGGTACAAATCTTGTATTACAATAAATATAACATGGGTATATATAGTAGGCCAAGCCCTAATCTAATAGACTTTTAGTACAAGTAAGAGACTTGACTTGCATACATAGAAGAATTGAGCTTAGGCCTATATTATTGGGCTAATATATCTCTAACACATATGTTCATTAAATTAACATGTAAATTAATAGGTAGTGGTTAAAGCCCATATATATAAATCTATTGTTGGACCAATTTGTAATCTTTAACCTAATATTCTAATCCAAGCCCAAGCCCAATAAAAATGATAATGCATTTATGTTCCAAATAATAATAATAATAAATAATAAATAATATATTTCAAATACTGTAGAGATGTAATGTATGAAAGGACTTGACAAAGCTTGCAAGGTTTAAAAAAATATTGAACCGTTATTTTTTTTTTTTCTCCTCCTTGTAGGAGCTTTTCTTCCACGTAAGATGAGCTTACTTCTATCACTCTTTCCCTGTGGAAGGGCTAATAGTTTGTTTTGGCTCTTGGAAAATTCCTTACCACCGTCCTCTCAATATGCGCGCAGCAAAGAATTTACTACGGTCCATTTGGATGATGGGGAATGATCATAAAATTGTAGATGTAGGAGAAGTTATTCCAATTCAAACTTTCTATGGAAAGTCAAATACAGTGGGTTATGAGCAATGGCCCTCAGAGCTTTGATAATCATCTATTGTTGCTTCGATGCTGGGAGGAGGGCATGATAGCTAGATCAGTTAAGTTTACAACTATCCCAATCTGGGTCCAAGTGTGGGGACTACCATTTGAACTTATTAATGAAGAGATGAGGAAGGATATCAAAAGTGGCTTAGGCTGGGTGGTGGAAGTGGATTGTAAAGCTATTGCATCAGACCAAACCCGTTTCTTACGGATTCGTATTGAAATTCCCTTGAACAAAGCCCTCCGACATGGCGGCCCAGTGGTCAGTCCAGAAGGAGATATAGTCTTGGTGGCTTTTAAATATGAGCGTTTGGTTAGGCTGTGTTTCAGGTGTGGCATGCTCGGCCATGAATCAAAGGAGTGTTTACTCCACACTGATACTCATACAACAGAAGGAGGAGAGTCTGTATGGGGAGGGACGAAAGCAGGGAACAGAGGGAGAAGTGAAACAAACGGGAGACATTAAACCAACCCACCACAGCAGAATCATGGCAGTAGTGATGCCAACCGATTTGGGATGATGTCTCCGACAGCTAAAAATAAGGAATTTAATTCGAGGGCTCTGGTCATTTATGAAAAAACCGAAAAAGCTGGTAACAATATGAATGGAAATAAGAAAATGGCTAAAACAGACATTGCTATACCGTTACCAACCCAAGAATTCATGTCGGTTGACTCTACCAGTCAGAAACTGAATTAAATACAGGGAGTGGGAGATCATCTGAGGCCGAAAATCTAGGTGAGGATTTATTCTATGTCCCCATTAGTTACGACATTAATTGTATACCAATTGCGTCAGAGAAAACTGTAACAGAAAAACTGGAGTGCCCTCAAACACGTGAGCAACCACGAGACCAGAAAATTACACAGGCTTGTGGCCAACCAAAACCTGCAAAATGGAAAAAAGTACTCCAGAGTGGTGTAGTAGCCATGCATGAGAAATTGGTTAGTGGGAAAACCTGTGTTGGGTAAAAGCGAGTACATTGCTTATGGGAGGATGATGGAGGGGAGGAAGTATTGGATTCTAAAAGGGCTAGGATTTTGGCCGAGCAATCAAAATCAACTTTCTCAACGGTGGATGCTCGCAACCAGGGACGGAGCCAGGACTTGAAGTTAGGGGGGCAAAAGTATAAACAAAAAAAAAAATTTGAAACTCTAAATAAATATTCATTTTATAAACCATCAACAAAGAAAAATACACAAAATTATTGTTTTTTAATATATTACAATGCAATTATTTATGAAAATAAGACATTAAATTTTTCTCAACATTAGTAGTTGGTAATGTTGCACCACTATTATTAGCTTCTAAACCATTTGAAGTTTTTTTTTTTTTTTTTTTTGAAAAAATCAAATATGGTAGTGGACTTTTTCATAATTTACAAATAAAATATAATTTGAAATTATCATGTTATTATATGGTCAATAATCTATAATCATTTCACACAATAAACAAATACCATGCACACAAGTAGTCAACAAACAACCAACAAATTTTAAAGTGATAAATAATCTCTTTAATTATTTACCTAAAAAAAAAATCTTTCAAATTTTTTAAAAGACACTAATAGACAACAACACTACCAAACAAATCTACAAACCTACACTAAAGTGCACAAAAATGTCTGAACATCACATAGCATTGTGTTGTTTTACATAATTTACAATTGTTAATCACTAGACTAGAGACAAGACACCACCTGACCACCATTTATTATAATATATATATATATATATATATATATATATATATATATATACACTACAAGAATTTTGGTCTTTTGCGACCAATGTTTTAGCGACGACCAAAAAGTCGTCACTATTAAGCATACATTAGCGACAAAAATATATGGTCATCGCTAATAAGTGTATTGTAGCGACGACACTAAGGTAGTCACTAATAAGTCATCGCTAACGCCATGGAGGGAATTTTATTTACTTTTGGAAAAATGGAGGGAAACTTTTAGCAATGACAATAAATTTTGTTGTGACGACATTTATGTCGCTAAAATAAGGTGTATTTTAATGACGACATCTATCATCGCTAATAATCATCTTTAGTGACAACCTTATATTTTGTCACAGATATGTGGCCAAAAATATATAGTAAATATATTATATATATGCTTTATTTATCAGTGATGACACATTGGTGGTCGCTATTAGAATGCTATTAGTGATGACATAACATGTCGTCGCAAATATATCTACCTAAATATAATGGAGGGTAAAATTTTCACTCTCAAAAAGTGGTGGGAATTATTGGAGGGAAGCAGATTTTATATTAGCAATGAATTAGGTCGTCGCTATAAGGGATCTTTTAATAAAGACAAAGATTGTCGTCACTAATATGTGACCAAAACAATTTTGATATAATATGATTTTTATTTTTTTATCAAATCCTCCAAATGCTTCTTAAAATATTAAAAATGACATAAATTCCTTTAAAATGTTTGAAATGATTAAAATACCATTAACCTGGTCAAAATGACCAAAATACCCCTAAACTTATATAATGACCAAAATAAACTTGCAGCCTCCAAAGTAATTTAAAACTTTCAAATCCATTTTAAAAAAAAAAAAAGAAAAAAAAAAAAAAGAAGAAAATATGAGACAACGGAGGGCTTGTTGCTTCAATATACTCTCAAATCATAATGTTACCCATTTGAAACTTGAAATCGATAAAATAATAAAAATTGAGAACGTTCTAATTCCACTCAAAATACTGACTAATTCTCATAGTTATCAAAATGTGAATCGTATCGGGAATCAATTTTTTATTTTTGTGTATCATGTGTCATAAGAAAGGTATTAGTCAATATTTACCAAACTAATAAATTCATTATAAATATATGAAAGGTATATTCATTATAAATTCACAATATATTCAACTAATAACCAATTCAATCATCAATTATGTAATGATATTTACCAAAAGTAAGTAAATAAATCAAATTAAAATATATTTATAATATACATATTCAAATTAATTAAAATCAAAAGTAATAATACGTGATATATAAGCCAAAATAATAAATTTTTTCATCATTTTGCCTAATCAATTTTATCTAAGTCAATGTTAACAAGATGTTCATCATCTTTCAAAATTATTTATTTATTAACATTTTCTAACAACTACTCCAATACCCAATAATCCACTGAAAACCTTCCTACTAAACCTAATTTCACAAAGTCTAGTGGTCTCAAGACCATCTATTAAGTTTGATCAGGTTTGACCAACTTTAACTAAACTTTAACTGTGCCTTTCTCTAAATCTAACAGTTTGATTGTGACCATAATTTACTAAATTAACATTTCATTACACTCTTCAAGTCCAATGGTTAGATTTCAAATTTAAGTACGGTGTGAGATGGATATGTGTTGTGTATCTATATGGCTATGTTCTCTTAATTTGACCATTGAATTGGTCTCAAATTTCACCAACACCAATATGCCACCATACCCTTCAATCCTAATGATCAAGATTTAAATATAAATTTCACCAAGTCCAATGGTCAAAGGACCATCTATTAAGTTTAATTGGGTTTGATCAACTTTAACTAAACTTTGACCGCCTCTTTCTCTAAATCCAGCCGTTTAATTGTGAATATAATTTACTAGAATTAACATTTCATTACAATCTTTAAATCTAATGGTTAGATTTCAAATCTAAGGATGATGCGTGATGGATATATGTTGTGTACCTGTATGACTATGTTCTCTCAATCTGACTATCAAATTGTTCTCAAATTTCACCAACACCAATATGTCACCATACTATTCAATTCTAATGATCAAGTTTTAAATATGAATTTCACCAAGTCCAGTGGTCTCGGGACCATCTATTAAGTTTGACCGGGTTTGACCAACTTTAACTAAACTTTGACCGCATATTTCTCTAAATCCAACCGTTTGATTGTGATCATAATTTACTAGAATTAACCTTTCATTGCACTCTTCGAATCCAACAATTAGATTTGAAATCTAAGGATGGCGCGTGATGGACATGTGGTGTGTATCTGTATAGCTATGTTCTCTCAATCTGACCATCTAATTGTTCTCAAATTTCACCAATTCAATATGTCACCATACTCTTCAATCCCAATGATCAAGATTCGAATATGAATTTCAATAAGTCCAGTTGTCTTAGGACCATCTATTAAGTTTGATCGGGTTTGACCAACTTTAACTAAATTTTGACCGCACATTTCTCTAAATCAAACCGTTTGATTGTGACAATAATTTACTAGAATTAACCTTTCATTGCACTCTTCGAATCCAACAGTTAGATTTGAAATCTAAGGATGGCGCGTGATGGATATATGTTGTGTACATGTATGACTATGTTCTCTCAATCTGACTATCAAATTGTTCTCAAATTTCACCAACACCAATATGTCACCATACTATTCAATCCTAATGATCAATATTCGAATATGAATTTCACCAGGTCCAGTGGTCTTGAGACCATCTAATAAGTTTGACCGGGTTTGACCAACTTTAACTAAACTTTGACCGCACAATACTCTAAATCCAATCGTTTGATTGTGACTATAATTTACTAGAATTAACCTTTCATTGCACTCTTCGAATCCAACGGTTAGATTTCAAATCTAAGAATGGCACGTGATGGATATATGTTGTGTACGTGTATGGCTATGTTCTCTCAATCTGACCATCCAATTGTTCTCAAATTTCATCAACACCAATATGTCACCATACTCTTCAATCCTAATGATCAAGATTCGAATATGAATTTCACCAAGTCCAATAGTCTCGGGACCATCTATTAAGTTTGATCGGGGTTGACCAACTTTAACTAAACTTTGACCACGCCTTTCTCTAAATCCTACCGTTTGATTGTGACCATAATTTACTAGAATTAACCTTTCATTGCACTCTTCGAATCCAACGATTAGATTTCAAATCTGAGGATGGCATGTGATGGACATATGTTGTGTACCTGTATGGCTATGTTCTCTCAATCTGATCATCCAATTGTTCTCAAATTTCACCAAACCAATATGTCACCATACTCTTCAATCCCAATGATCAAAATTTGAATATGAATTTCACCAAGTCTAGTGGTCTCGGGATCATCTATTAAGTTTGACCGGGTTTGACCAATTTTAACTAAACTTTGACTGCAAATTTCTCTCAATCTAACCGTTTGATTGTGACCATAATTTACTAGAATGAACATTTAATTGCACTTTTCGAATCCAACGGTTAGATTTCAAATCTAAATATGCCGCGTGATGGACATGTGGTCTGTACTATATGACTATGCTCTCTCAATCTGACCATTCAATTGTTCTCAAATTTCACCAACACCAATATGTCACCATACTCTTCAATCCTAATGATCAAGATTTGAATATGAATTTTACCAAGTCTAGTGGTTTCGAGACCATTTATTAAGTTTGATCGGGTTTGACCAACTTTAACTAAACTTTGACCGCATATTTCTCTAAATCCAACCGTTTGATTATGATCATAATTTACTAGAATTAACCTTTCATTGCACTCTTCGAATCCAACAATTAGATTTGAAATCTAAGGATGGCGCGTGATGGACATGTGGTATGTATCTGTATAGCTATGTTCTCTCAATCTGACCATCTAATTGTTCTCAAATTTCACCAATTCAATATGTCACCATACTCTTCAATCCCAATGATCAAGATTTGAATATGAATTTCAATAAGTCCAGTTGTCTCAGGACCATCTATTAAGTTTGATCGGGTTTGACCAACTTTAACTAAATTTTGACTGCACATTTCTCTAAATCCAACCGTTTGATTGTGACCATAATTTACTAGAATTAACCTTTCATTGCACTCTTCGAATCCAACAGTTAGATTTGAAATCTAAGGATGGTGCGTGATGGATATATGTTGTGTACATGTATGACTATGTCCTCTCAATCTGACTATCAAATTGTTCTCAAATTTCACCAACACCAATATGTCACCATACTATTCAATCCTAATGATCAATATTCGAATATGAATTTCACCAGGTCCAGTGGTCTTGAGACCATCTAATAAGTTTGATCGGGTTTGACCAACTTTAACTAAACTTTGACCGCACATTACTCTAAATCCAATCGTTTGATTGTGACCATAATTTACTAGAATTAACCTTTCATTGCACTCTTCGAATCCAACGGTTAGATTTCAAATCTAAGAATGGCACGTGATGGATATATGTTGTGTACGTGTATGGCTATGTTCTCTCAATCTGACCATCCAATTGTTCTCAAATTTCATCAACACCAATATGTCACCATACTATTCAATCCTAATGATCAATATTCGAATATGAATTTCGCCAGGTCCAGTGGTCTTGAGACCATCTAATAAGTTTGACCGGGTTTGACCAACTTTAACTAAACTTTGACCGCACATTTCTCTAAATCCAACCGTTTGATTGTGACCATAATTTACCAGAATTAATCTTTCATTGCACTCTTCGAATCCAACGGTTAGATTTCAAATCTGAGGATGGCATGTGATGGACATATGTTGTGTACTTGTATGGCTATGTTCTCTCAATCTGATCATCCAATTGTTCTCAAATTTCACCAAACCAATATGTCACCATACTCTTCAATCCCAATGATCAAAATTTGAATATGAATTTCACCAAGTCTAGTGGTCTCGAGACCATCTATTAAGTTTGACCGGGTTTGACCAACTTTAACTAAACTTTGACCGCAAATTTCTCTCAATCTAACCGTTTGATTGTGACCATAATTTACTAGAATGAACCTTTAATTGCACTTTTTGAATCCAACGGTTAGATTTCAAATCTAAAGATGCCGCGTGATGGACATGTGTTGTGTACTATATAACTATGTTCTCTCAATCTGACCATTCAATTGTTCTCAAATTTCACCAACACCAATATGTCACCATACTCTTCAATCCTAATGATCAAGATTTGAATATGAATTTTACCAAGTCTAGTGGTTTCGAGACCATCTATTAAGTTTGATCGGGTTTGACCAACTTGAACTAAACTTTGACCGCACATTTCTCAAAATCCAACCATTTGATTGTGACCTTTATTTACTAGAATGAACCTTTCATTGCACTATTCGAATCCAATGGTTAGATTTCAAATCTAAGGATAGTGCGTGATGGACATATGTTGTGTACTTGTATAGCTATGTTCTATCCAATGTTATGAATATTGTTTAGGATCCCATTTCGATTTGTCCAATGGATTGAAATATTTTAATACTGACCAATTTCGATGTACCGTTTTAAGACGTTTCGGATTTCAAAATATATAAAACTATTTACTTTTAAAAACATATTACTTATATATATAGTTAGTTTTGAAGCACGTGCTAGCTAGTAAAAAGATTACAGTTATGGGTATAAATAAAATGGATTTTGCTAATGTGTGCCCTAAGGGCACACAATAATTAACCATTTTTGGCAAAATTTTCTCGAAAATTGAAAAAGTATTGACAGCTTTTTCAATTTTCGAGAAAATGTTTCCAAAAATGAAAAGTTTAATGTGTGCCTTTAGGGCACACATTAACCGGACCCTAATAAAATTTATTTCTAGTCATTGCATACCATCTCAGGGTTTTACTATTTTATAAATTTATATATAAATATATATATATATATATATATATATATATATATATATATATATATATATACATTTTGGTAAAAGTTCAAGGCCACACAATTTGTTAAAAATATTTATAAATTATAAAAGTTTTTTAATATTTTTGATTCTTAAGTTTTAGTTAAAATCTTAATTTTTTTATAAATTCATTATACATTTATATTAAAAATACAAACCTTTTTTAGATGGCACATGGTAATAAATTTTATTTTTTATTAAGATTAAAATTATAAATCTATTTAAATATTTGATATTATTTTGATGTACCGTATTTAAAGTATTAAAAAAAAGTAATAAAAAAAAGAAAAGATGTCAGACATAAGTAAAATATAACATTATTTTATTCAAAATAAATTAATAAAAAGGTTTCATGAGATACTTTGGGTCAAGCACATCAAAAAGGACAAAACTAATGTTAAGTTGGATATAAATATTAAAAAAGTGTACATGTGAGCAGCTAACTATCCAGCCAAAACAAAAAAAAAAAAATTCAGCAAAAAAGTGAGCAGGTTACTTGAGCATTCAATGGGGGCAGTGTCCTTGAGACGTCCTATCATCATCTCAATTCCAAGGTTCTGACTTTTTATGTAAAAGAAAAAAATAGTAGCTACATAAGTGAGTAATAGTAGCTCTAGGCTAGTAATACAGCTGGGAAATATTATAGTTTATATTCTCAAGGAAATATTTGAGTTCCCACGTCTCATCTTTGCTCCCCAAGTCTGTAAATTTCAAGATTCAAGCATTATAGTTTATGTTCATTCACTACCTATCTTCTTCTTCATTTTGCTGCCTAAGTCTGTAAAGCTCATCTCTTTTTATGTTCTTATTCTTTTTATTTTTACCACTTAGAGCTATGCAAACAGCAAGAGCAAGAGGCGGATTTGCACAAAATTGGGGCGGATTTGCGCATAATCTTTTCTCATCTTCCTCCTCAATGCATCCTAGATGGGTTGTGTCTTTTTTTTTATTTATTTATTTATTTATTTTTTGCTTTTGACTGCAGTTTAGAAATATTTGAGAGAAAGGATTGTTTGTATTTGGAGGGAAAATGGGTTAGGGGATGGGCCGAGAATTATATTTGGAGGGAAATTTTTTTATTTATTTTAATTTAATTTACTTTTGCTTTTGACTGCAGTTTAGAGATGTTTGAGAGAAAGGATTGTTTGAATTTGGAGGGAAAATGGGTCAGGATTGTTTGTGTTTGGAGGGAAAATGGGTCAGGGAAAATGGGAATGAAAAAAACACCTAATATAACGGATTTTGTAGTCCCATAATGAGCATGATCCCATGTCTTTCTCAGTCATTACCGCCAATTATATATCACTCATCATCTCTCTCGTTCTTTCTCACATACCCGCTAAACCTGTAGATTCACTGCTGTTCAGGTATTTTTTTTTTCTTTACTTCTGGTTAATTTTGTTCTTAGTGTTCTCAAGTTTTCAACTTATTAAAATAGGAAAATTGTTAAAAAGTGGCATAAATTTTATTACTTATTAGTTGGCCTGACAATAGCTTTTTAATCGACATCACTTGATCAACAATATAATATAATATCCAAATTCTAAAATTTACTTTTTATTCTTACCTTAATTTATTTTCATTTTCTCCAATTATAGTTGTTTTCATGAGTCGTCATGGTCAAAACTGATTGGTTCAAAATTGATCCTTCGGTGGGTTGGGGATAGTTCAATATTTATAGTCAACTGCACGTAGAAAATAGATTTATTTAAATGTGGACATTTGGGATTTTTTTTCTTTTTTTCTATTTCCTTCAAATGGGTTTCTAAAGTAATCTTTTGTTTATGGTGATAAATGATGATACCAAAAATGTTAATTGTTTGAACTTTTATTTTGTTGGCTCAATAATTAAAGAAAAATTGTGTCTAGTTCCTTTTCATGGGGATGGAAGAAGTTCACTGGTAAAAGTTCTTTGGTCACTAACAATCTTCTCTCGACAGATATGGAAAGCATTTTGTTTTTTGGTTTTTGTTTATATTATAACTAAAAAAAAAGAGTAGAAGGAAATGATTAGAGTGACTTTTTTTATCTAGATGATGTCATTGTAGTATCCTACTAGCTTTGTGAATTCTAATCCTTACTTCACCTAAGATTTTCTTTTGGGAAATTAAGTTCCATCACCTAAGAAAGAACCGGAGACTCTGTTGTTTGGATGTCCATGTTGTGTATCCATTTAAATTCTTTTTCTTTAAGTCCACTATGAATGATTTGTTTTTTAGATAAGTGATATTTCGTTTGTGTTAATGGTTTTTCATTTGCTTTAAATTCTTTTACTTTATTTTCTTTACAATGATTGTTTTTCTTTGTCAATTTTATTATTTGTTGTCTTCCTCTCTCTCTGTCAATATATATTAGTTTTTGGCCCCCCTAAGAAGAATGTCTCCACCTGATGGACCATCACATGAGATGGTTGTCCCTACTGCATCTGGTTAGTGCAAGTTTAGTCTTTCATGTAGTTGTCTTTGTTACTATAGAATTTGTATAAGTAACGTTGCCAAAATGTTACTGACTATGCTATCTTATTTTTCCTAATAGTTAATATGCCCAACAAACGGAAAAGAGGTAGAAATCTATGCACCAAGTTTAAAAAATTGAGGGAAAATGGACTCGTTCCGATAACCATCCCTCCAGGGGCCAAAGGACCTGTGGGTGAAAATGCTGGTGTGTTTACAAGAAGGGTGGGCTTCATCGTTCGTGAACATGCGAACCTTAGCTATGAATCTTGGTCTAAGGCCCCACAAGAACACCGACAAATGTTGAAGAATCGTTTGGTGGCAAGTTGTTACTACAAAGGCTATGGTATTTAAAATTTGTGTAAAAAAATGAATGATAATTGTTTTTTTAATTATTATGTTTTAGGCTGATTTCACGTTGGACTCAAATCGCGTTGAGGATAAGATGTGTATGGAGATTTCATTGTCAAGTTGCTATAATAATGTTCGGAGTAACTATTACAAGGAGTACTTGCCATTTAGTAAGGAGGAAGTGAGGGCCAATGTTCCACCAGATTTGACACAGGACAAATGGGATGCTTTATGTGATCTATATGAAACAACCTCATGGAAGGTAAATCTTGTTCATACTAGAATGTTAATAATTTTCAACACAAGTATATTTTCATATATTTTTTGTTATGATTGTTAATTCTCTTCGTTTTAATTATCTTTTTTCTTTTTTATCTAATACTTGTTAGAAAAAGTCTGACCGGAATAAGGAGAACAGAGGAAAGGACAAAACTGGTCACACTTGTGGATCCAAATCATTTATTGCTTACTATGAAGAGGTTGCAACAATTTAATTCTTTATTATTTATAATAATGCTAGTGTATACATGTTAATTTTATCTTTATTATGTGCAGAAAAAACAAGGTGGTAAAGAGATTGGAAAAGTGGATTTTTATAAGATGACCCGCACAAAGAAAGATGGTTCTTTTGTGACTACTACCAGTGAAGAAAATTACGTAATTAATATTCCAATTTGTATTCATATATATCAAAGTTTGATTTCATATAGATAATTTATAGAGTAAATCTTGAATTAATTGCATGAATTAATTGCATAAATTATTTAGTAAAATTTTGTCACTTGTGCAGAATCTAATGATAGAAAAAGTAGCTGATGAAGAGAACCAAAGCACTGAGGAGGAAATTTTTACAGAAGTGCTAGGGACAAGGCGAGGCTTTGTAAGAGGGATGGGGAAATTTGTGATTCCGACCCCAACCCCTTCTTCTCATTTGCGATATGAGACAAGCCTGAATATGGAGTTGGAAACCTGCAAGCAAGATTTGTCCAATACGATGCTGAAACTGTCTGATGCGGAGCAAAAACAGGGTGAGTCGGATCAAAAACTTGCTAAAACACAAAACCAAGTGGCACAGTTGCAGAGTCAGGTAGAGGAACAACGTCAGCAACTAGCTATACTGATGGCAAGATTTGGTAGCTAGTCTATAAGGTGATTAGTTTATTAGTATATTAGTATTTGAGACTTTGTTATTACTTTATGAAGACTTTGTTATTACTTTATGAAGAACTTGTTATTACTTTATTAGTATTTGAGACAATAGATTGGAATTAAAATTATGTATGTGATATTGAACTTGGGAATTGTTCTTCCTTATTAGTAGTTATTGCCTTTATTCCTTTGATGGTTTCCCAGGTCTCTCCATTTTGTTTACCAAACATAATCTCCATTTTTTATCACTATCATTTACTGTTTCTGTTTTTTGTTGGTATGCTCCAATTAAGTTATATCTTTTAACTTTTCAAAAACCGGTGCCTAAATTTTCAGTGGTGGAAGTTGTAGGTTTGGAAAATCAATTAGGAAATGATAGTGGGGATTTCATTTATTTATTCTATTTACTTAATTGTACTGCTAACTGAATGTGTCTGGTTTATGAACTGGTTTATGGATCTTTTACCGTTCCTGTGATGTAATAGTTTAGGAAAAATAAGTTATCTTCAGTTTGAGCTTTCACTTTTGCGTCTTAGTTTACAAGGAAAAAGTATTTTGTAGATATGAGAAGTGGAGTTGAGAGGTTTTTGAAAGGGATTTTTGCATGGAAAAAGATCACAATCATTTTAAGTGCCATCCCTAAATTATGGGGTGTTAATGTTCATCAGAACTGACTCACGTACATAACTATAAGAAATTAGGATTTGATTTTTGGAGACAAAATTAAGAACTGACTCACGTACATAACTATAACAATGCAACTTGTTCAAAAATTCTTTTTACAATAAATGCATGAAGAAATCATCAAGGAAAAGGAAGAGGAAAAGGAAAATAAAATTACCGTATAAATTATCTACTAAGTATAAAAAAAAGAGCAAATGTCTCTAGCTACAGGTGAGAAAGAAAAACTTTTAATATTAAAAAAAGTTATGTCCACAAAATTTTCACAATAAATCTCTTATCTTAAGTAGCAAGTTATTATTTACTATTATTGGTGAGAAAAAAAAAATTTAATGATGGGTTTAAATTAGAATCATTAATAACTTTTCGTTAAAAATTTGTTGAAAAAGTATTGTAAATATATTATAGACGTAACACTTAGTATTTAATACTATTATCTAAAACCTTTAAAATAAGGAGAATTGGTGAGCATTTTTTTTTCCTTCAAGTATGCCAGTTTGGATTGAGTTTGTATTCGTTTTTTTTTTTTTTTTAATGATTTTATATGTTTACTTTGTACCTTTATAATGTAAGCTTATAGTGTAAAATTTAGACACAAAAAGTAATAAATATTAAACATATTTGTAAAACAATGGTAAATATTGTATAAATTTTGCAAATGTGTACAATATTTGTCAATTTTTGTATGTCTACAATATAAATTTTCATTGCAAGTACAATACAAATATAGAGATATTGTGAATATATTGTAACACGTGTCAATTCTTTTTAGGTCAAACTAAAATAAAATAATAAAATATCAAACCAAGAACTAGCACAATTAAAAATAAAGGTACTGTATTGTGTATTGTGAAAATGTCATGACATTTTGTTGTTATCACAATATTTTTATAATTATTGAGGTGTAAGTTCCTTATAGGTCAAAATAATCTAATAAAATATTAGATTAGATTGTGTTCCTAGATTTTTTTTCTTTTCTTTTCTTTTCTTCATTTAGTCAAATTTAGTAAGCCAAAATTCACATTTTCAAGCACATTTTTCTTGGGTTGATTTTTTTTTTTTGCACACCGTTTAAAATTTAAAGTAATAAAATAAAATAAAAAGACAGTTTTACACCAAAAGAAAATTAAGTTTGGGATAATTTTATTACTCCCTCAACTTTAAAACTGAGGAAATACCCTTAACTGTTATCCTCTTAGTTAAAATCATTTTGAAATCTTATAATTTTTAAAATATTTTATTGTAGAATATCTAAAATAACCTTACAAAATTTTAATATCTTAAAATATTTTTTATGTATTTTGAGTTTTTTTTTTATAGTAATACTTGAAAAGTTAGAATAGTGATATATACCGCACATGCCGTGTCACCCAAATTAATTGATGGAAAAAGAGTAAAACGTGCCCCCAAATTAATTGATAGAAAAAGAGTAAAAATGGTAAAGTACACTTAAAAGTAAAGCATCTGCCATCTCTACTATGTAGGCTAGACTAGGCTTTATTTATGTGGACATAGTTTTCAACTAAACTAGACTTGGCCTGCCGCAGCATTTTATTTATTTATTTATTTCCTTTAGTCATGTCTTCTGTTTGTGGCAGTGTTTAGCCTGCTTCTTGTCCTGCAGCGTAGGCGGGTAGGCTTGTTGTGGCTCAGGACCTATTCTTATACTGTTGTGCTCTTGCTATTTTTTAATATATCAATTCTATCTTCTTCAGTAAAAAAAAAAAAACTGAACTAGACTAGGCTTTATTTATGTGCACTAGGCTTTATTGGCTTTATTGATGTGGACGTGGTTTTCAATTAAATTAGACTAGGCTTCATTTATGTGGTCGTGTAAGCTGACAGGGTCTCAGAATGCTTCCTCATCTCTAAGCCAAACCAAAAACCAATACAACTATCTAACCTACACGCTTTGGGTGTTCGTCTTCCTCATCTCAAATTTTCTACACAGACTACACCCTTTCCAGATCTTCTTAAATCTCAATTCTACAGCTTTCAATTTCCACAGATTTCCAATCCCACCCCTCAGATTCAACTCCCATTTTAATTTCAATTTCTAGGGTTTCACTAATCACACCGGTGAGTGAATGCAAAAAAGAAAAGAAAAGAGAACCTTCCTCTTCTATCACTGTTTGAACAAGTTCGAAATATCCATTCAACTGTCATAGACTCTGGCGTCGATCAGGTACACTCTCAATGTTGAACAGTTTGGTCTGTTTATTTCCTTCGGCTTCTTTGCCTTCAACCCTTGAATTCGTAATTGGGAAACATAATTGAGCATTGAGAGTGTTTTTTTTCTGTTGTATTTTGCAGGTTAGCGATTTGGGAAACGTAATTGGGTTGCCGATACAAAGCGTGTAAAGGTTAGATATTCGTATTGTTTTTATCTCTATAGTTATCTTGTGGTTGAAGGGAGTTCAATTACACTAGTTGGACTGTCTTATATTTATTATTACTTTTGATTTTGTTTCTGAAATATTGTCAAATATTTTGATATTTGTTTGTTTCTAATCCTAAAATTAACATAAAGTAGACCTAAAATAGTTAATTTTGGAGATGACTTGCTCATTATTGAAGATGACTCGCTCATTATTTCCCAGACATTTTACCCCTCTTACGTTTAGTTTGCTTCAATTGTTTACAATATGTTGTCTTTTATGGATGAATTTCGTCATGTTCATATCTCCCATGTATGTGATATAGAACTTGTGTATTGTTTTTCCTTATTAGTAGTTATTAATTGAGTAGTTGTCATGCCTATATGAGTATTTGTGTATTGAAAATTTGTGATGTGTGAAAATATGGTTTATTAAAGTCGGATTATTATGGTAGCAACTTGATTGTCCTTATCATGAGTTCATCTTTTTTGGCCCAATTTAAAACTCCTGTTTATAACATGCAAATAACACCTTGGCTTCTACATCATGGCAATCCATTTGGGTAAATCTAATTCACAAATGGCTAGCGTGTGATCCTTGTAAAAGATCCAGCTGCTTGACCCACTCATACTATGAAACTTCCTGATTTATTTGCAAAATATACTGCACAGTTGTCTGGTATTAAAGCACATTGTTTATGTGTCATTTTACATTTTAACAAGTGCTTGCACTTTTGAAACTCATTGGTGTGTTTGTTTGTTTGGATAGGAGATTGAGAATGAGAAACTTAAGTTGAAACATGTTTAGCTTTCAGAGGAGAATAGTGGGTTATATGTGTAGAATAAAAAATTGGCTGAAGAGGCTTCTTTAAGCAAAAGAACTAGCTTCTGCTGTTGTTGTGGAGTTGAACAATTTGGCTGGTGAAGTGTTAAAGCCCTCCAATATTTCGGTTTCGGGTCTTCTAGTCTTCAAAGGCTGTGAGTAGTCTCCCTTTCTTCTTTTTCCTTTTGTGTTTACTTTTATAATTCAATGTTATTGTAAATTATTCCATATAAATCTAAAATTTTAAAGGTGTCATCAGATGCCATTTTCTTGTAAAACCATGAAGAAGCCTGACATATTCTAGTTTATTAGGATGCTTGCCTTTTAATTCTATCTTGCTCCTAATTTTCTTACACTTACAAATTAAACATCGCATCCAAATTTCTATTTCTCATTTTTTATTTGCACAAGTGAAAAAAATTTGCATTCATTCAAACTAATATAGGTATGCTTAAACGTTAACTAATGTCGTGATTAAGTTTCACTCAAAATATATGTGAGTTGCTTTTCATGTATTGTATTTTTCTCTTAGCATTTGAAAGTACACCTGTACTGCAAACCTGTGATATACAGTAAACCATGAACCTGCCCATAATCTTTCCAACAAAGAATATTCACCCCGCCCTGCCTTCCCTAAATGTAGCATTTTGAATAGTAAATTAAAAAAATTAGAACCTTCTTGAATTAATCTTTTTGGAGGGAAAAAATGAATCATTTAAAAAAAGAAAAGAAAATCTGAGTATATTTTTAGCTTTTGAGGTATATTTTTGACCATTTATCATTTTCACTTTATTGTTAAATTCCCAAAGTGGGACTCTCAATTTGGAGAGGGAGTATAAAAATCTGCATAGACCCATTACCTCATCTTTCTAAAAATTAAAATCTTTTTAAGTTAATGCTTGAGATAGGTTTTTTGTGGAAGGGTCAAAGGTAACCCATGTGCTTAATTTTATACACCTTTTGGTTATAACTCTTTATCTTCTACTTGTTTTGAAGGTTATGCTGAAAGTACCAGTGGTAGTTTGTCTTGAAGGCACAAACGTGATCAGAAAAGAGCACGACTTCACTCTTTTGTTCAACTTCTAAGTCCAAGGCATTTACTAGACACTATGTGAAAGAAAAAAAGTTTTTATTTTTATTTTTTATAGAAGAAGAAACTAAACTCAAAGTCTGACACTTCAATTTTGGGGAGTGTCAAAGTTCACATCTTTCCTGGTTGTGTTAAATTGAGGTACTTTTGATGATCTCTCTTCATTTTACCGTCTGGGTATTCCTTAATTTTGGTAAACAAGTTGTGGGTATCTTTGAAAATCAGCAGCTGTTTCATGGTTTAGTTGTGGGTCTCTGTGTCTTAGAGTTTCATGGGTTTTGAATGATTTTTGGAGTTTTTGTGTGTTTTGGGTTTAACTGATTGGTGAATTGTAAAAAGGGTCTTAATTTAATTTGAGTTATGGTGTACTTTTTAAAAGGAGACTAGTTTGGAAATATTGAGAAAATTGGATATGGAATTTTAGCGGATACTTTTCTTTTCTTTTTCTTCTTTGTCTTGTTCCTTGTTGGCTCTTGTTTTGTGTTTTGTTCATTGCAACAAGTTTTAGCTTGATTGCATATCTTCATGAGAAATTCGTTATCCTTTGATTAGTATTTGAGTGAATAGATTGGAGCTTTTATTATGTATGTGATATTGAACTTGGGTATTATTTTCCTTTATTAGTAGTTATTGATTGAGTAGTTGTTATGCTTCTATGAGTATTTGTGATTGAAAATTTTTTATGTGCATAGGATTAAGCTTTGTTATTACCCAACAGGTACCATTGTAAAATTCAGAATGTAAATTTTAGAGAAAATTCTCTAAAATTAAAAAAAAATGTAAAATATTATTAGCGACGACAATGTTATCACTAATATTTTATCATATCATTAGTGACGACAAACAATATCATCGCTAATATGCAATTTTTAGTGATGACATGTTTGTAGTCACTTATATATCGTTATTTGTGATGACAAACAATATCATCACTAATATGCAATTTTTAGTGATGACATGTTTGTGGTCACTTATATTTTGTTATCTGTGACGACAACAAGCGTTGTCGCTAGTAATGATATATCAATGACCATAAACATGTCGTCATTAATAATAATCTATTAGCGACGACAAAAAAATTTGTCACTACTAATGAGATGGTAGCGACGACATTTCGTCTTGGGGTCTCGAGTTATTTATGACGACAACTGTCACTATTAGCGACAACTTTGTTGTCGTTAATAGTATTGTATTTGCGACGACATTAATATCGTCGCTAAAAAACTTTTTTGTAACCAAATTCGTTTAACGAAAGTTAGCGACGACATTTTTCGTCGCCAATATAATTAGCGACGATATTTAAAGCATTAGCGACGACTATATGCCATCGCTAAAGACCAAATTTCTTGTAGTGATAATTAAAGATCAAAGATGAGTCAAGTCAGAGTCTACCTCTCTCTCTTTTTGACTCTTTTATTCTAGTCTCTTCTTCTATTTTCGGATGTGGTGGAGTCTCTCAGCTCTGCTTCTCTTTCAATTTTCTTCACAACACTGTCAACACATATGATTAAATCTAAGTTAATCAACCAACTAACCAAGCATTAGAGATTCAGATATGAGAGAGGGATAAAATGTTACCAGTTTTGGGGCCTTTGGGCGGTGCTGATTACTGCGGTGGACTAGTGGTGGCCGGTGGTGTCAGGCATGGTGCATTGTTCTGCCTTTGCTTTTGCTGTAGTGCCGCTGCCCAAGTCCTCAGTTTTGAGGTCTTCAATCTCCTGCCGTAAGTTAGGTTTTAGGTTTTCTTTTCTTTTCTTTTTTTTTTTGGTAGTGGCTTAGAAATCCTCTGTTTTTTCCCTTTTATTATATGTGTGTCTTGCATTAAGTTGGCTTAGAAATCCCCTTCTAGTTAGAATCCGCTTTGAGTATTTTTTTTTTTTGGGGGGGGGGGGGGGGGGCTATTGTTTAGGCTTAATTTTTGTTGTTGGGATAATATTTATAGCTTTTAAAAAATCAATAATATTGTTGAGGGGGCAAAGAGTAATTTTATTGAAACAAATTGCTAAAAATAATAGATTATATATATAGTAAAAATTAAAAAAAAAAAAAAATCTGGGGGGGGGGGGGGGGGGGGGCACTACCCCCCAGGTCCAATAATAGCTCCGTCCCTGGTCCCAACCCTGCCGATCACAATGAATGCCATAAGCTAGAACGGCTGGGGTCTTGGGAATCTCTGTGCAATCATTGTCCTCTCTTATTTGGTGAGGGAAAAAACGCCTAAGGTCTTGTTTCTTATAGAGATAAAATAAACAATCAATGAAATGAAGAAAATCAAGGATGATCTGAATTACCATGCCGTCTCTACTGTGCCTTGTAAGGGTCGACAGGGTGGCCTGGCGATGATATGGAAAGATGAAGTGAATTTACATATTCAAACGTTCTTCCCAAACCATATGGATGCAATTATCCTCTTTGACCTGAAATCTCCACTGAGAATTACTAGTTTTTATGGTCACTCTAAGGAATGTCGTAAACAAGAATTTTGGATTTTGTTGAGGCACCTTTACTCTTGTATGTCTTTGCCATGCATGGGTATGTATTGGAGACTATAATGAAATTCTATCCTCTTAGGAAACCTGGGTTGAATCCCCAAGGAACACGCACTAATTCTATCCTCATGTGCCTCTATTATTATTTATCCATCATGTTCGCAATTTTGGGAGGAGGAAGAAGATCCCACAATGCTTTGAAGAAAAATGGGCATCCCATTCGAAGTGTGTTAATAGTATCGAAGAAGTGCGGGGTAGGTCGGCCATACATGGGAGCCCAGTGTTTTGCCTTTTTGAAAAAATTAAATCCTGCCGAATGGCTTTGATAAGGTGGAGCAAAATGGGTTCTAGTAATACTAAGGTGGGATTACAGGAACAGCACCGGAAAGTAGAAGAGTTTACTCAACAAAATAATTCAGAACAATTGGACAGAATTTGGGGAGTGAAGGTAAAGTTTTATAAGTTGCTATTTCATGAAGAAATGTTTTGGAGACAACGGTCCGAAGCCATTAGGTTACAAGCAAGAGATAAAAATACCAAGTTTTTTCGTTGAAGGGCGAGCCAAAGGAGATGCAAAAACTAGATTAGGGGCTTGTTCAATGAGGAGGGTACATGGTGTACTGAGGAAAGATAAATGGCAGAGGTGGACGAAAATTATTTCCAAAAGCTATTCACTACAACTCAACCTACTAATGCCTTTGTACCTAATAGACTTATTACTTACAATACCACGGTAGTCTTTGAAATACTCCATAGGATGCAAAATAGAAGACAAGGGAAGGATGGATAGATGGTAATAAAACTGGACATAAGTAAGGCCTATGACTGAGGAGAGTGGGGCTTCCTAAAGAAGACGATGATCAAGATGGGGTTGGATGAGAGGTGAGTAGCAATGGCAATGGAGATAGTCACTACAGCTTTTTACTTTGTTTTAGTTAATGGAGAACCAAACGGTTTCATTAAGCACACTAGGGGAATAAAGCAAGGTGATCCCTTTCACCCTATTTATTTCTGATGTGTGCTGAAGGTTTATCTTCCATGTTACAGAAAGCTGAAGAACAAAGGCTTCTATATGGAATACTATCTTGCAGAGGGGGAATCTATATTTTCCATTTATTTTTTGCAGATGATAGCTTACTTTTCTGCCAAGCTAAGGTCGAAGAATGCCAACAATTACTCAACATTCTTGGAAAATATTAAGCTGCCTTAGGTCAAGCAATATACAAAGGGAAAACTGATTTGTTTTTCAGTAAAAACACAAGGCGAGAAGTCAGGCAAGAAATTCAAACTATGTTGGGAGCTCAAGTCATATCTGATTGTGAACAGTAACTTGGGGTTACTTATCGTCACTGAAAAATCCAAGGCTAACACTTTTAAAGGTGTTAGGGAGAAAATATCTAAGAGAGTGACTAGGTAGAAGGAAAAATTTATTTCCAAGGCGAGGCAAGAAATCCATATTAAAACTATGAGATTAACGCTCTGTTTGTTTCGATGTAAAATATTTTACTGTAAAATATTTTCAAGTGTTTGGAATGACAAAACACGCGAAAATGCAACCCACAACCAGCCACCTCAAATGTTCAAAAACCACCAACAGCCACCCTAAAATGAGCATAAACCATTAAACCACCCCCAACCACCCCAAAAACCAGATCTGGAAAAGAGGAAAAAGATAGTCACCACCTAAAAATCTGACCATTAAACCACAAATCTGAGCACAAACCACCAGCAATCCACAACAAGCATTAAACCACAAATCTGATCAAACAACTCCATAACCACCCAAAAAAAAAAAAAAAAAAAAAACCAATTTTAGATCATAGTTTCATTTTATCTTTGCTTGCCACCGTAGCACCTTCTAGACGTTGATGGTAGATCACAACCATAGCACCTTAGCTCCTTCCTTTGATCGCGGCTATCCAGATCATGTCGGAAAGCTTCCTTGACCACCACCGGCATCACAACTCCCCACCAAGAAGCCTCCTCGTGACTTTCTTTTTCTGTGCGAGATGGGTATGAGAGAAGGGAGATAGATCTAACGATGGGGGCACCGACGGAAGCTAGAGTTGATCGGTGGTGCCTTAGACTTGGAGCCGAAGATTGGTGGGAAAGCGGATTGGAGGTGGCTGGGTTTTTGGAGAGAAATTTGATTTGGGAGAGTTTAAGCGTAAAGTGAGTAGGAGTGAAGATGGTGATAAGTATTGGGGTGTGAGGGAGTGAGCAAATGTAAAATGTTTTACCAAAATTTTAAGTGTAAAATATTTTACAAAAATTTGTTTAGGTTGATTTAACTGACTGAAAATATTTTATTTTTGACCAAATATTTTACTGCAAAACAAACACAGTAAAATTGGAAAATATTTTACATCAAAACAAGTGGAGCGTAAATCCAGATTTCCTACCTAGACTATGAGTATTTTCAAATTTCAAAGAACATGTGTGACGACATTAATTCCATCCTTCCTAAGTATCAGTAGGGGCAGCTGAGAGATGAGAGGAAAGTCCACTAGATTTGTTGGAAAAAAAATTGTGTCAACCAAAAACTAGGGGAGGCATGGGTTTTCAAGACTTCCAAGGTTTTAATTTAGCCATGCTCACTAAACAAGCTTGGAGGTTGTTTAATGAAACCCTACGCTTCCATGTGTGTTCGGGACCTCTTTAATGTACAGACTAGGCAAAGGGACCGTGGGAAACTGCAGGAGTATTTTGCTCCATCCACTCGCCAAGAAATTTGGCATTACCTCTATCAAACCTGGACTCAGGTGATCAACTCATTTGGCAGGAAAATAGAGCCCAAATTTTCTCTGTGGAGTCCGCATACCAGGTGGCACTCCAGCTATAGCAACAACCTGTGGGAGAGAATTCAACGGCCAGGCTAAATGGTAATTTATGGAAAACAAATCTGGTCCCTAAGGTTCGAAACTTTGTGTGGACAGCCTGTTTCAATATATTACCGACTAGAGACACTTTACAGAAGAGGAGGGTAAAGGTGGATCCACGCTGCGAGTTCTGTTGTCAAAGTTTAGAGATTGTTGGCTATGTTCTTTGGGAGTTCCCTTTTGCTCGGAATATATGAGCATTAGTTTTGGGGAAGATCCAAAAGTGTCTGAATGCTGCACCTGATTTTTTTCCTTCTTTTCTTTGTGCTCCACGATAAACTATAACAGAGGGATTTGTAAATTTGAGCAGTCACAACTTGGGCTTTTTGGAATGCTCGCAACAAGTTCTATTTTGATAAAATCCAACTCCAACCAAGGGCCATTGCTAATGGTGCCTTAGTTTTCCTATGTATCAGCGATATATCGAGGCTCAGAGGAGATCCTGATGTATTTCATTTTTTGTTGTAGCAGAGTATTCTTTATTCTTTATTTTTTCTCTTCCAGCTTAAGCCTTGTGGGCGGCTAAAGCTGAGCTTTTTTGTTTTCAACCTGGACATTGTTCCCAGGCAATGTTGACTCCACTGTACTCTTCTTATGTGTTAGAAACTATGATGCATGGATACGGACACGGCAATACGGCAATTTTTGAAAAACAAGGACACGACACGGCGTGAACACGGCAATTAAATAATTAATTAAATTTTATATTTAGGCATATTTTTCAATATTTTTAGACATAAAATACGTTTATGTCTAGAATTTAAATAAATAAATAAAACTATATCGTAAAACAAAAGACTGAGTAAAGAAACCAAAAAAAAAAAAAAAAGTTATAATGTATAACTTATATAGCAATAACAACATTATATATATGGCACATAATGGCAGTAACAACATTATATTATATCCCACTCTCACACAGTGACAGTGAGAGTGGGATTACAACAATAAAAAAACAAAAAAACAAAAAAACAAAACGCGTTATAATATCTGAAAGAAGTAAGATTGGATCAATATCTGAAACAAGTGAGTATTTAAGTAACCCATTCACCCAAACCAAATGGCCAACTATCTTAAAGAAAGAAAGAAAGAAAGAAAAAAACAGAGAGAAGCTTACAAAGGTCGGACCTGACCTGTTGTCGATGCCGAGAGAGAGAGAGAGAGAGAGAGATCGGAAGGGATAGGGCACGGCGTCGACGTCTATGGAGCTTGTTGATCGGCCCGATCTAGCTCCGGCGAGGGACAGAGGGCAGCGACAGCGGGCAGAGGTCATAGGGTGGGTGGGTGGGTGGGTTAAGAAGTGAGAACTTGAGATGTGGGTTTCGGTCTAATGACTTCTCAGACTTGTTGTTTTAGGGTATATCACAAAATCAATGGTATTGGTAAGTCAAATCTGTCAAAATCTATGATTTTTTTTTTCACTGCTAGCGTGTCGGACATGTCAAAGCCATGTCAACACCGCGTCGGTGCTGTGTGGGAGAAGTGAAAAAAAAAAAAAAAAAAAAAAAAAGGACTGCTCGAACATCGGAGTCCGACGAATCGTACCAGTTCCAGTGTCTGATACGTGTCGGACACCGACACAACGCCAAAAATGACGTATCAGTGCAACCTAGGTTAGCAATAATATTTCTGTTCTTCATCTCAAATATATATATATATATATAAGAGGCTGACATATGTAACATTTTTTACTCTTGATATTACCTCGCAAGCTGTGATATTTATTAGGCGTACAAAACAAGTTGAAATCAACTTGACAGTTTTTTTTTTTTGGCTGAGAACAGCTTGACAGTTACAAACATAGAGAAGAAGAGAGAGGATATTTACTCCTTTACCAATCTCTCAAACATGTGTCATGGTCTTGGTAAGTCGGTGTACAAAAGTTTTGGACTCAAGCCAAGTTCAATTAATAACATAAAAAATTGAAGTTTCAGACTTATACTATGTTTGGAAGTTTGGTGGGAGAGGAGAGTAGAGGGGGGAGTAGAGAGGAGCATAGTAGAGGGGAGGAGAGTAAAGGGGAATGGTTATCCTTCACCTTATTTAGATGTTTTTAAAATTAAGTAAGGGGTAGGGTAATAATTAACATTTTCATAGTTTTTAATTTTGTTAATATGATAAGGGTAAATTTGGTAATTCATTTGGTCAAGCATTTTTTTATTCTTTACTCTCCTTCCAAATCTCTCTAATTTGAGAGAATTAAAAATGAGAGATTAAAAGTAGTTAGAACCCCTCCAAATTCCTCCCCATCCTCCCTTAAAAAACATCGAAATAAGGTAATTTAACCTCCTCTTCCTCCCTCTACTCTACTCCCTTCTACTTTCCCTCCATCCAAACAAGCTATTAATCTTGGGATTTGGACAAAGATAATGGAATAAAAACCAACATCCTATATAAACTCCTAACACTCCATATGCCAATGTAAGACACAGACTACATTTTCCACTACAGTGAGTGCTAAATTAAGCATCAAAGTAGCTTTGGTTGGCTTGAAAACCATACCGAAGCCAACTCCGAGCTCTACAAGATTTTGTCTTTGTAGTTCTTCCAATGTTCACGTGTATTTTTTTTTTTTTAAGAGAATTCAACTTATGGTGTCTACTCCTGATATAGCTCTTTATCATCTGACCAAGCCACCAATTGGTTTTTGGTATAAGTGAAGATTGAACCCCAGATTTCTTATTCAACTATCAATGATTTTACCAATTAAGCTAACTGAAACTCACTATTCACATGGATGTGTAACCACTACTTTCTTGCATTTTCTTGCATGTATTGAGTTCTAATTAATACGTTAGCCTTTCATAAGGCCTTGATTACTCAGCCACTCCATTGTCATTACTGGACATTTGGTTACATCAATGGTCATACATTCACCATCTATCTTGGCTCTCCTCTTTTAGACTAGTACTATTGGGTCGGCTGAACTCTAAATTTCTTTCTTAAAAACTTTGTGTTTGTTGGTGTAAAATACAATAATAATGAAAATAACACCAAAAGAAACTAAAAAAAAATACTTTTGAATATTATTTATTTGAGTTAAAAATACACAATACTATTTGGACTAAGGCGTGACACTCGCTCTCTTTAAAGAGACTCAAGCCCTTAGTTGACTAATTCTTGTAACTGGTACAGACCTTCTTTGACTTGTCTCCCCTATGATACAATAGCCCAACAAATGTTGTATAGCTAGAACAACTTTTGCACAAAATGGTCAAGCCCAAACCTCCACCAAAAAGAACATCCTTCCTTGCCAAGAATCCCTATATTTGTTAGTGTGTAGAATGATAGTATTTGTTGTATTTTTTGTTGTTATAACACTGTAACTTCTGATGGGTTTGAATTAGTCTATTTATAGGTTTAATGGGCCTCATGAAATTGATTACCCAAATTAATTTGATTAATTATGTTTATTATTTTGATGTAGTGGGTGTTACAAGATTAATTGTTGAATATAATGCTAATGGGTTGGAGTTACAAAATAAATGGATTAGATAAAGAGTTTTTGAAGAATAAATATGCCCAACGGCTAGTCTATTAAATAAGTTAGTGACTCTTCATTTTCCATAATAAAAGGTCATTTATTCACCAATGGATAGACTATTTATTCTGAATATATCTAGCTTGGGATTTTCTTTAATACATATTAGCCCATTAATCACCACAATTAAAAAGAACAAAAGTGTCTCATTTTCAATGTGAGATTAAACATTTCACTAACTTCTTATCTTTCATATTAACTCCTATATCTTTATATTCATGTTGTAATATAAAATCATTTTAATAAAATAATATTAAAATGCTCCAACATTATTAATTAAGAGCTTTGTCCTTAGGTGCTGCCATGGTATTAACATATATCTTATGGGGATCAAATAGCATTTGGATCCTTGAAGTAAGCCTCAGTGGGAAACCTATGTGCATTAAACTCAATGGAGGAAGGAGTGGAATGATGAGGTAGCGAGTGGATTATAACAAGGAGTGGACTTCTTTGGTGCCAAAGGGCAAGGACATTGAAAACAGGCAAATAAATCAGGAAAAATAACACTAAGAATTACAATAAAATACATGCATGAAAAATGCGTGCATGCCTCTTAAAATTCCCTAACCCCCCCCCCCCCCCCCCCCCCCCCAAAAAAAAAAAAAAAACTCAATTCAACACTACAACACACATTTAGGAGCATCTTTCTCCGTACTTAGGGAGTACACATCTATGCTATATATGGTGTATATTAATTATTGATGACAATTGTTCATGTGTTGGTATAAATTACAAGTTAACCTTTATGAGTTTTGATGTTTTATTTTATTTTTTTATTGTAAATTACTTATAAAGTTTATAATAACTCTTTTGATTTCTCCAAAAAAAAAAAAAAAAAAAAAAAAGGACATTAGTTTCAAAGGACAAACACTTTAATTATAATAAGTCTTTCTCTATCAAAATTCATCAATTTATAACTCTCTAACTAAATAATCTATGTTTAGAAAAATGCCATACCATCTAGCCCCATGCTTTATTTGATCATTGAATTAATACATAAATTTCATTTATAAGTCGTATATTCAACATAATTGAGTTAATTTATTCTTTTGGATCCAAATTAAATGTATCATCATGGTTTACAATATCCCATTTTATTTTTTGAGTTTTTTTTTTTTTTTTCCCCTAAATGAAATTATAAGAGTAGTAACTTTTGCATATAAGTTTAATCATATATGACATCATTTGGGGAGAGAGGGAGATTGTTTTAAATGAGTTAGATCCTTCTATACGTAGGAATCTAGTGTCTAGGAATTGGGTTTCTTTGTGTGAGATGTCTGATCCTCCTGCTACTACTTTGATTAGAGATTTTTACTCAAATCTCTCTGTTTATTCTGAGGTGATAGGTGGTCATTTGACTTCTTGAGTTAGAGGTAAAGAGTTACCATTTCTAAACAAACAGTTTCTGAAACTCTAGGAGTTCCTCTTGTTTGTAAACCCACATATCCATACACTAATTTTCCTCCTGTAGATGACATCATGTCTTTACTCCATGGTAGGTCTGTTTCTTGGGAATCTGAACCAAGAAAAAATTCTTGTGAGTTTACTGAGCTTAACTATCTGTATTTACAGATATCCTGCCATAACATTTATCCTATCTCTCATGTACATACTATTTCTATAGATAGGTGTTTATTCCTTTATGCTTTCATTATTGGTGGTTCTATGTGTTTTTCTTCTTTTTTCATTCAGACTATTGTTGATATCTATAGGAGTAAGAGTAAAGGTCAAAAGTTGTTCTTCCTTGTGAACATATATAGGATTTTGAGATTTCTAGGATTATCAGATTTTCTTCCTTTAGAGTTAGTATGTCTCACTGCCCCTATAAGAGCCACTTTTTTTAGACAACGACAGGCTCAGATGAAGAGTGCTGAACCAAGCACTGAGACTTCAAAGATATCACGAGGTGAAGCTTCTACTACAGCTACTGCCTCTAATGCTATGCCTACTACTGAGGAGGCACATGTGGATCCGACTGCTATTGTGGATCCTTCTAGTGGTGATGATGATGTTGAACCTATTGTTACCCCTCCTCTCTCGCTCTGTGCCATGATGGGGTCTTTTATGACTACTCAAGCAACTCATGGACAACTTCTAGATGAGTTACTGATTGAGGTGGCTGCCTTTTGAGCTAATTTTACTGAGTATATGAGTGTTTTTCCACCTCCTCCACCCTCTAACGATTGATGGTTGCCTTTGGCAATATGTAACAAAAAAGGGGAGTAGGCTTTAGGACTTTAAGGCTTTCAGAGTTCTTGTTTGTAGGGGGAGTAGAGTTTTTGTACTTGGGGGGAGTTTGTCATATGTAATTTTTTCTATTTGTTTAGTGTTATTGTTTTTGTTTCACAAACATTGATGGTTCATTGACTATGATAATATATTTGATGTTTATATTCAGTTGATATTCTTTTCTATCTATCTTTCAAGCTTTGTGAATTCAAGTTCAGTTTTTATTTATTGGATTTCTACTGTATCTTCCACACATGCGTTTATGGTTTGTTTTCAGTGTTTCAGAAATTTACAAGTTAATTTTTTTAACAACTGCTATCTATACTAGCAACTAATAGTTAGTAGTTGTGTTAAGATTGTATTAGGGCAATACATTGTATTAGGGCAATACCTTGTATTTGGGCTGGTATTTGAATTGATCATTCCATTTTGTATGTGTGTTTTGTTATGGATTGCCAAAAAGAGAGATAGTTAGCTTCTGAAGATTTATGATTAAATGTTTAGAATCGTATTTTATTTGTGTTGGCAAACCAGGAATAAAACAAGTCTAGTCTATGTGTTAGGTAATGCTTAAAGGTGTAGGTTTCATACTTCAAGTTCGAGCTGACTGCAAAAAAGGGAAGTCACATTCTGCCAAGCTCGATCGATCAAGAATTAGACTTTACCGATCGAGAATCACAGAAAAGTGAATTCTGCAGAATTTCAAATGAGACCCAAGCCCGCGAAAACGTTTAGGGTTTCATTCTAATTTGTCCATATATAAAAGGGAAACCCTAGCTACATTTTTCTGACTTCTAGAAAACTTGTGTGTTACTCTTTGTGAGATTTGAGAGGTTTTGTATCTTCTAACTACACAAGAATCTACCGGAGCAAGATCTACAATCAAACGGTGGTGAAACCTAGTTGATGCTACAAGATTATTACTGATGGTGATCTGAAACCTCTGAGTGAGATCTCAAAGTCATAAGCATAGGTGCTTGTGTTGTACTAAATCCAAAGGGAGAAGGAGTCCATCGATTTGGAGCTTACACGTGATCGTGTTAGTAAGTACTACATGAGGTAGTAATAGATTAATGGTTAAATCTGATTGTAAAAAATTCGATTTTCTTATAGTAGATTTGCTTTACATGGGGTAGCAATATCTTAAACACGTTCACTTACACCAACTTCTACATATTAATTCATCAACAAGGCATCACAACATCTTGAAAATTATAACACATTAAACATCCCCTGTTCACAAACATGCACCACTCCCTCCATTGATCAAGAGGAAATTTCGTCAATAAGAAAGTCCAACACTTTAAGTAGTCAAGCTCACCTTCAAATTCACCATCAAACCATTTGAAGGAGGTCTTGTGTGTAGGTATAATACCCCAACCATCATATTATACATATAGTAATATATACGTATCACAACATCATGAGTGGTGACATGGAATGATATTTACTATCCATGCATGTATGTGTACTCGCATGACCATTAATTAATTTAGGGAATGATTATTTATTTCCTATAATATTATGATTAGTATTCATGCATTTCATGCAGGATCACATGTTGGTATTAAGTGCATAACAAGATCACCGTCAATATCCCACGGACTCATTTATGGGTTTTGCGAACTTGACGCTTGACACCTTCCCATCTTACTAATTTAGCCTCTGAATGCAAGTCTCTATTTGTAGACAATTTTCTTATCATTTTTGCCTTACTTTTTAGATTGTAACTAGAAAACAAAGTGCTGATATTTTCTACTTTGTAAAATGTAACTAGGATAAAATGCTATGTAAATTTTCATTTTCTTAGACTGTATCTAGGGTCAAAATTAGGTGATTATTTTTTTTTTTTTTTTTTTTTTTTTTTTTTTTTTTGTTGTTGATATAATTCAATTAATATCGATAATTATGTATATTCATTCCTGGTTTTCTTATTTTTCCTTAACTAAATTAAGTGGTGACTTCATAAACACAAAACACACCCACACCCACGAGGACTTCAAAAAACCACTAAGTTTAACTTAATTTAACTTTTTTCTTTAAAAAAAAAAAAAAAAAAAGGATCATCACAGTAGAGACTACACTGGGGACATTTGTTGACCCTGGATTTTGGTAGTTGATCGACGCCTAACACTTACGTGTAAGTTTCATGGTGACACACGAGTAGAGTGTTTGATTAGTGAAGACACTTGGGTGATGTGTGTATATTAATTAGTGAGTCCTTTTAATTTTTTATTTTTAGGAGTTGTCACTAACTATTGGTTTCTAAGATGTGATTAATGACCTAGGTCTAATTTATGATATTACCTTATATCAACTTAGTGGCCAAAGTAGCCAAAGAATTTGCTAAGTTATTCTCACTTCGATTAATCAACTAGAAATTTATTGACAAAATTCCTTCAACAACTCTTGCATTGTGGCCCTATGGCCATGGGTGGAGCAAGTTTGTACTATCTACTCTGTAAGCTCCATCCACCTATTTGATCACCAACTAAACATCTCCATAAAATTTAACCTCTTTATTCTTATTCTTTTGGCAGTCTTTAACCCTATAATGAGGGCCCTATATTTAGCTTCATTGTTGGAGTAGGAGAAATAGAGCTTGCACACAAAAGTGTGTTCTTTGTGTGGGAATTTTAAGACCACCCCAACCCTATATACCTCCTTGTGCTATGGATGAGCCATCAAAGCATATGCGCTATTCTTCCTCTTCCACTATTAGAATCTCCGGTTGAGGAAGTGAGAGATCATTGGTCCCTAGGAAATCGTCAAGCAAGTCAGCCACGTTGCCCTTTGATGGCGATAGGTCATATACACTTCATGTCATGGCTTGAAACCAAGATGGCCCATTGAGCCATTCTTCCAGAAAGTTGAGGCCATGTCAAGAGGTATTTTACGGGGTTGCTTATTGTCACTGGGTGCACCTCATGACCGAGGAAGATCGACGAGATCGAATAGTCACTCCATGAATCATCGAGCAGTGGTATAACTTTTTGCTCTAGGTTGTCATTCAGTAGAGATGATTAAGGGTCGCACGAGAGTGTGGAGAGAGAGATGTCGAACTCGTTTGCTGGGTCGTCCATCGTGGCAACTCAGCTTGTCAACGAGGTGACTGGATAGTTGAAGAAAGGGAAATCCTTTATTGCTTTGGAGATAGATTCTAAATTGGTAGAGGGAGGTCTAGATAGGATACGAGAAAGCTACTTGTTCCTAAAGAGTATCTGACTTTGTTTGCCCGCAAAAAGTGAAAATTTTTGTTCTGAAGGGGTTGGCTTTTATGAGACCAACTTTTTTGTGAGTCTAAAAATTTTTGTTGGGAGTCTAAATTTTCTGTCCCATTTTTCTACTCCAACAATAAACACCTGTCATATGGTAACCTATTTAATTAAATCTGAATTTTCTTATTTAAATTACCTAAAAAAAAAAAAACAACACCTCCTCACCACCACCATCTTCAACCTTCATTGGCACTAGCAGCCAATGCCATCAACGTCACCGGTCACAGCAAATTATCATCTCCGGTCACATCAAAACTGCCTATTTAATTAGGGTCCGGCTCCCCTCCTGTTAAAACCCACCATTTTTCTCCAGTTTTTATTTTGATGATGACACCTGGCAAGCAAATGATCCAACGGCTAAAAAATAAAAGCAAGTCAATCCCATCTTCTTTACCATTTTCCTTCTCTTTTTTTCTACAACATCACCTCGAGTATGAGAGAAGCCCCTCAAAGCGCACCATCGTCACAAATTCTAATGAGCTTCTTTTCAACGAGCTAGTGTAAGGGTTCATTTATGTTTTCCTCTTTTGAAAGCCCCAAAAAAGAATTCTACTATGAAAAGGCTTTATTGTTTCCTGCTAAGTGCTAAATTGAAATCAATCTCTCCAAGATCCATTTCTTTGTTTTCTTCCTTCTTCTCATTGTAAGCATTAGAACACAGAGGCCCTTTGTATAGAATTTTATATATATTTAAATTGAAAGTAGTAGTGGGCTTTTGGGATTTGCAAAGTAGAGACCGGCAGGTGGAGGTCAACGGGGTGGACTCGTGGCATTGGGTTTCATTGTGCCGTTACCACTTTATAGTTACAAACTTTGCTTCATCTTCTCTCTCTCTCTCAGTGTGTGCAATGAGATTTGAAAATTCTCATTTATGGCATTGGTGACCTTAAATTGCACAATTGATTCAGTCTATTCGTGATTATTTTTTGGGTATGTGTTGGTACAAACTTTGTGATGGGATAGACTTTTCTCATGCTCTGGCGATGATGTTGCAAGAAGAGGACTTGCCTTTTTAAAACTATTGGGTTCCTCTTATGCTGTTCATGATGTTGCAGAAAAAAGAGGAGGATAGATTGAAGACAAAAAAGATGAGAATGAGTTGCTTTTATTTTTAACTGTTGGATCATTTGCTTGCCAAGTGTCATTCATCAAAATAAAAACTGGAGAAAAATGGATGGATTTAAACGGGAGGGGAGCCGGACCCATTTAATTAAATCCAACCAATCCCTATTGTCACTCTCAAACCCACCAACCATCATAGTTGAAACCCACGTTTCAAACCCACTTCTCATTCTTATTTTTATTTCTCTTCCTAGTCTCCTAGATCACTTTTTTGATGTTTGCTCATTCATTTTAATTCTCTTTTATTTCCCGATTGTTATACTTATTGTTAGGAAATTTAGACCCCGGTTGATAGAATACACAAGTTTTGAACTCAAGTTGTTAATTAGATTTATTATAAATAAATCTTGTTAAAACAAACAAACAGTTTCACAGTAAAAACCTTCCCGAAAAGCAATCCACTATAATAAAGAGAAGTTTCAGATCTAGTACAAAACTTTTGTCCCTAGACTCTACAATCCCCATAGATGAACTTATAATAGAAACTTTCTACCGTTTCAGAACCTCTGAACTCTTTAATATATGAAAGCTACCCTTTTGCACGGATTCTAGTACATGACTAACCAATGATGCACGACTCTCAGTACGTGACTAACACACCAACTTGAAGAAGATTGTTAGTTGTAAAGTTCTTCACTTCATCGACAATAAAAATCAAGAAGCACTTGGTTACAAAACTCTAAGGCACAAAGACGCTGTAGCTTCTTTCAAAGAAAATAAGACACTCGGTCACTTTTTGCATGTGTTATCCTTATATTCTCTTATGTGATAGCCTTTAAAATATGCCTTATATATGTTTAGGGTTGTGAGAAAAGAAACCCTACATAAATACATAAGCATGGGCTAAAAATCAGATCTGAAAATTCTGATTCCGTAATTCTCGATAGATATAGCTGTTGAGCTATCTGTCGAGATCTCGATAGATGCTATCTGTCGAGATAGTTGTCGAGACTCATTAAACCTCAATAGATAGTATCTGTCGAGAATCTGTCTAGTTTTAATGAACAACCTTTCTTCACTTGTTTCTTGGTCCAATCTTCTTAACTTTAATACTTGGTTTGAACAACATGTTTTTTGAAGTACTAAACACATCCTAGATCTACCCAATTACAAATAAAATGCGTTTTATTAAAAGATTAACTAATTCTAAATGACATATGTTCACAACATGTTCTGCATATGTCCTAACACTTATGATCGAACCCATTTTGTGTTAGTTTTTCTTTGATTTGTTTTGTTCTGTCTTTGGATGATTTAATGATTTGGTTTCTCTTTGGAGTTTGGGTTGTTATGATTTGATGATATTGGCTTGGATTTGAAACATGGGTTTGAGCTATAGTGGTTGGTGGGTTTGAAAGGAACAATGGGAAAATGGGTTGGATTTAATTAAATAGATGGTTTGGCCGTGACCAGCAATGTTGATGTTGTTGAAGGCTAACAATAGGTGGACAGTTGTAAGAGGGAGGTGGGTGGCACCGACGGAGGTTGATGGTGGAAGTGGTGGTGGAAGGTGATGGGTTTTTATTTTTATTTTTTATTATTTTTTTTTTATGTAATTGAAATAAGAAAAGTCATATTTAATCAAATATATGAACATGTGTGACTAGTATCTATTAACGGAGTATAATGTAGAAAATAAAAATTGAAACAAAAGATTTAGACTCTTTATGTTGGTTTTTTTTTTCTTCTTCTTCTGAGAGTTACTATCCTTGTTGGATATGCTCCCGCCCATCTAACTCTAGTTGACTGGCAATTACTGTTAGCCAGCGTCAGATCTTGTGGCGGGAGTGTAGTGAGGGAAAAAGTAGTTTGACCGTGGATGTGCTGCTCCATTGTTATGAGCCCCAGAAGGTGTCTACGTAGATGGGGTTTAATAACCTTGTCGCTCGTGACCCCTTTCCGAGATTAATCCAAGGGCTTCATTCCTCCAATGGGGATTGGATCCAAGCTTTTTCTTCGTATGTGGGCTAGACTAGGTCGCTCACTCGCTCGTCTAGAGGAAGTGGAAGGGTACGAGTTTCTCCCCGTAGAGTGTTCATGGAGGGTTTAGATCGCAAGACGGGTGTGTGAGAGTTCATCATTTTCTTTTGTATGCATTTTTTTATTTATAACAAACTAACTTTGACGCGTCCTTGCTATTTCAGTATTTGGTCGTCCTGAGATAGACTGTCTCCAGGATTATTTTACATTGCTCAGCCAATTTTGTTAAATAGAATTTTTTGCTCTTGACATCGTAGAACAGTTGAACCATCATTGTCGAAGACGGAAACCTCTAGCTTGTCATTTTTTAACCTTATCGTGGAAGGTATTTAATGAGTGTTGTGTGATTTTAGAGAGGTTAGTTTTTCAGTTAAATGTGTCTTCTGCAACAGGCATCTACTTAAAGAGATGTGTGTTGGAGAGAGCTTCTTGATTTGTCATTCTCTGATTCTTTTAGTGCATTAATAAATGCTCTATTGCTTTTATTAGAAAAGAGAAAACTAAAAAAAAAAAAAATTTAAGTTAATGTAGTGAAAAAGTAAAAGAAAGCATGCATCAATATATAGGCTGTTTTGTATGTTAAAATACTGGTGAGAACATCCAAATATCCATTTCTTTTACTGCCGTCACAAAATTGCAAGAAACGTCAATTACAATATTGTTAAATATATTATTTTATTATGTAACGATGAAAGAGTTATAATTTAGTGTAAAGCCCAACTAGGTTAACCATAGTCCTTTGTGTGTGTATATATATATATATCATGCTTCGGGTTCATTGTAAAATACATTTGAGAATATAGTGTTAATATCAAAGTTGTAGCGGCCAGGTTAGGGTATTACCCCATGGTTAAATCATATATTCTTTTTGTTCATTTTTGATAGGTCAAAAACGTATTGACCCATTGTGATGAATTAATTGATTAATTAGCCAAGTTTATTAATTAATCAAATTAACATGCAATTATACGTGGCAGCGCAAACAAATCACTAATTAACTAAAATATGCAGTGGAAAATAAATTGACACGGTGATTTGTTTACGAATGGGGGAAAACCTACATGGTAAAAATCACACCGGGTGATTTTAAAGTCACCACTCCCGAGAATTCACTATTATCAAAACAAGGGATTACAAGTAAAGGAATCTCAGTACCTTATATCAACCTACAGTTGAACCCTTACCCCAATACCCAATTGGACTTGTTTTGTAGTGATAATCTCTCATTTCAATGCACGGCTCTTAGTACATGACTAACCAATTGCGCGGATCCTAGTACGCAACTTGATCACCAACTTAAGAAGGATGTTGGCTGCAAAGTTCTTTAGTTCATTACATGATGAAGATCATGAAATTGCTTGGTCACAAAATCCTGTGGTGTACAAAACATATCAGCTTCTTCAAGAGAAAGAAGAACTAGGGCAAAACTAGGTTTCCGATCACACTCTTCTTCACACTTGTGGAATTATGCTCTAGTGCAACTTGTGTCACCTTTTATGGCCCTTAAAATAATTCTTATATATGTTTAGGATTGTGAGAAAAAAAAAAAAAACCCAAACATACATTTATGAATTGGATGAAAATCAGAACGTCATAAATCTCGACAGATACCCTATCTATTAAGCAGCTGTCGAGCCTCGGGGTGAAATAGCTCTCTTTAAACCTCGATAAATGCTAGCTATCGAGGTTTAAAATCCTGCACTTTCTGACTTGATTCATGGATAAACTTTCATGGCTTTAACACTTGAACTTGAAACCTTGTTTCTTAAAGTATTAAATACATCCTAGATCTACCTAATTACAAGTAAAATGCATTTTGTCAAAAGATTAGCCAATTATATAAAATGTTGACATATGTTTCTAACATTGAATCACATATGTCCTAACAATTTTCTCTTGCCTCTTGCTTCTACTCTTTTTCTACAATCTTTAATCCTTTGATTCAATTTTTTTTTTTTTTTTTTAAATTTAATTTAAGTGTTGTCTTAGTTTTTAGTCAAATTATTCCACTCTCTACCTACAAGATATCCCAAAAATCTCATGAATCGATAGTGTCGATAAATTAAACTTGAGATTTACATCACACACCAGACCAATGCACCCACCACCCAAATATCCCCTTATTCCTTTAGGGTTTGCTTAATTAATAAAACATAGCCTTGGGGGTTTGCTTAATTAATACAGCACAATTTTTAATTTACAAATATATGCTAAATCCAGAATTAAAAATATATATAATATGGCATGACTCAAAGGACAATAAATTATTATTAAACAACAAATTAAAATAGACTTTTAGTGCATTAAAATAATTTTCGGTGCATTCTAGCGGCTCATGCCTCCTTCAGCCATTGGAGCTGTTACAGCCATCACTCCAGGAGTCTGTTGTTTCACATTTCCTTGCCAGAATAAATAATTAAAAAAGAAAAACAAAAATTAATTAAAATGATAATCAAGAATAAAAACTAGAAAAAATATTATCATTTATTTTATTTTATATATTTTTTGTAGGTTGATTAACTCTTTTATTTTTTTAATGAAAATATTTAACTTTTTTTACTGTACAACAGATTCTTTAATTTTATTTCCCCTATTTTTTATATAGATAAATTAAGGCATCGTTTATAGGATTGCATCCATAATATATGTTACCCCCAATCCTTTATGAAAAGGACATCTCTTTTAGTTCAAGTAACATCAGCAATACAACATTTTTTTTTTTTTTTAACGCCTGGCAATTTCAACTCGGTCTATAAATAAATTCGGAAAACATATTTAAAATAAGCTTTGAACATAATCATAAAACAGTTTATGATTATGGTTCAACCTAACATCAAGTAACTATTGTTACTCAAAACTTAAAATTTAAACAATTTATTATGAAATATTTGTAGATCTCCAATGATCCTTATATTTTACAAGTATTAGAATATAAGAAGATAGCATATAATAAGATAATGTAATTCAATAATTGATTTATCAAAATACCAAATACCAAAGTAAGGAAAAGTTATATACTTGTACAATATTATATAGAGTTACATTATGTGTAACCTGAAAATATATACATTAATATATATGATGTGTGTATGCATACAGATGTGAGTATATACATGTGTCTATGTGCATGTACATGCGCATTATGTATTTCAAAGTGCAAAGAGGATAAAAGTATCTAATATTTCTGATTCATGCACCCCAAGCACTAGGTATGATCTTCTGGGTACGGGGCATATTTTACCAATGGTCATGTCGAATCCGCGGCTTTTGAGTTCACAATACTCTTGGCACAAGGCACATGGCTCACAGCACCAATGAACCAGGCAATCCCCACAAGGTTTCTCCCCCAACCTGTACTGCTGCCTCAGTTTGGAGCGATAGAAGCACGAGTACAAACATCCACAACCAGTCAAAATTGAAATTAATGTGTACACCGCCCCGCTAGCAGCACAAGCTGCAATACAAGTCACCACCACACTTATTAACAATCAATCACATCAATTACCATCACCATTATTTGCATAATACATCAAATCACTGAAACCAAATTCGCCATACTTACACGATGATCCTCCATCTACGATCTCTGCAATTC
Organism: Quercus tomentella; assembly: GCA_028535165.1. Taxonomy (NCBI): domain Eukaryota; kingdom Viridiplantae; phylum Streptophyta; class Magnoliopsida; order Fagales; family Fagaceae; genus Quercus; species Quercus tomentella. The sequence continues at coordinate 26,538,172 of JAPQVY010000089.1, read as the reverse complement.
GCCCAAAAGTAATACACGGGCACAACAATGTTATGCAACCTGTGAAAAAGAAAAATACTGGTAATCAATTGGGCAAACATACTCTCTACATTTTCAATGTGAATATTTTCCTAATTTTGCCTTTCAAAATATATGCATATTTTAGCGAATGTGAATATTAAATAGTGAAGGTAAAATGAGTGTGAGAGAATACTTTCTCTAATTAGTATAACTTGTAAACTTAGTAATTTTTTAATAATTTGATAGTCACAACAGGAGTTTAAAACCTAGACGTCTTATTTTTGCCATGTGAAAGGGTTTAAATTTCTTACAATTTGGGACGTCTTCACAGCAGTCGCAGAGAGGCCAGTGGACCAAGGTACTGGAGCTGATCTGGACTCAACTTGAAACGCAATTGTCTGGGACTTCTCTTGGACTTGGATTGTGGAGTTCTTTTCGGAAGCACTTGGGTTGGACATGATGACTGCGTGAAATGATACGGGTTGGGGTCGAATAAATGAAAGAAAAGGCTGAAGGAGAATTTGAGAACGCTGAGGAGGCAGGGATATTATGAAGAGGTGCAATGATGGTGCTTGAGTTATAAAGGTGTCCTAGCAAACGATTAATTCAATAATGTTTTTTTTTTTTTTTTTTGAGAAAGTAATTGTTCTTGTTTTTGGAGCTGAGTTTTTATTTGGAAACATATTTTGTCACACATTTTAACATAACTTGTGCACTAATCAATGTGTTATTAAATTTTATCATTTGCATGTCGACATTATATACCATTGGTACGTGAAAATTAATTTAATCACCATTTGACATGACTAAGGGCTAAGGGTTATAGTCCCAAAGCCCATGAAATGAGGGGCGAAGCTATGTTGAAGGGTAGGGGGGCCATGACCCTCCAAAATTTTTATATATATATATATATATAATTATTTTAATATTTTCAAATTTTAGTCTATAAAAATAAGAGTTGGCTCCTCAAATATTTGAATTAGTCTAATGATGTTCTTGAAAAAAATAATTGGTCTAATAGTTATAGAGATATAACTTTATTTTTCGCAATTCTATTTTTTATTGTAAAATGTGCTCTTATATCTATTAAATATTTGATAAAATTTGGCATCAAACATGTTTGAATCTATCTTTTTAAACCCGTTATGTGGCGATTAACAAGTCATTGACTCATTAAAAAAATCTTATAACTAAAATTACACATAAAATGTGTCTTTAGTTGCCACATAAAAGGTTAAAGATAGTTTCAAATATGTTTGGAGCCTAACTTATTCTTCCAAGTTTTAAATCATTCATCTTTTTGAAAATTTATTCATTAGTTCAATTGAAAGATTTTTTACTTACTTTAGTATAAAATTTGATAATTTGTATTTAAAATGAAACTTTTTAAAAATTTCACTATGAAAATGGAAAAAAATGAATTTTATTTTATGAAAAATCACCATCAAACATAATTTTGATTGAAAATACTAAGCTCTTATTTTTTGTTGGGTGTGTGTATATATAACTTATCAAATAAAAAAGTGTGTATATATATGTGTGTGTGTATATCTAATAAAAACATGTGTGTGTGTGTGTATATATATATATGTATGTGAGGGTTGTCTTGATAAATATATTAGTGTTGCAACTTGGCCCCCCCTAAACATAAATTCCTGGCTCTGCCCTGCATGAAAATTTTTAAATCATAAGTATATTTCGAATTTTTTAAATATAAATATTAAGTGGTGCCTTCAGAATTTATTTATACTTGTGTAAAGATAATTTTTAGTATGATCTCCTAAATTGCATCATTAAACTTTCTTTTATAATAGATTATAACCCACAATATTGTTTCAACTCTAAACTTTCCAACCAATTAAAACACTAAAATAAAATAAAATAAGACTAAAATGACCAAGTTCTTTCACGACTCAACCACAAAATCAAATAAATCCACATTTTTCTTTTACCCCTATGCATAAGAGATTAAGACGAGACATGTCAATTTTTATTCTATTCTTCATTTTTTATCAAAGATATGTAAACAACGTAATATTTTCATAATTTTAACAAATATCTATTGAGTTCAATTGACACATTTTGTTGTACCGTTTATTAGTTTATTAAATATTTCATTTTTATGTTGAAAAGGTTTATAAGATAATATGACTATTCCCTCCAAGTATGTGTAATCTCTCATTCCATACACATCAAGTAATTACAAAGAAGAATCATTTGGAGCTCAAAATATTGATTAGGAGTTTTGATCTTCATTAGGACCTCATTGGTCTTACAAGGTCTTGAGAACTAACCGACTATGATTTTTCACACTAATATATAACATAATATATAATATGTAAATGATTTAAGCATCACATTTTAACTCGGCCTCCTCAAAGTTAAATTTTTAGCACCACTGCTATTGACATATATACCAATTATAACAAAGCGCGTGTATTAATGCGTCTCTAGACTTTTGTTACGGGTCACGTACGTACAGGGCAGCTATGAGCAATTTCATTATTTTGCTCAAGCAGCCATGACTAAGATATTTTTGTGTTTTGGCTTCTTTCCAATATGTGGTAGAAAAAATTGGTAACCCACTGGCACACGACAGATCAGGATTGATTAGCTTCGAAGAGGGCTACCGTGTCGCCAAAATTATTTGCAGTGTGTGGCACTACTTTGATGCTGGGTGATGTCCCATGCATATATATCATGTACGCAGGCCCATCACGTGGCCCATTTTGAAAACGTGTGTCACATGCAATGCACATTCAGTAGTATTTAGGTGTCCTTTTGTTATAATGGGATATATTGTCTCATCACCCATTAACCTGAAGTGGTACGGTGCGTTGGAGATTATAAGTTATAACACAGTGCCACGTCTTCTTTCCTCAACGAGAAACTAACAAAACAAAGCATTACGTTTAAAGCTTATTTTCTATCCCAAAAAAAAAAAAAAAAAAAAAAAAGTTTAAAGCTTAATGAGTAGGGTTTATTATACAAGGTATTTTATAAACCCAAAAAGTAACTGAAATAGTGACTTCATGGGTAATTACAATCCAATCTGATCTGTCTCTAGCTTGCATTATTAGGACCATACCAGTATGTTAAGTCTGATAAAACCTTGGAACAAAACAGCCCCCAGTCTCAACTAGTTTGGTCCTAATTGGTTTTAACTTCAAGCACGATTTTCAACTTGGAAATCATGACTTCTAGTCACAATTTATGATTATAGTTGCTTTTTAAGATGTGTAAAACTGTCTAAAACAACTTGTGTGGAACAAATTTAACCTTTAATTATCATTCTTTGAAGCATATTAGGGTGAAAGAAATTGCGCAACTAATATATTTCTTTGGAAAAAATATTATTTTGTTCCCTTTGTTTCCCAGAAAAAACCAACTCTTATTTTGTTTAGTTTTTAAGGCGACTCTTTTACATACAAACAGAGAATTCCAGACCCTAGAAGAATGTTAGCAATGTGGTTTTTGAAACTTCAAATTAATGTAGCGATGTAACGACAATTATAAGAACCAAAAACATGGGATAGTCTTGTTTCAATTTTGTGATTTTTTGTAACTACTTATTGTTACTTGTTAGTGGCCACTCCACATTCTAGTTAGGGTGTTCACATGATCATGAACTTGCCAAAAAAAAATATATATTTATATACTAAATTCACATATTTCGACCACCCTATTAAATACCCTAACTTGAGAATTAAGAATTAAGATTCAAAAAATATAAGAGTAATGATACGTCCATAACATTTTTACAATGATTTTACAACAAATTATAAGTGTTTAATTGTTATTGATTTTAATTTTGGCTCAATACTACATCACTTTTTATCCACCAATAACAATTGGTCACATAAGATTTGATGTGGAAATGTGGTGAACGTAGCGTTACTTCCAAAATTATTCTAGTCCCCAAAACATAATCCCTAATTCTTTAAGCAAAAATATATATAAATAACAACAATAAAACTTAGATAAGACCAAAAATAACCCAAACAAAAATAAGATTAGAGCAAACAACAATAAGTGAACAAATTATTAAACAAAAAGCCTATTAAAATTATAAAATTAAAATCTCCAATTATTTAGATCTATATATCGTCAACTCATTACTTAAATTATATTCCCTAATTCCATTTTCCCTAAAAAACAGTACCAAAAGATATATTGTGATCATAAGTTCTCCTTGACTGTGTCGGCAGCTCTACTCTTCTTAACTTTGCATTCACAATGGCTTTACTCTCCTTGGCAACTCGACTCATAGTCGTAGCAAGTATCATCCATTACTCTCTGCCTCTCCCCCACCCCCACCACCCCAAACTTGTTTCTCTCTCTCCATTTTTTTTTCTCTATCATCATTTCAAAATCCCTCACTTTATTACTCTAATCTTAGTATTCTTAGTTCCCATTTTATCTGTCGGTCTATTTTTTTCTTTTTCTTTTTGTTAGTAAAATGACATTGTAATACTTCATGTTTTTGCATTTTTTTTTTTTTTTTTTTTGTGACGTCAATATATTCAAGTTTTCTCTTTATTAGATTTTGTATAATTCAAATTTTGTAGTGACCATCCTAAAAAAATTTCTAGAGCCATTAGTGAATACTAGCCAATCTTCCAAGTTGCCGACTCATCCCTACATCCATAGCCAAAGCCATTACCACTCTCTGGTTTTGTCTCTCCACATTATCTTGCCATCCTACACCTATTCGTAAAGGAAAAAGAAAAAATCATTTCATTATGTGAGAGTAGTATGATTGCCCAACCAATGGCAGAGCCAGGAAATTTTTTCCAAGAAGGCCAAGGTAGATATAATAAAGTTCTTAAGTGAAAAAAAAAAAAAAAAAATGTAGTTCATAAATTAACTTTCACTTAACAAAGTTGTGCCTTGTGCTTCTTCATGGTATTAAAATCATTTATAATTGATTCTAAACTAAATTATTTAGCAATCACTTTATGAGAACAATATTTTTTTATTTACGTTCAAATCTTTGAGCTATTCTACGTGTTTCGGCACTTGAAGTTTCAACATGTGATATAAAGGATTGTGCATTATCTCTAAGTTTGTAACACTTTTTCTTTTAAAATATGCATCAATGATAGATGGTTCCCCATAAATTATTCACAATTTGAAAATCGGAATATTGAATTTTATAATCTTCAATTTCTTGAATGGATAGAATAAAAAAGTGTGTAACAATAATTTAATTTAATTGGTCAAGCCACTAATATCAATTAAACAAACAATTAACAAAAATTACTAATATCAAATTATAATAAATTGCTAAAATATTTTCTAGAGAGTCTACTAATAGTTGCTTAGTTGGAAAGCACAAACTCAACAAAAAAACTCAACAAAACAATAAAATAAATAAATCCTAGTCTAGTCTAGTGATAACTTTAATTTCAAACCACACAATTTATCAATTGCACTTTACTCTACTTCAACAAAACGTTCAAAACTTGAAAGTGTCTCAAACTTAGGTCCATTTGGTTGGAGAAGTAGAAAATTGGAATGATAGAAGATGAGGAAGAGTAGAAAAGTGGGAGGATAGAAAAGATTTAGTTTTCTCCCATTTGTGTTTGGTTGGGAGGACGGAAAAGTGGAAAGATAGAAAACATATTTGTTTGATTGAGAAGAAAAATGAGAGGATGGAAAATGAAGTTAGTATAAATTTACAATTATGTCTCCATTAAATTATACCAAAAAAAAAAAAAACACATTTTTTTATTAAAAAAAATTGTGTATGGACACTTCAATTTTTTATTTTATTTTTTTTTTTTAAATAGCACAATCCAAAGAAAGATGAGCACCAAAAAAAAAAAAAAAAAAAAAAAGGTAGGAAAAAAAAAAAGCAATACTAAAATCTGAAAAAAAATCAACGAAAAAAAAAAAAAAACAAACAATGGGGCAAAACCCATGTGAAAGTGAATATGGGCATTTTCATCATTTTAGGAAGAAAACATTTTAGCGGGCCTGGGAAGAAATATTTGGACCTCACCATATTTTTTTCCTCTCTTCCTCCCAACCAAACACATACTAAAAAAGTTTTCTTTCTACTTCTCTTTTCTCAATTTTCCACCCTCCCTAACATCCCTCCAAACAAACGTACCCTTAAAGTTGCAATTGCAGAGAGAGAGAGAGAGGCGTATGGCTCACTAGTCACCACTCAAACTCGACTGGTCAGGAGACTCAGGACTTCAATGGTATCAAAGACTCAAAGGGATCATTGATTGGAGTCCCACTTGCACTGGCTAATGGGAAATTGTTTTTAAAATAAATTCAGATTTTATTTTGGGAGTAAAGGGTTGTGACTTGTGAAGTTTGGGTTGTGTTTTGTGAAGTTGATGTTGCGATTTGTGTGTATTTATTTAGATTTTTGAGTCCTAATTTAATTGGCGTTGGTATCCTAATTAATAAGGGATTTAATTTTTTTTCATAGTTATTGTTAATTTTTTTTTGGGCCAAAGAATGGGCCGTGTTTTTTAGGATTAGAATGGGCATATATATTTTTTTTGCCAAAAATCTTAGGGGAGGCCTTGTGATTAAATTTTTTCTAATTTTTATGAAAAGTTTTTCTTTAAGTACTATTATGAAGCGAAATTTTCAAAACTCAGGAGGGGGCCATGGCCCCCTGGCTTTTGCCAGTGGCCCAACCCATATGTGTGGGATTACACGCCAATTATACTTGTCGTGTATTATTAAACTACTTCTTGTGAGTAGGTCCAAATATCTCAATGGATAGGATCAATTATATAGGAAATTTAATTTAATTTATATTTATTTTTTAAATGGGAGGTGAAATAGAGTTAAGAGTTAATCTCAAGACTATCTACTCTAATAAATTATGTTGGGTAAAATTTCTTTCACACAGTATGTAATACATTGTTAAATTGAAACATGAATTAAACTCAAACACATTGTATGAAAGAAACACTGCCCTATTAAGTCAAACTATTGTTTGTATAAATAATTTAAGCTATTACAAAACAAAAATTGTAATTATTGTACCATTATTCTAACAATTAAGTTGTACTGTCAAGAGACATATAGTTCAATCGGCACATTTTGATGTTTTCGTTGAAGTCATCCGTGGTTCAAACATTTGTAGTTGTTGTACTAATAGTACTACCCTTATTAGCCTTATGTTGCTTTTGGAAGTCTCTGGGTTACTTATTGTCCTAGCAAGACTAGTCATATTCTCATATTAATCCTTGGTTTTGGGCTATAGATTGACCCTAGTTAATTAATTCAATTACCCAAGTTGATTAATTATCCAAATTAATGCAATACCATGGAGGCATGAACACATCACCAAATAATCTAGAGTTCAGCAAAAATTAAATTTGACATGATGATTTGTTGACTAATGGAAAAAACCTTTCACCAAAAAAAAAAAAAAAAACCTCACCAAGTCAAGTCACCACTCTCAAGAATCACTAATCAAAATCAAGAAATTACAAGTACAAGAAATCTTACCCAAACTTGGCCTATCCCAAAGTTCTTACCTATAGTAGAATCCTTAAGCCAATTCTAATTGGTCTTGATTTTGTAGAGACTTCTTTCCTTTGCACAGGCCCCAGTACATGACTAACTCCCAGAAACTTAAAACTTGTTGTTAGATGCAAAGTTCCTCGATACACTTGTAGAGAAAGAAGCACTTGGTCACAAAACCTTAAGGCGCATAAGAATGCAAAGCTTTACGTTTGTGAACAAGATCTGTTAGAGCTGAAGCTGTATTGGATATGGACAAAAATTTTCTTTGGGAAGTTACTTCAATCCATCGTGTAAAAAATTATAACACTATTCACATATGTTTTTACTCACTAATCTACTTAATAATGCTATAATTTTTTTAAATGATTTAATAAATCACTGGTTAGCAATCCTATGACGTCATAAGAGTCTAATGCAATATCAGTAAGATGTCAACATGGCATGGTAACGTCGCACAAAGGAGTGACATGACACCAGGTCAACCAATCCTAAGGGCTGAGTTTTACATGTCCCATGTAAGTATTATAGCTAAATCCACACTACCAAATTTGTTGTAGTACTTAAAAATTGGAAGGAAAAATAGTTAGAGCATATGCTAATGCTAGAGTTTAGGAAGTTGTTAGATGTTGTGCTTTATTAAATCTAACATGCAATTAATACGTTACAATTGTATTCTTGCATTTGATAAATGTGATTTTTTTTTAATAGATACTATTAGAAATATAGGGCCAAACTAAACCCAAATAGAGTAGCCTAATAGTGAGCCTAGTCCAACCCATTGTCAAAGAGGTGTATCTCTTGGTTTTATATTGATAGGCCACAAACGGATTGACCCATTGTGATTGAAATTAATTAGCCAAGTTATTAATTAATCAATTTATTATGCAAAATGCGTGGTAGCACAAACAAATCACCATAAACTAAATATGCAGCGGAAAATAAATTGACACGGTGATTTGTTTACGAATAGGGAAAACCAACACGGCAAAAACCCCACTGAGTGATTTTCAAGTCACCACTCCCAAAACTCCACTATTATCACAACAAGCGGTCACAAGTAAAGGAATCCCAAGTACCTTACGAACCTACAGTTGAACCCTTACCCCAATACCTAATTGGACTTGTTCTGTAGTGACAATTTCTCCTTTTGATGCACGACTCCCAAGTACGTGACTAACCAATTGTGCGGATCCCAATACGCGACTTCAATCACCAACTAAGAAGGTTGTTGGCTGCAAAGTTCTTCAGTTCATCCACACGATGAAGATCAAGAAGATGCTTGGTCACAAAACCCTACGGTGCACATACACAGCAACTTCTTCAAGAGAAAGAGATGAACTAAGGCAAGAACTTCGTCTCCAATCACAATTTGCTTGAATAGAGTTTGCTCAATGCTTGTACAACTTGTGAACAGTTTGACGGCCCATAAAATAATCCTTTCATATGTCTAGGGTTAGGAGAAAAGAAGGCCCAAAGACACATCCACGGATCCCAAGAAAAACAGATCAGAAATTCTGTTTTTGTAAACCTCGACAGATAGAAGCTGTCGAGCATCTGTCGAGCTAGCTGTCGAGTCACGGGGCTGAAACAGCTTCTTAAACCTCGACACATGCTAGTTGTCGAGCTTTAGTAACTCTGCACTTTCAGCTTGATTTCTTGGACAGACTTGAAGGCTTCAACACTTGATTTTGAAACATGGTTTCTTGAAGTATTTAAACACATCCTAAATCTACCAAAATACAAGTAAAGTGCGTTTTGTCAAAGGATTAGCCAATTACATAAAATCTTGACATATGTTCTTAACATGTGAAACACATATGTCCTAACAATCTCCCCCTTTGACAATTCATGACAAAACCACAACAAACAAATGAACATATGAGAGAAGTCATAAATCACTCAACTCATATTCACTTGTTGAATACAATAAAATCTATCCTAACACAAACTCTTGAAAAACTTTGCAAGAAGAGAGTTTATGGCAAGTAGACTTTGACAACCTGTATTTCTGAAACACTTTAAACAAAACTCATCAAGGCATCTTAGTGTGAAACAAAAATAATAGAATGCATACAAGATATAAGAAGCATGTGTATAAAGAGAGAAAAGAAACAACACATGTAAAAGGTAGGTGAAAGAAACAACATACATCAACACATAGAGAGAAATAAGTACAATGTATGTCATAAATATGGTCACAAGACTTAATGTACAAGAATAATGTATCTAAAGAGAAAAGAAAAGAAAAGATACATAAAATCCTTACTACATCCCTCAGCACTCAACAACACTCCCCCTAACAAAAATGACCTATACTGACTCTCCTCCTAAGTATGACTACTCTCATACCAAAACTACTCCCCCTTTTTGTCACGAGTGACAAAGAGTAAAAGTGTTAAGTAGACATCTCATCGGTAGAGCTAGCATCTCCATCATCATCATCAGAAACATCATCGTCATCACCATCAACATCTTCATCATCCTCAGGATCAGAATCTACTGGAGGTGGTGGAGGAAAAGCCTCTAGAGCAAAATCGCCTATGACTGCCTGCCCCGGAGCAAAACGGCCTACACGAATGTTCACCTGATACAACTCAATGGAAAGTGTATCAAGGCGAGCATCCATGCGCCGCAGCTACGCCATGATGTCTCCAAGTGACACATCGCCCATAGAGGAGGAGGGAGCAGATATGGATGGAGCAGATCGTGAAGGGGCCGATCATGATGGAGTCGAACAAGAGGGAGGAGCTACTGAATCCTGTCGCGACCTAAACTACGCCTCACTACATTTTATGATAGCAGAGTCTATGACACGCATATAGGAAAAAAGGTCGGACGAAGGAAAAGGGATGGAGGAATGACGTAAGATCCTCGTGATAGCGGAAGGAAAGATGAGCTTATCACGGGACGTTGAATCCAAGTGAACATCCTTGATAGACAAAATGAAATGAGAAGGGAAGTCTATGGTGAGATGTTCTAAAAGGGACAACAAGAAACGAGCACGAAGCTCAGTAATAGAGTTATAGTGAGAGAGAGGAAAAAGAACAAAAGTCATAACCATGTTTAAAAACCGTGGACCTTTGGCAAAGGTCGAACAATAAGTGAATTAACACTTACCCCACTCGAAAGGGTGCTCACAGAAAGCGGATTTGAGCTCATCCTTGGACACAGTCCTCAGACGCTCACAAGAAGGATAGTCGGGAAACTCTACCCTAGGAACCCTAAGCACATCTGCAACAAGCTGCGGTGTGATAGGAATACTCCGACCTCGAACCTGAGTGAAAAACTGAGGTATGGAGCGATCAAAACCGTGCATGTTGGAGTAGAACTCCTGAATAAGCACGGGTGGACAGGTGACCGGGACATCACACAGTGACTCCCATTCCCGAGAGTGAATGACATCGGGAAGGTCGGTGTCGGCGAAGTCCGCCAGGATGACTTGGCGTTCTGAATGAATGCCTCATCGGGAAAAGTTCTCCGAGAATGCCTTATAGGCATTATTATCACGGAACTGAACAAAGATAGGAGTAGGATCAGAAGACGAAGAGGCCCCGGAATGAAGAGGATTCTGGCCCGGAGTGGTTTTACGCTTAGGTGCCACAGACATTACTAACGTAACCAGAAGTAGAGGGAGAGAGAGAGAGAGAGAGAGATAATTAGAAAAGCTCCAAACAGATTCACAATATATAAATATAATGAAATTGGAGTACGTATGCATGGGAAATGCATGAACATGTGACATGCAAAGTAAATACATCATGGGCTGAGCCCAATCCAATCTTACCAGCACATAAACATATTGCACACATCTAAATGCATGATAATATTGTTATAATACAAATGTGATGTAATGCATGAAGTTTTTAAGATCAAATCTTCAAAACCCAACCCAAAAATTCAACAAAAACTCATTAACTTTGAAAAATCCCCAAAATTTTCAAAAACCCCAAAACCTAGGTTTCAAAACATGAAATGTGTGAAATGGAAGAGATTAGAAGCTTACCAAGTGAAGAAAATCTTAAGAAAGCTTGAAGAAACCTTGAGGAAGAGGTTTTGGAGTGAGATGAGAGTGTTTGGGAGAGGAAGAGTCAGAGCAAACGAGAGGGAGATCGACAGAAATGAGAGGCGGATTGCACGAGGTGTTTAAATAGAGCCTTAGTAAATCTTGACAGATGAAGGTGTCGAGAGGTGTCGAGCCATCTGCGAGGTAGGTGTCGAGCAAAAGGTCATCGACAGCTGCATATGTCGAGCAGGTGTCGAAGAAGAAACACCAAAAGCAAGAACAGAATCTCGATCGATCGAACTAGCTGTCGAGGAGCTATCGAGGGTCAGAAAGTTTGTCGATCGATCCATCAGGTGTCGAGGAGCTATCGAGATTGCGATAAGAAAAAGCTCAAGAAGCTCGACAGACAGCCAAGTGTTGAGAAGGTGTCGAGGAGGTGTCGAGCAAGCTTTTCAAAACAGTTTTTCAAGAAGAGAAAAACACAGACATGAATGCAATCAAGCATGCAACTCAACCAATGATCCAATCAACATATTAAACTCTCAAAATCATCTCTCAACAAAGATTTTAAGCACATGGATCCTAAAAACACACACATACTAAACAAGTCTAACCGATTATATTTTTCAAAAACAAGTCAAGACAGTTTAGTGAGCATACATTAATACATGTAAAACCCTATGATGGCCAAATCACATTGTACCTGCACATGTATCAAGAGTAGCAAAGAACATTGCATGTCGTGTGTGAAAAACATCACAAGATTGCAAATGTGTCAATATGTTATGACAATTTGAGATATGAGAAAATCACTTTAACTCACACACAATCATAACTGTTTGATGGGGACTATCACCTTTAAGGTACATCCTATAACTCCCACATCTCCTAGAATACACGCTTGCAATCATATATAAAAGCATTTTGATCTTTTTTCTTTTTAATTTTCTTTGCATATTTTTCTTTTTAAGCATATCATGCATGGGCATATAAGAGATAGAAAGGAAATACCCAATTATGTTAAGCTATTGACATTCCAATTTTGTTATGCCGAAGCACACAAATGTCATTGATACTGCACTTTTGCTATGCCGAAGCATACGGGTGTCATATTATGATTGGCGGGCAATAGTGGTGAGATGGTTATTTATGCCTTTCTCTTGGGATATTTTAATCATTCCCGTCAAAAAGAGTGATATGAGTGTTAAGTACAAGAGATTACTTAATCTTACTCATCACAAATACGAGCCACAAAGCTCACTTACTTAGTTATGCATAGAGATGCTCATCTAAGCTATAAGAGATACAAAATTTAGAAAACTTTATTTCAATGGCCATCAAGGTACACAAGTACCAATGTACACAAAACACATACTGTTTTTGAATTTTTTTGATTTTTGAATTTTTTTTTTAAAAAAATAAACAAAATAAACAAAACTGAAAACAAGCAAAAGAAAAAAAAAAAAAACATGTTAAACAACTCAAAGCATAAAACTAGACTGACTCGAAACAGTAAAGCAAAACACACAAGTAATGCAAACAAAAACAAGAAGAGAGAGAAGAAAGTGATAGAATCACTTGGAGCCCTTTTCCTTCCACACTTTGGAAGAACCTTTCCGTCTAGCAAACCCTTGAACCAGCGGTGAAGGGGAAGAATTGAAACCATTCAAGTTTGAAAAGAACATGAGGGCTTTGAGAAGAACTCCAAGGGGAGCAAGAGAGAATTGAAGCTGATTCTGGCTTCCCGATGCTATCATGTTGTTGCTCTGTTGAGTGGCTAACCACTTATAGCAATTTGGTCAAGTATGACCGGTAACTCCATAATGATGACAGAGATGCTGCTTCTTTTGTTTAGACTTTTGAGAGTTAGCCTTCTTAGCCCTAGGGTTTTTAGCTTCCTTCTTATCTTGCTTAGGGGGTGCTCCTAAGATAGATTTACCTTTGTCTAAGTTCTCACTAGCTAAATCAGTCTCAACATCATTGTTCTCAATTTCAACATTATTGCTAAGAGGAACAAAAACAGTACTACTAGTAGAAGCAATATTAGAAGAAGAGAAACCATACCCTATACCTGTTCGATCAAAAGCAGATTTCTAAAGACTGAGCATCTCATCAAGCTTTGCACTTGAAGTCCTCTCCAATTGAACTCTGACTTGAAACAGCTCCGCTTCAAGCTTCTTGGTCTTTTCAACCACGAAATTGTTCTCGAACCTCAGTGCTCCAATAGTTTGATTAGCCTCATCAAACTTTGTGGAAAGCTCTTCACGATCAAGTTCCACATCACTGAGCTTCTTGGTAGCCAGCCTATAAAATTTCTCATGTTTCTTAGAAAGCTTGTATAGTTTCTTGTAAGCTGTATGGATATCATCTTGATCATCCATCTTCTCAAACTTGGATTCCACCAAGTCCTCTTCTTCATCCACACTTTCAACAATCCCCTCAGTAGGATTGACAGTGGCAGTAAAGGCGTTCAGGATTCCGTCATCCTTATTGTCGGAATCATCCTCAGGCTCAGTGTCACTCAAAGTTGTAGCAAGTGTCTTACTCTTCCCAATGGTTTTGAGATATGTGGGGCATTCCTATTTCATGTGACCGAAGCCTTGACACCCAAAACACTTAGGTCCTGCAGGAACAGTGTACTGACCGCCATCCCTTGCATCCTTCTTCCCTTTGTCATAACTCTTGTACTGAGAAGAATTGGATTGCCTACAGTCCTTGTCAAAGCCCTTCCCATTGGCATTCTTCATGAATTTCTTGAACTACCTGGTGATTTAGGACTTCATCTTAGAATCTTCATCATCTGAAGACTCATCTGTCTCACTGCTCTTGGCCTTCAGTGCCATACTCTTTCCTTTACCCATCTTGCCTATCCTAGTCAATCCTAGCTCATAGGTCTGCAGATTACTAACCAGCTCAGTCAAATGAATCTTGTCAATATCCTTTGATTTCTCGATTGCTGTAATCTTGGCATGGAATCTCTCGGGTAGAGATCTGAGCACTTTCCTCACAATCTTGGGTTCAGGAATAGTTTCCCTAAGATTGAAGGCTGAGTTCACTATGTCCTTGGGTTTGGCATAGAACTTATCAAACGACTCATCCTCCTCCATCTTAATCTCTTCGAAGCTTGTAGTGAGCCTTTGTAGCTTTAAATCCTTGACAGCTTTTGTTCCTTTATAGGTTGTCTGGAGAATGATCCAAGCTTCCTTGGCAGTTTCAGTTAAGGATATCTTCTTAAACTCCTCATTGGTGACCGCACTGAATAAGGCATTCAATGCTCTGCTGTTGAAGTTTGTCGCCTTGATCTTAGCTTCATCCCAATCGGCCGGCGCTTCCTTTGGCTTGGTCCAGCCTATCTCAACAGCTTGCCACACCTTCTCATCTAAAGACTGCAAGAAAGCTCTTACGCGTACTTTCCAATATGCATAGTTAGTGCCATCAAATAAAGGAGGTATGATTAACGACTGTCCTCTATCCATGACAAACAGGGGTCAATGGATCAACACAACAAAGATTAAAATCTAATCAGAGTGTGCCTGCTCTGATACCACTTGATAGGCCACAAACGGATTGACCCCTTGTGATTGAAATTAATTAATTAATTAGCCAAGTTATTAATTAATCAATTTATCATGCAAAACGCGTGGTAGCACAAACAAATCACCATAAACTAAATATGCAGTGGAAAATAAATTGACACGGTGATTTGTTTACAAATGGGGAAAACCAACATAGCAAAAACCCCACCGGATGATTTTCAGGTCACCACTCCCAAAACTCCACTATTATCACAACAAGCGGTTACAAGTAAAGGAATCCTAAGTACCTTACCAACCTACAGTTGAACCCTTACCCTAATACCCAATTGGACTTGTTCTGTAATGACAATTTCTCCTTTCGATGCACGGCTCCCAAGTACGTGACTAACCAATTGCACGGATCCCAGTACGAGACTTCAATCACCAATTAAGAAGGTTGTTGGCTACAAATTTCTTCAGTTCATCTACACGATGAAGATCAAGAAGATACTTGGTCACAAAACCCTATGGTGCACAAACACAGCAACTTCTTCAAGAGAAAAAGATGAACTAAGGCAAGAACTTCGTCTCCAGTCACAATTTGCTTAAACAGAGTTTGCTCAATGCTTGTACAACTTGTGAACAGTTTGACGGCCCTTAAAACAATCCTTTTATATGTCTAGGGTTAGGAGAATAGAAGGTCCAAAGACACATCCACGGATCCCAAGAAAAATAGATCAGAAATTTTGTTTTTGTAAACCTCGACAGATAGAAGCTGTTGAGCATCTGTCAAGTTAGCTGTCGAGCCACAGGATTGAAATAGCTTCTTAAACCTTGACACATGCTAGCTGTCGAGCTTTAGTAACTCTACACTTTCAGCTTGATTTCTTGGACAAACTTGAAGGTTTCAACACTTGATCTTGAAACATGGTTTCTTGAAGTATTTAAACACATCCTAAATCTACTCAAATACAAGTAAAGTGTGTTTTGTCAAAGAATTAGCCAATGACATAAAATCATGACATATTTTCTTAACATGTGAAACACATATGTCCTAACGTATACCCTTTGTTTGTTTATAAAAAGGGGCCAAGAGCTCACTTATGCAACAGATCGAATTTTTCACTAACATGTGGTGTTGTAGATAATAACACACGGACATCTCTCCACATTTCTTGTCAATTTATCAAAGTATTTAGGTTGTGGATGTTGTGTGTTTGCTCTCATAAGAAACACCACGTTTGAATCTCAATAATAAAATTCTTCGGAGACTTTGAATTGTTCAACAAATATGATAGAGTAAATCTATGATGTCTACTCTTGATAATAACTCTTTAATATCAGATTAAGACACTAATTGGTTTTCATTCGAGAATAATAGACTTTACCAAGTGATAAATGTGAATTAGTTACATGTGATTACCAATAAAATTCCTAGGTTATAAATTTCCATGTAAATGTATTATAAAATTAGATTAATAGTAAAATTTTATATTTGAATTTAGATTTGATGCGTGAATTCCCTCTCTTGCTCTACCACCCTCTCCCTCTCTCTAGAATCCTTCTATTTCTAGAAAATACGTGCATTAATCTTTTTGTATGAAAATTTTAATTAAAAATATTTGGATGATTTCTCAAACATATTTAGGCTAATGCCAATCATGTTCATAACATTTAAAAACTGACCATCTTAATCCAATAACCCAAACAGCTTGTAATTAATGTCGTTACTTATTTTTTTAGTTACTTTCTTTCTTTATCATATAACTATCTTCTCTTTATCACGTCTCTTCTGCTTCTCATCTCTCTCTTCTTTCTTCCTCTGACCCTTTTGCCTCTCTCTCTAATTTTTATTTTCTCTCTTTTCTCTCCCTCTCTCTTTTCCTCTGACCATCTCAGATCATAACCTTTGACTCTCCCGTCTCTCTATCTCTCTTTGATTTCTATTTTCTCTCTTTTCATCTTTCTGGTGGCATCGTGGTGGTGGGTTTGCTGATTTATACCTTCTCTTTCTTTGTCTTTGCGATGGTGCCATGGTGGTGGGTTTTGTAGCGAGTAAGTTTTGGTTTGGATCAGTGATAGAGGATTTGGGTTTTTTTGTGGGTGTGTTGGAGTTTTACGGGTTTTGATTTAGATGTGGTTTTATTATTATTTTATTAGCCACGTCAGCATCTAATATGCTAACGGTGCACTCCGTTTTCCACATATGCATTTTCTATTAGTAAATTGACGACAGGGACCAAAACGGAAACAATTTTTTGATTTCAAGGACTAAAGTAGGTAAAAAATCAATTTAGGGACCAAAATAAGAATAGACCCAAAATGTAGGGACCAAAAGTGTATTTTCGCCTTCTTTTTATTTCCCACCTGATATACTACATGTCTCTTGATAACTCCTTCTTCTTTACCTTTGTGCAGCCTAAGGCATTAAGCTATTCTCTCAGCTTTGTTTTACTCCTTATTTTTTATGCCCAACTCCTCTTTATGCTCTTCGACAACTTCATAGCCACAAATAGCTTTCTATACGACTCAATGCTTCTTCTATCATCACCGATAACCATAGCTATGGCAGTGGGAGATCCATTAAGAGATACTTGGAAAATGTTCATGGGAGATTAATTGATGTTGTCTGAGTCGGCTATGCGATTGGAAGAATAGTGAAAGCTATAGCAAAGATCCAACTACGATTTTTGTCAATTGAGCAATTGGATTTGTGTGATTTAGGCACCACAATTAGTTGAAATTTTTGTTGGGTAACCCAAAATCACAATTTTGACCGAGAATTCATAGAGTCAATGCAACCAAAAATTAAACCCAAAATAATGATACCTATGAGAGAGAGAGAGAGAGAGAGAGAGAGAGAAGATCAAAGAATAACATTCTTTGATGTCTGATTATGCATCTGTGGTACCATTGATGCTTCATATGCAAAAAAAAAAAAACTGTTAAAAATAGAGGAATAGAAAATAGATATTTAGAGAGAGAAAGATAAAGAGGGAAGAAGAAAATAAAATGTGTCAATGTGGGGGTAGTTCTGTAGGTTGGGTAGATGAGATATAAATGGTATGACCACGTTTTGATTTTTCATTTGACCACCACTTTTTTTTTTTTTTTTAAATAATTTCTTTTATTATGGTTTATGAAGACTACAGTAAACTTATCTAAATACCTTATTGTCATCCAATTGAGAGAGAGTGTGTGTGTGTGTATATATATATATATATAACACAAAAAAAAAATAATAATAATAATAACAATTATAGAGTACATGATTTAAAATTTTTCTTTTAATTAATAGTTAAAGGTGGTGTATATATGTTTTTTTTTTTTTTTTTAAATAAAAAATTATGGTATTACATCTTTAAGCTTTATAAAACATTGCTCTTTTCCCATATATTGGAAATTTGGTATTTATAAGTAGACTGTGTTAAGAAATAGAAAAACAAAAAAACTTTGTGTAGCTCTTTTGAAAAAAAAAAAAAAAAAACTCACACAAGGGAGAGGGACACAAAAGCACACCACAAACTCTACTCAAAAGTCATGGTTACATTGTGTAGTTCCTCGAGATGTATATTAGGTCAAATTTATCATTTTTCTTTCATGATTTTAATGATTCTTTAATGTATATAATCATTACTAGTGATTTTCACCATATTAACGATTTTGGTCACTAAAATTTTGGAAAAAATGTGTTGTAATTAAGTATATATTTGTTTCATTAATATAAATGCAATGATATATAAAAATTACATTATATTAATGTAAAAAAATTTGCTATTTTATGGATCAATTCATAATTTTAATTAGTGATTAATTAACATACAAAATTAATTACGTATGTTTTTTTTAAAATTTTTTTAAATAAAATTAGGATATTATGTTCCACAATTCAATCCTACAATCCAATCCAATTAGATCTCCAATGATCCTTCGTAGGAGACCAATTTTAACAACCTTGATTGGGTTTGATCAAGCACATAGAGGCATTGTTGAGATCAATGGTACCCATCAATTTCTACATATTTGGAACCCAAAACATTTTGTAAAAAGCAAAAATAAATAAATAAATAAGATAAATTTTAGTAATAGAAAAATTGATTACATATAAATTGTTGGTGTTATATATATCTCACACAATTTGATGGTGAGTGGATATATCAAATACAGTAAGTTTAAGAAATAATGCTCTACTCAAGTCTCATGTCTAATCATTCTATTTAAAATTCTCACAAGCAGAGAAATATATTACCCATAACCATAGTTGTCAGTATCGTACGATACGCGATACGTATCGTATCGTGTGTAAAAAGTTCCGTATCGTATCGGCATATCGTAAGTGCTCACGAATCGTACGATACAGTGTGCATATTATATGAATCGTATCGTGTTGTAAAATTATACGCATCGTATGATACATAGACAAATGCTTTAAAATAAGTTTTTTTTGTTAAAATTTGTACTTTTATTTGAATCTAACAAGTTGTTAGACTTGTTTTTAACACACAATTATTAGTTTACTTAATTTTGCCTACTAAAATAACATATTTATAAGTTTTTTTCCCCTCTCTCCTACAATTGGACTACATAGTACACACTTATCTTTTACTTTAATATTTAAAATTTTATTTTTATTTTATTTTTATCGTTATTGTTACAAGTCCAAGAAACTAGAATGCCAAAAAAAAAAAAAAAACTATAAAAAATTATTAAAATAAAAAGAACAAGAAGAGATAGTAAATGTTAATGACGAATGATGGTGAAGAAAATTTTAATAAAAAATTAAATTTGAAAAATTATAAACATGATGATAGCGTTGACTTAGATGGGGTTGACTAGGTAATTTGATGAATATGATGAAAATAAATTATTATTTTTGGGTCATTTGTAGTATATCATCACTTTTGAATTTAAGTAATTTGAATGTGTATGTTATGAACAAATGCTAGTTTGATTTATTTAGTTAGCTTGTTAAATATTATTACATAAGTGATGAATAAATTAGTTATTAGTTAAATATATTCAAAATTTATAATGAATATACCATTTATATATGTATATTTATAATTTTTTTATAAATTTTATTAAGTGTTTGTGTATCTTACGATACACGATACGATACGATATACGATACGAAAAAATTAAAAATCGATTCACAATACGATTCACGTTTTGACAACTATGCCCATAACCTTAGGGGAAAAAAAATAAAGAATGTGTATGTGTTTGTTTTTCACGCTATAAAAAGTATCTAAATTAGAACATTGATGTGAGATTAGATTATTCTCATGAGAAGTGAGATTCCCATCCAACAATAAAACATTCTAATGTTGATATATATATATATATATATATATATATATATATTAATTATGGCTCAATTTGAAGTTTTTTCTTCAATTCTGTCAACATTCAATTGTAATGTTCTTAGTATATAAATAGAATTATTAACATTACTAAGCCCATTACAATATTAATATTTAATGACATTTACAGTTTTTTAGTATATTTTATATATTTATGCAAAGTTTTCTTGTGCATCGCACAGGTTAGCGACTAGTAATAACTATAACAAAATCAACTATTTCTCTCTTTTTTTTCTTTTTACTTGTGTTAGATTTTTGCTTCAAATTTTCCTCCTTTCGGCTAATTGCTCTGTTCGGCCTATGTCGCAATCAGATTCTGATTGTAGTTAGTCTCTGAGTTGGACCGCATATTGGCGAGTAGTTGCAAGTTATTCAACCGGACAAATGTGCATTGAAGCACTAACAATATAAGGGGCCAAGGACTATAATTACTCGTTGATATTCTTCTTTATTCACAAAACCCCATTTTATGGTACCAGAAGAGTAACACAATTTGCTCGTAGATTGGCTGCGCTATGTGTTGTGGCTGCATGAATGTTCACATGAAACAAGACACCATTTCAAATATACATTTTGCAGTGAGTCTTTTGCCCCACATTTCATGTATAATATGTTCATGTGGGCATCAGGGCATGGCGCTAGTGATGCCAACTTTGAATACTACAGTGGGTTCCAGTAAACTCAACTGGTAAAGTCTCTGATGGTTATATAAGATATTTGAGATACAATCCCCGCTTACACCAAAAACTGATTGGTGTCTTGGTCTGATTATAAAGAGCTATTATCAGGAGCGGACGTCATAGGTTGAAACTCTCTCTCAAAAAAAAAAAAAAAAAAAAAAAAACTTTGAATACTACAAGATTCCTTTCAAATA